>JAKSZU010000018.1:37494306-37651806 GCA_026018925.1 Tupaia tana
GGCTCTGAGAACTGCAGAGCTCTGGCCTCACCATGTTGGGGACTGCCCACTTGCACGGTGTCTAAGCAAACTCACTCACGAGCATGAGCAAACACACACGGGCACACACACAGCGCACCGGAGCTTCCTCTGCAGCAAGCTGTTCGGAGATGCGACGCGAGCCGTGCGTGTCAGTTAAAATTTTCTGCTAGCCACATTGAAAAAAGTAAAAGAAAGCAGGTGAAGTAAAAGGATATATTTTTATTAACTCCAACATGCCCAAAGTATTAGGTCATCGGAAAGGTCATGACGCATTTTTGCATAGAAAAGCATGTTATGACTTTCCCGACAACCCAGTAGTATGATTGTACTGATCGTCAGTTCAAAAATTATTAATGCGATGTTTTTACACTCTTTTTGTCATATTAGACCTTCTACATCTGATGTGTACTTTAGACCGGCAGTGAAATCTCACTGTGACTCAGCCCCATTTCAGGTGCTTAGCTGTCACATGTGCTACTGACAATTGTCATAAAACAACGCAGCTCTACATAGGGGAGGCCCCCTACCCCCCTTGCCCCTGCCCCTGATGAGGGGTGCATTGTGAAGCCCAGGCTGTGGCTGATGTGGCTTCTGCTGGGAAGAGCAGGTTCTTGGGGATCATTGGCAGAAGCCTTAGTCTCTCATCAGAGTTTGGAAACAGACACTCCCAACCCGGAGTGCCCCAGCCATTGTGCCAGCGGCGTCTGTTTCAGGGACGACTCTCAGAGAAGTTTCACCATGCCTGGAGAGAGCTCTTAGGTGGTCAGATGCAGCCCAGAGCCCAAGCAGGCCCAGCAGGAAGGAGGGACCACGTGGCCACAGCTCCAGTCTTGCTCTAGAAACTCCCCTTGGGGCAACAGAGGGCTGGAGTGGTGCTCCCTCGCTGGCCACCCTGCCGCGCTCCACCCCTCCCTCCACCCCTCCACCCCTCCTCCAGTCCATAGGGGGTGAAGCCTGGGGGGATGGGGAGGCACACACCCCTGTGCCTGATGTCCCGGCTGCCATCACCCAAGGCCACCTTCCAGGGCTGACGCTGTGAAAGTGATTCTCTTTCTCTCTCGCAGCCACGGGAGATAAAAGCCAGGGCTGTGGGGATGGTAAAGAGGGAGCCAAATTATATTTATAATATTAAAGCGAGTGCATTTGTGGCTTGCTGTTCTCCAGGGTTTTTCATAAGTAGAAAAACACAAATTAGCATTTTCCATTTCCATATATTGACTAGAAAAATTGCCTGTTCTCAATTAAGACCTATAGCTTTTGGGATGTATGCAACAATTTTATAAAATATTTACAGCGAGATTTGCATTTTACACGGTGTTACAGTTTTTCTTGTGTTTAGGAGAAAGGGCTGAGGCCTTCGAGAGGAAATACATTCTCAGGAATCCGGGAAGGAAGCTGCGGGCTGTTGTTTTCCTGGCCTTCGCTGTCTCCCCTGCCTGCCCAGGGCTGAGGTTGTCTCTGGTCATTACCTAAGGCCAATCCACCCATGAGCTATTTGTTAGTCCGTTCTCAAAGCCCGTGTTCCTTTGATGAATCTATTACTTTCCCTTTAAAACTTGCCCAAACGGAGCCGTTTGCGGCTTTGTGCGAGATGGAGAAGGAGAACATTTTTTTTTCCCTCCCGAATGTAAAAGCATGCCGTAAAGAACATAGCTATTTCCTGGATAATTTGCAGTTGTATATTTTATGTTAATTTCACCGAAAATACTGCACCCCCGCCAGGTTTAGTAGCGGCTCACTGTGATATGAATAATTTCTAGTGAATCATTTTTTTTCTTCATTTAAGATTTGGCACCTTTTTAAGATTTTAATAATAGCAACAAGGAGGAAGATTTAGAACAAGTGAAACATTAGTGCCAAAGAAATTCACGTTGAGCGCTAATGTAAAATAGCAAGAATAATTACATGGAAAGCAGTTTCCACAGATGTTTTTCCTTGTAATGTAATAACTATTTACTAAACTGTTTATTTTAGGCCTTTGGTTTATAATAAAATATTTATACATTCTCTGCTGTAATAAAAAAATATTGACAAAATACTATAGAGGTTTAAAAAGACAATTGATATTTTGATTTTCCTGGAAACAAGCGTGTTGTAAAAGTTTGAAGCTATTTTGGTGGTGGTTTCAAGATCAGCGCATCTAGGTTTGGTTTTTGAGTTCATTTTCTAGTTGACGGGGTGGCGAACTGACTCGATGTGAAAATATCTTTAATCTCTTGTTAGATACAGACGTGGGTAAATGTGTAAAGATTTTTAAACAGATTTATTTAATTTTATTTATTGGCATTATTATTTTAATTTGCTATAGGGAGAGAGAGAGTGAGCCTCCGGGTCTGGGACTCAAACTGTAGTCTGCCATGTGGGAGTCCAGCATTCTTAACCATCGTGCCAGTTTTTAAGTAGAATTTCTACCTATGAGTACTGCTGGCAGTGAACTATAAATATCAGAGTTGCTGATCTCCTTTATCAATCGGAGGAGCTAAGCTGGTCTGTGCCTGGGGGGCTTCAAGATGCTTAGTGAGTACTTTGGGGAATTTAAATTCAGACAGGAGAGGGGCTGTTCAGAGGGCAGGTTAACCCAGGGGTTTCTGTTATGCTCTAGCCTTGGTTCTCAGCCTCTGTCTGAAGCCAGTCGTGTGTGTCTTAGGACAGCGGCGTCCCAGTGTGGATTTGTCACATGTGAGCCCCCAGCTGAAGCCCGGGGGTGGGGACAGGGAAACCCTAACTTTTTGAGACCCTCTTTTGTACCGTCCTCATTTGGGAGGGAAGAGAGCAGTAGGGGACACAGAAGAGCTCTCCCAACCTCACCTCTGCGTACCCCCTTGCCCTCCAGCCAACAGCTGGGATGGGAGGGTCACCTGGAGATTGTCAGGGTAACAGTGGCTTAGGGAGGAGTTTAAGGACTCAACATGAAAGAGGATGCCAAGGAGTTTTAACACAGCCTGGTTGGGCCTGGCCTGCTTGCTCGGAGCAGCTGACCGAGGGCCAGTTTTGTAATAACCAGCCTCATTCCATCCTCCTCGTTTTCCCGAGTCGTCTGCATTGACAGCGCTATCGGGGGCTTGTCTGAGTTCCTGAGGGTGAGTGTCTGCCCGGGCGTTGCTCTCTGTGTCTGAGGTGCTGGTGTTGGGGCATTTGTGTGTAATTCTTATTATATTTGTGTCTCTACATTGAAATGCCTGTGAGTTGGTATCTGAGTCTTCTATTTCTGCATTTAGGTGGCTGTGCCTGAGTGTGGTTTTTGGGGGGGTCAATGCATTTGATGTGTGTGTGGGTCTGTCTCTGTGTTTTGTGTTTCTTCTGTCTTGGGTATTTGTTGAGTGCTACCCATTTGGATCCGTGGGTTTGTTTCTCTGTGTTTATTTGTATGTCTCTGCGTGCATATGTCTCTGTATTTCTGGGAGGGAGAGAAAAGCATGTCTTCTGTTCTTACGGTCAGTCCCTTTATTGGGACTTCCCAGCATGGAAGTTTCTGGCTGTGCTAACGCAGGAGGATGGCCGTCTCTTTGCACCAAACTTTCTAATGGAAAGAGGGGGGAGAGGAGGCAGAGAGAGGCCCCCCAGGGAATACAGCATGGAGAGAAAGTCTAGAATTTTTAATAAAGAGAGGGACGACTAGACCCGGCCCAGTCTGAG
Source organism: Tupaia tana (assembly GCA_026018925.1). NCBI lineage: Eukaryota > Metazoa > Chordata > Mammalia > Scandentia > Tupaiidae > Tupaia > Tupaia tana. The sequence continues at coordinate 37,497,964 of JAKSZU010000018.1, forward strand.
AACACACAGTGCAAACTATGAGGGGCAGTTTGCTTCTTAATCCAGAAAACACCCTTTTTCCATGCTGGGGGGTGACTTGTATCAGTGCTTCAGATTGAGGGTCCCCCCCACCCCTTAGCTGAGGGGTGAACAGCTTAGTGGGGAGGGGGGGCCTTCAAGGACTTGCATTGCACAACTAGTGCTTTTGTTTTTGAGTTCTGTTCTGGCTTGGCCCTGTCCCAGTAATCTAGGACAGTGTTTCCTGCCAATCTCCTGCAGGGGATGAGGCGCTGCCTCTGGGGGCCCCTTGGGCACTGTGAGGGCCCAGAGGAGCATCGGCAGAGAGAGATTGCTGCTCAGAGCCCCTGGCAAAGTTCTTGGTCTCCTCTCTAGTAGGAAGTAATTTTTTTTTTCCTGATGCTTTCCTAAATTCCTAAACAGACGTGGATGGTCTCAGAGCAATTCTTTCCTTGTGAACAGGCTGGACCTCAGAGTTTCCGTTTAACAGATAGAGAAACTGTGCTACCGAGGGGCCAGCAAACCTGGTTGAGGACACTTAGGCAGGGTAGAGTCTGGGAGCCGACCTGTGGGAGGTGCTACAACCCCACCAGAAATCCCTGCAGAGAGCATGCCCCACTCACCAGGCTTCGGGGAGGGAAGATACCACGGATGGGAGGTGCCAGCAGGGGCAGGGGTGAGACCTCTGAGGGACAGCCCTGAGGAGGGGACTGTTGATGGTTGGGCTCTTTTCTATTGCCTGGAGATGAGTTTGGGGTCAGAGCTGAATTGCTGGGGACAGCAGTCGCCACCAGGGGTCCCCCCTTCTCCTCGCTCCCCCTCACAACCTTTCCCTGTCCTCTAAATCAATCTTGATAAGTGCTTAAAGGATGTCAGTTCGGGGAAAGGGCAAATGATTCATCTGCCCGGAAGACCCTCCGTTCCCCTGTCTCTACTCCGATGCCCGGCTAACCTATTGTATATCTTTTCACCTTTTCTCGGATGGCTGTTGTCAGTGGGAAGTTGGGCGCATGACTCGGGGAACAGAGCAGTTTGAGCGACCTGTTAGGAAGCCATCTCACATGAGCAAGGAGGACAGAGGGGGAAGGGGCTACCTTGTGGGTCGCTGGGCCCTGGCCAAGGCAGGAGCGTCTCACGCCTTTCTGAGCGGGATCAAGCGTCCCACTTGCTTTGTCTTTTGTCTGACTGTCCTTTGGCAGCACGTGGCCAGTTCCTGGCTGGCGTGGGTGGCCATGATATGCTTTATTGTGACTCGCTGGTACACGCTGCTGTGTTATTTCCACTGTGGTTCACAGAGCACATGGGTCAGGCCAGGGACAGTTGACTCCTGTAGGCGACTTCTGCAGAGGAATCCTGTCTCTCTTTCTAGGCAAGCCTGTGTGGAGAAGACTGAGTTGAACAGTTCCTAAACTGCATTTTTTTGGGGGAGAGATTTTTGCTATAGGTTGCACATGCTCACTGGAGAGACAGAGAGACTGAGACAGAGAGATAGAAAGTGAAAAGTCACTCCCCAGGGTGGGGATGGCCAGGCTGCAATCTTTTCTTCTCTGTTCTCCTCCTAGGATCTTGGGCATGTGCACACACGTGCTCAGTGTGAGTTTTAAGCCACCGGGTCCAGGACTTAAACCATGATCGGCCACATGGGAGTCCAGTGACATCACTGCTACACCATCTGTTGGTCCCCTCAAATTGCGTTTTGATGATTTATTGACTAGATGAAGATGTTGTGATTGTTATTATTATTAGTTTTGAGAATTGGTCATATTTTTTAAAATTTTAGGTAAAGTACTCCTTGTTCTCCTCCCCTCTTTTTGCTGTAGGATGTGCACTCACCAGAGTGAGAGAGAGAGAAAAACAGAGAGAAAGTGAGAAATCGCCCCCCAGGGGCATGACCACACCGCAATTTCTTCTTCTCCATTCTTCTCTCAGGGTTTTGGGCACTCATGCACATGTGCCTGGCATGGTTTTCCAGATGCCGGGTCTGGAACTCAAATTGTGCATTTGGCCACATGGAATCCATGACCTCCATTCCACCTGCTGGCCCACTCCTCTCCTTTTAAATAAGATTTGTCTTAAAACTCAAGTAATACTAGGGCCAGCAGTTAGTGTAATGCCTATGTTGCTGGACTCCCACATAGCCGACCATGGTTCGAGTCCCGGACCCGGTGGTTTAAACTCATGCCGGGCGCGTGTGCGTGCGTACCCAAGATCCCGAGAGGAGAATGGAGGAGAAGGGATTGCGGCGTGACCATCCTCTCTGGGGGGTGATTCCTCGCTTTCTGTCTCTCTGTCTCTCTCTGTCTGTCTGGCGAGCACATGTGCCCTGTAGCAAAAACCTCTCAAAAAAAAAAAAAATAAAACAAAAAAAAACAAGTAATATATTCTTCTTGCCCAAAAAAAAAAGTTTTGATAAACAGAAAGAAGAGATAGAAATCGCTCTTAATCTTACCTCCCAGGGAAAACTGCTGTTAACAATTTGGTGTTTACCTTTCCTGATTCCGGTGTTTATATTACATGTAAACACAATAAAAAACCTGTCATATTGAAGTTTGATATCTATACAGAAAAGCACACATACCTTGCATATACAAACTCCTTCCTGATCCATCATTCCATACAGGAAAGCTCATATGTCATAAAGCTCATAGACATGGAGCTTAATGAATGTGCCCACATCAAAGCCAGGTCATGCTAGATCAGAGCACAAGACCCACCCCCCAGAAGACCACCTCAGACCCCGCTTATTCCCATTCCCAGAGTAGCCACCATCCAGACTTCTATCAGCGGCAACCGTGGCACCTGTTTTGTTCCCACATACAGACGGGATCCCTGTCTACTCCGTCATGCATGTGGGCTTAGTTTCAAATGGAGTTATAATGCCCATCCTATTTTGTAGCCATCTCCCCCAACAATAGAAGGTGACAGCTTTCTCTGTCTGCACACATGCCTCTACACTGTCGCATTTGGTGGCCTCTTGGTGTCCCATTGTAGGAAGTGCCACAGTTAAAGTTTCCCATTGGAGCTTTTAGCATTTCTCTGTTATAAACAACTCTCTTGGATATCCATACAGACTAGACAGGGGACTTTGACCTTCTCTGGGGACAGGGTGGCCAGAGTGGTGGGGTGGGGGGAGGGGAAGGCGCTGGCTGGGTGGGCTGGAGGAGCCTAGGTTGTGGGATGGAGGATGCTGGCATTGCTTCAGTCTGCCAGCTGGACTTCATCAAGTGCGGTGTTAATTACTGGGAGGCCCCTGGTTCTGTGAGCAGGCGGGGACGCTGGGGCTAACTCGTGAAACAGGGTCACCTTGAAACAGACGCTTCCAGGGGAAGCGAAAGCGAGGAGGAGACCAAGGGGAAGTGCAGGGCCAGGACACTGGCTTCCCACAGCCTCCTCTAAGTCACCCTGTGTGCCGGTCGGGATGGAATGGATGGGGTGACTTCCAGCCCCAGTGAAAATGCGAGTATGCGTCTTCATCCCTGACTCTCCTTGGGGTGAGCTGGGAGCAAAAATACCCATATCTCTAACCCACCCCTTTCCAATGGGTGGGCTCTGAGGTCGCTGGTGCTTCCTGCCGGGTTTTGAAAACGTGACCTGTGTGAGCGTCGGGCTTGAGAATAGAACTGGGGTGGGGAAAGGGGGTCGGCCTGGCAGTGCCAAACAGGAGCCCAGCTGTACAGCATGCCCAGGTCAGGGGGTGCTGCTCCGTGGCCCAGCCAGGTACGCTCAGAGCTGCAGGCGTGGCAGGGCCAGGTTGGAGGAGAATTAGGTTATTGCATTTCCTCTGTAATTCTTCATCAGGGCTGCCGCCTGAATCTACTGTGGGAAAATCAATGTGTTCTGACTCCATAATTTCCCAGGTTGCCTTACTCCGAGTACTTTGTGCAGGGGAAGGTGACATCTCTGGTCACATCTGTAGAACCAAATATATATATACATATACATATATATATACACATATATATATGTGTGTGTGTGTGTGTGTGTGTGTATATATATATATATATATATATATATGTATATAATATTCATATATATTCCCCTTCATCCTTTCCCCTTCACCCCCACCCCGTTTCCACCTCCCAGCATAGGCTTCATTGGAATTTCACAACCTTTGCATGCTTTTGTGAAAACACTCATTTGTGTTTGCGCCAGGCCGCTAATGGCGGACGCCAAGGTCTGCGGAGCCTACCTCTGTTCAGCTCTCGTTATGGCGAGGAATGTGCCGTTAATAATGCATCTATGGAACTCAGCTGTGTGGGAGCCAAGTAATTATCCCACTGTAGCGTTCCCGGCTTCAGTGTCATCACAACTGGGGCTTCATTAAAAGTCCTAACAGAGACGGTGTTGTGTGCTGCAGCCTGTATATATATTTTTTCATTTAAATTATCAGCCTTGCTATGGCTCAGAGGTAATTTGACTTTTTGAAACCGCTGAGCCCCTGTGAATTCCCCTCCCCTTCTCCCTCTCGCTGCTTCACCAGCTGATCAGCCCCAGAAGAACAAAAGGTTTATCTGAAGCTATGAAGCATATATTCACCAGCTTCTGGCGTCTAGATAAAAAAAAAATCAAAGTACTCCATTGAACATGTTAATACTGAGCAAAATGCACACAGCTAGACACTAAACCTTTACAGGGATTTGGGCATTTGAAAAGTGATACCCAGATCAGGTCTTGAGCTACGTTTTGGAGCCCACAGTAGAGCGAGGAGCAAAGCAGGGAGGAAATAATGTTTATAAACTTATATTAAAAATAGCCAGTGAATGGCTTAAGAGTCCCCACCTTTTGTCTTACCTCTTTGTCTGATGTGGGTCACGCGGGCAGTCAGAAAGCTTGGACAGGGCACGGCACAGGAGGTGGGGTCTCCCCTGTGCTACGGACTTGGAGCTGCAGACGAATGGAATGTTGAGTGGGAAGAGGGAACTCAGTGACTCTGGGGAAGGATGCTGAGACTTGGGAGGGTGGCTTTCTTCTTTGTTTCTCTCAATTCTCTGTGGTCCCGTCTAGTTTTACCAGAAGGAGGCCCAGGGCGAACTTCAAAGAAGGACTCCCTCCAGACGTACATGACTTCAGTACCTTCTTGGTCCTGAAGTCATGCATTTCACAGCTCCTTCCATTTTTTTTTTTTTTTTAACTTTATTTATTAATTTGTTTATTTCAATTTGACCAGAGAGGGACAGAGGGAGAGAGAGAGAGAGAGAGAGAGAGAGAGAGAGAGAGAGAAAGCCGCCAGGTCCAGGACTCGAAGTCAGCCATGTGGGAATCCAGCGCCTTTAGCCACCATGCCACCTGCTGGCCCCTAGCTCCTTCCATTTTTGATGGAAAACAACCACCAGATAAAACTGACAGGAGTGGTCCAGTGCTACAGGTGACCCATTCATTATGAGATAGCAGATAGGTGCTCGTTTGGCCATGTCTGACACTGGCAGCGTGGTGGTAGCATGGTAGCACTTTCCCTATGCTTGTCTATCTATATGGTCACTTGGCTCTGGAGCCCGAAAGATGTAGAAAATGGTATAGGATTTGCTTCTGCCTTCTAGAGGCTTTCAACATCTGTGGGAGGCAGACATAGCTATAGAAAGCATCTTGTGACCAGCAGATGGCGTGACGTTTACATCACTGGACTCCTATGTAGTCGGCCTTGGTTCGAGTCCCGGACCTGATGGGTTAAAACTCATGCTGGGCGCGTAGTAGCATGAGACTGTAGCATGTTAGGCACTGATGAGACCTCCTCGGGTAAATTTTATCCTACTCGTGAAGCCAAGAAGGGTGCAGCACAATTTGTATTGGGTTGTTGGAAATGTCATGATGCATTTTTGCATAGAAAAAAATACATCATAACTTTTCCGACAACCCAATAGCTACTTATACCTAGATGGAGGAAAAGGGAGAAGAAACCAGCTTTCGCTTTGTATGGCCCTCATGGGACCTGATGGGAGCTCTGTCCTTTGGGGACAGGGCTTAGCCTCCATGTATGCAAGGTTGGGAACCAGCTGCTGCCCACCTGGGCAAATGCCTCAGGCATGCCCAGGGAGGAAGGTGTTCATCCCAAGGCACCAACTGGGGCATGCAGGATCCTCATGGCTTTCTGGCACTGACCCCTTTGGTTTGGGAGTTGACCCCAGACACAACCTTGTCAGGCAGCCCCCTTGCCATAGGGAAGATCCACAGGGTGTTGGACTCTCTAGCCCATGCCTGGGGTGTATTTCCTCTCATACTTTCTAGGCTTTTTCTACCAACTCTGTGCTAGACTTTGTGCTAAGAACTGGGGACCTTGATCAAAGGCAAATATAGCCCATTCCCTAATGGAATATCCCATCCAATGGGTGAGGTAGACATGGTGGTATGCAAATCCCTAAGTAGGATGAATGGGTTAGGAAGTGGTGGCCGGTCCTGGTTATGTGTGGGTGGGGGTAGTTGGGGTAGTAGAATGGACGTTTGAAAGAGGAGGACCATTTGAGCTGGGCCTCTGAAGGATGAGTAGGAGTTCTCCGATGGGAACAGAGAAAGGAGAGGGTTAGTTGGTGAGCCCAGTAAAAGAGGCATTAGAAAGAGTGTGATGCTCTTTGAAACTCATCTTGCTAAGATCATCAGTGACTTCTGCTTGTAGAAGGCAAGGACCTTTGTAGTCTTTCAGGGCACTTAGACCTTACTGACAACTCCTGGGATTCTTTCACCCTAATGCATGTCTGCCAGCCTCTAGACGAGTGGTCTCCAGCCCTGGCATCCTTCTCACTCCTGTTGCACCCCCATGGCCTACTGCCTGCTGGCTGTCCACGTCAATGTACCAGAAAATGCCTTCTCCACCCCCTGCGCCCAAGTATCGTAGTCCCTCATTGCATTGCTTCTGCTTTGGTGGCAGCTTCTGGATTGGCTCCTTCAACCCGTCCCCACTGCCCATCCCCACGTGATCATTGGACCCTCAATGCTTGTAACCTCACCCTTCCGGCTAGCCAAGTTCCAGCTCTGGCCCAAGCCCATGGTGTCTTAGGCTCCTCAGCCAAAGTGGCTGCTTCCAGGATGCCTTCCTTGTACTTTTGCTAAAGACAAGTGAGTTTCCTTTGCTTTTGTTTGTCTAACGCATGGGGACTGTTTCCAGGGCCTGTCTGGTGTGGTCAGGGTCTTGGAAACCCTGAAGTGGGAGGGGGATTCGAACTTAAAGGGACATATTGGAAACAATACTGACCCCTAATTCACTACACACGCTGGGACTCAGCCTCCTGAGTCAGAAGCCTCCACCCATTTCTAGGAAAATAGGGCTTTTTTTTTTTTTCCTTTTGGGACAGTGAGTTTGTGCTTGTGCAAACACCATTTGGAATCATTTTGGCTTTTTTTTTAAAGAATTATTTTATTCCATTTTATTTATTGATTCATTTATTTTAATTTGACCAAGCTGCTTGTCCCCCCCCCCCCCCCCCACCTCTCATCCCCCTCCTTTCTATCAAAACCAGAGAGGTTGAACCTGGTGAAGTTCCACCCGCCAGGAATGAGGTCGCCCCTCCTCCAAGGCAGCTGGGCTGGGGCTTCAGAAAACAAAGTGCCCTGGTGTTGTCCTCACCGAGGACTCGGAGGCCAGAAAGAAAAAGCAGCCAAGCTCGTTTCTGCATCTGGGGATGGCTTGGAGGTCCCAGGTCCCGGTTCTCCCTGGTTCGGAGCTAGAAAGAAAGAGGCGGAAGAAGTGTTTGAATACTGTGCTGTGAAGGGAACAGTCCTGCAGCGAGGCAGTTGTGATATTAGAGCAGACCTCCTAAGAGATCCCCTGGCTCTGAGCTGTGATCCACACGCCACATTCGCAGACAGCTGGTCGCCCAGCGTGGGCTGCGCCTGCCGCTCGGAGCTGGCACACTGGCGGGGACCAGGTAATGCTCTAATTTCCCTCGTGCAGATGCGGCCAGGAATATCTTAATTTATTGGTGTGCTGGCATGCAAGAGGGAATGCTGCCGGTGCAGCCTTGCATAACTATTAGCAAAAAATGGAGCTGAGAGGGGCTTGACTTTTCCTAAAGTGGGTTTGAAATAATCATCGCCTTTTGTTGTGTTTGGAAGGGCTTGAACAATTCTTAATTATTTAATTATAGATATGCAAGTAATACACTGGGAATGGCCCTGCCATTCCAGGGATACTGAGCAGAGGAAAATGTTTAGTTACCGGAGGAAAAAAAAAAAAAGGTGGTAATTAAATCGCAGTGTCGTTTGTATCATGCCACGCTACTCCGTCAGCGACGCGGGCGGGAAGAGGTCTGCCGGGCCTCGCGGAGGAAATTCTTATGTAATAATAATAACGTCAACAGCACCACCACCTTCCTTTGGGTGAGGCCTAGAGAGTCATCCACGCCCGCTCTTTGTCATTTGCTCAGGCGGTGGCAGGTTAGGCTCCTGCGGGGAGATGTTCTCATTCCCATTGTACAGATGATAAAGTGGAGCCCCAGGTCGCACGTCACTCAGGGCTTAAAGCCACAACGTGTACTTTTCAGACTCCTCCATGATCTGCCGTCCCTGACCTGTCACCAGCCTGGGCTAAGCCGTCTTCTGCTTCTCAGTTTCTCTTCTCTCTCCTACTCGCCTAGGCCAGCCTCGACAACTTTGGTGACTGTTTGCCTGAATTGTGTGTGTGTCTGACTCCATGGCATGCTTCTCGTGACGGACACCTTGTAATTATCCCATGTAAGCACTCATTCTATTCATATCATTAATTTTGTTTGGGCTATTACATTTGATAGATACATTAAGCATTATATAGTTCTCTTTATACATGAAATTGAACTGCCTTTGAACAGTCAGCCGGCTAATTGCTGGTAATTTGTGTTGCTAACGAGAGGCAGAATAGTGGTATAACATTAGGCTCAACAGTCAGTTAACAAATTTGCCGATTCAGATCGCAAAGCCTGCCCTCTGCAGCAGACGCAGGCTGCATTGCACACGTGAGCTGGTTTTACAAAACACATACGACTAAACCCATCCCGCCGCCAAGTGCTGCCCTCACCCCATCACAGACTGAGGGATGGTGGCTGGTTGTGCACGGCCATGGGGTGCTTGTGGGTGGGTGGATCTGACCACCCGTCAGCTGCCGTGGGGTTGGGGGACACCTGGGAGCAGAAAGGAAACTTCTGGACACTCTTTGTGGGGTTGAAAGACTGTTACTGCCTGTGTCCCGTGTGCTCCTTCACCCCACGCTTTGTCTGCGTTCTGGGGCACCCATGGCTCTGTCTTTCTGATCACAATTAGACCCATCTGAAGTGGGTCTTATCCATTTGGGCCTTGCAACCTTGGGGGCCCATGGCATGAGATTATCTTCAAGTCTCCTGTGTGGCAGTTGAAAAATAATTCCAAAAATGGGCTGTGATGGTCAGGGAGCAGGATATAGCCAGTGTTGTCTGTCCCTGGAAATCCGTGAACCTCGACCCCCTGCCTGAAGAAAGTGATGGCAGTGCCCAGAGAAGCCTGGGGAAGGAGCACTGAGCTCATGAAGTGAGGGTGAGGGTGGAGGCCCTAGGTTTGACACTGCCAAGTGGGCTGAGGCTTCGTCCTTCCTTCCAACAGAGACTCAAATAGGATACTGTTAGGGTTGAATGTGTCTTCTCAAAAGTCATACGTTGAAGTCCTCATCCTAGTACCTTGGAATGTGATACCTTTGGAAGCACGGCCTTTGAAGAGGTGATTAATCAAAATGAGGCCTTACAGTGGGCCCTAATCCAATCTGATTTGTGTCCTTCTACGAAGAGGAAATAGGGACACAAAGATCCCTGCACAGAGGAAAGACCGTGTGAGGTCACAGTGAAAAGGTGGCCATTTGCAAGCCAAGGAGAGAGACCTAGGAAAAAACAGCCCTCCTGACACCTTGCTCTTGGACTTCCACCCTCCAGAACTGCAAGGTGTATTTCTACTGTTCAGGCCACCTAGTTCTTCTGCGGTACTTGTTACGGCTGTCCTACCACCTCTTCCAGATAATCCCAGCAGTTGTGTGGGAAGGGCTTATGGAGGGAGTGGTATGCAGTGCTGGGAAAGTCTCCAGAAGCCACAGTTCAGCAGCCCCTTAAAGCCTGAAAAAAACAGTTTTAGGACAAAGAAAAGGATGCCTCAGGCTTAGGCAACAGCTAACTGCCACTCCGAGTTCATTTCACGACAGAAGCATGGTTCCTAAAAGGGAGGTGATAGACCTTGTTTCATACCCCCACAGACAGAGACTCCACAGAGGCCTCATCCACCCTTGTGACAACCCTCTATAGCTTCCCGTTTCCATGGGAAGATGTGGGCGAGTTTGCACCCCTGTGTCTTCCTTCACTGAGCATATGGGCATTGGTGCCTACAAAATGATGGTAAGGACAGGACTTTTTAATCCTGGAATTCAGTGCCCGTGGTCATCAGATGTCACTCTAGCATCTTTCCTTTTTCTCCTAGTGATTTTTGTTTTGTGGCGTGTGTGCTTGCCAGAGAGAGACAGAGACAGTGAGACAGAAAGCGAGAAATCACTTTCCAGGCGGGATGGACATATTGCAATCCTTCTGCTCCATTCTCCTCCTGGGATCTTGGACACGCACACACATGTGACCAGTGTGATTTTGAAGCCAACAGGTCCAGGACTTGGACTGTGATCGGCCGTGTGGCAGTCCAGGGACATAACTGCTACACCATCTGCTGGTCCCTACTCTAGTATATATTTTATTTTTTAGAAGTTTTTGCTACAGGGCATGTGCGCTCACCAGAAAGACTGAGAGAGACAGAAAGTGAGAAACCACCCCCCAGGGGGTTGTCCACGCCACAATCCCTTCTCCTCCATTCTCCTCTTGGGATCCTGGGCATGCACGCACATGTGCCTGGCATGAGTTTAAGCCACCAGGTCTGGGACACGAACCGTGGTCAACTACATGGGAGTCCAGCAACATAGCCATTACGCCAACTGCTGGTCCCCCTACTTTAGTATCTTTCTAGGCCTGATATCTACTCAGTGCACAAGCTGGGTGTATGACTAACACATTCCTTAGCACTCCAGACTCTTCAACTTGGCCATGACTCCAGTCCAAATTTAAAATAATTTATTATTATTTTTTAATTTAGAAAGCAAAGAAGCAGAAATCACTTGGATTCTCATGGTGTTTCCAGGGTTGCTGTGCTTGGTTATGAGACAAATAGCTGAACCTGGTCCATGCATGTTATTGGTTACTCACTGGGGCTATGTTAAGCCGTGCTAGGCTCCTTCATGTTCCTGAGTGTTGGGACAGTGTTTTTCCACCCTGGAGTACCTTGCTGTCTGGGCAGTGTGCAGTCAAGCTTGATGTGTGTGTGTGTGTGTGTGTGTACACATCTATATGTGCACATATGAAATATGCATATGGTGTGCAAGTACTTTTGTAGGTGGTTCATGCATTCGTAAAGGAAATTATGTCATTGGGGCCAGCAGGTGGCGTTGTGGTTAAGGCGCTGGATTCCCACAGGGCTGACTGCGATTTGAATACTAGACTAGGTGGCTTGAAAATCACACCAGATGGGGACCAGCAGATGGCATAATGGTGATGTTGCTGGACTCACACATGGTCAGCCTTAGTTTGAGTCCTGGATCCGATGGCTTGAAAATCAGGCTAGGCATATAAAATCACACATAGGCACGCTAAGCACGTAAGCCCAAGATCCCGGGAGGAGAATGAAGAAAGGGTTGCAGCACGGTCATCCCCCCCGGTAGGTGATTTCTCACTTTCTTTCCTTGTCTCTGTCTCTCTTTCTCTGTCTGGCATGTGGACATGTCCTAAGGCAAAAACCTCTCAAAAGGAAAAGGCAATCACAATGGGCGCATGTGCATGCGTGCCCAGAATCCTAAGAGGAAAAGGGATCATGGCATGACCATTCCTCCTGAGCGATGATTTCTTACTTTCTCTCTTTCTCTGTTTCTCTCTCCCTGGTGCGCGCATGCACCATATGACAAAAAAATTTTTTAAAAATGTTCTATCAACTAGAATATAGTTGATATGTTTAATGTTTCTTTTTTTTTTTTTTTTTAAGATTTTTGCTATAGGGCGTGTGCACTTGCTGGAGAGACTAGGAGGGACAGAGAGACAAAAAATGAGAAATCACCCTCCAGGGGGGATGGCCACGCCGCAATCCCTTCTCTCCCATTCTCCTCTCAAGATTTTGGGCACTCACACACACATACCCAGTGTGTTTTAAGCTGCCAGATCCAGAACTTGAACTGTGGTTGGCCACGTGGGAGTCCAGCGACGTAACCAATAGCCATCTGCTGGCCCCGATATGTTTAATGTTTTTGTGCCCAAATGCATTTGTTCTCAAGTAATTTGGAGTCCAGTTCCTATAGAAGGGGAGTGGGGCTGCCATTGTGACCGTTCCCCACTTACGGTATAATGAGCATATTCACGAGATGCCTTGGTATAGGCAAATGGCAGCTTTACCTAGAGAGCCCGAATGCATCCCTGCCAGCCTTGCTGGTCAGACTGTTCTCACTACGTATTCATCCAAGGATGGGAATGTACAGGAAATAAGAAAACCCGCCAACTAAAGTTGGCCACCATGTTGCAAAGACATGACTGCTGCCATCGGGCCAGTAAGCCTCTAAGCATCTCGTCCCTGAGATCATAGCACACACAGGAGTGGCCGTGAGGCTCAGTGTGGTTCTCCTTGCCTGGCCTTTCCCTCTGTTTATCAGTCAGGCAAGAACAGAGAGGGGCAGGGCAGAGTCCAGTTTTGAGTGGGACACTCAGAGAATGTCAGCATTAGAGAGTTTCCATACATACAGTAAATTATAGCCTCGGTGCTACCAAGACATTCACGTAGACATAGGGGGTATGTGCCCTTTACAAAGTTGTGTGGTAAGGCTCATCCTTGGCAGTGGCCATCTCTCTTGGAATAGCATTTTTCCCAGTGGGTTAAATGTAGAAATTCAAGATGGCACTAGTAAGTCTTTTTCATTAACATAGGTAGATTTTATTTTTTTTCTTTGAAAAAGTGATTTAAGTTCATGGGGCAAAAAAAGATTCAAATAATGTAGGAAATGATAAATGCATCCTTTTCTTTTTTAAAAAAGTTGCCCGAAGGCACATATACTTGCACGAGAGACAGAGAGAGTGAGAAGGCACCCTTCCTCCCATTAGGAATGTCACACTTCAGTTCCTTCTCCTCCATTTCTCCCTCCTTCTGGGATTTTGAGGACTCTGGCAAACATGCCCAGTGTGATTTTCAAGCTACTGGGTCTGGGACCCAATCTGTGCAGTCAGCCATATGGGATCCAACCGTCTTAACAACCACACCATGGGCTAGTCCAGTATCCTTTCTTTCCCTCCCTCCCTCCCTCCCTCGTTTTTTTCTTTCTTTCTTTTGCTGTACAGTGCTTGTGCTCACTGGAGAGGAGAGAGACAGTGAGAAAGAAAGTGAGAAATAACCCCCCAGGAGGGATGTCTGCCCTGCAATCCTTTCTCCTCTATTCTCCTCCTGAGATTTTGGGTATGCATGCACACATGGCCCTGGTGTGAATTTTAAGCCACTGGGTCAGAGACTCAAACCATGGTCGGCCATGTAGGAGTCCAGTGCCTTAACCACCATGTCACCTGCTAGCCCTAAATTCTCCCTTTCCTAACTCCTCTTTACTCTTCTCCTAATGAATGTTCCTCAGAAGATCACTCTTTTTCTTTTATTTTAAAATATCAGAGGATACGTGTGTGCATGAAAGAGAAAGTACCTCTTATCGGGGCCTGGGCATGTGCACATACATGTGCCCAGCATGTCTGTCTGTCTGTCTTTTTTTTTTTTTTTTTTTTTTTTTAAGAGAGATTTTTACTATAGGGCACATGTGCTTGCTGAAGAGATAAAGACAGACAGAGAGATAGAAAGCGAGAAATCACCCCCTAGGGGGATGGCTACTCCACAGTCCCTTCTCCTCTAGTCTCCTTTGAGGATTTTGGGCATGTACACACAGGTGCTGGCATGAGTTTTAAGCCGCCGGGTCTGAGACTCGAATCATGGTCCACTACATGGGAGTCCAGCAACATAGCCATTACGCCATCTGCTGGTCCCAACACAGTGTCCAAGGCCAACACCCAAACCTTGGTGGACCAGGTGGGGTCTGACTTCCCCTATACAGCACTTAACCACTGTGCTCCAGGGCTAGTCCCCCTCCCCTTTAAGTTTATTTTAGTTCTGTCGTGAGAGAAAGGGAAAGTATGAGAATATGTGCAGGAAACAGGAGAGAGAAAGAGACAGACAGACAGACAGAACCTTTGGCAGGGTCTGGTCATGCTGTGATCCACTTCTCCCCCGCTCTCCAGCTAGTCAGGATCTTAGGCCTGCCCTCCTGGTATGTTTCAGATCAACTTGGGATCTGAACCCACGGTCGGCCACGTGGCTTCCAGCACTGTAGACCTCTACTGCCTGTGCCAAAATGGTTAGGCCCCCACCACCATCATGATGTGTATGTGCCTCCAAGAAATTTCTATGCATGTACAAATGTATTACTCAGTTACATTTGTTACTCTGCATCTGGCTTAACTTTGCTTTCAGCATCGTATTGTGGACAATCTTTCTATTGGATCGTCAGAGAAGTTGTGACATATTTTTCTATGCAAAAATGTGTCATGATTTTTCCAACAACCCAGTGGCTTGTACTATTAAGAAAAGGAAAGGAGTGGGACCAGCAGATAGCATAATGGTTATGGCACTGGACTCCCACATAATCGACATAGTTTGAATTCGGGATCTGGCAGCTTAAAACTGAGGCTGGTCACATGTGTATGCATACCCAAGATCCCAAGAGGAGAATGGAGGAGAAGGGATTGTGGCATAACTATCCCCCTGGGGCAGTGATTTTTTGCTTTTTTGTCTCTCTGTCTCTCCAGCAAGTGCACGTGCCCTATAGCAAAAATCTCCCTTAAAAAAAAAAAAGAGAGAGAGAGTATGCAAAGTGTTTTGTTGTGTGACTGCACCATCCTTTATTTAATCACACGTTCTGGGTGGCATTTAAAAACGCATTTGCAAGTACAGGGGAAACCTGGATGCCCTTGGATGCTGGGGGCGGGGGGGGGGGGGGGACTCAGGGAGGAGATGGCATTGGATAATGGGTTTTAAAGAATGAGTTGGAGTTCCTAAGGTGAAGCTACTTTTGTCAATGACTGCAATATGGAAGAAAGTCAGGGAGGATGGGAAGAGGAGTAAGGGAGACCCCGTGGACTAAGGAAGGGAATAGGATAGAATCTCATGCCCCTTCTGCCTGGAGGAGCGCCCCCTCTCCCCCAGTGCAAGACCCGCAGTTGGAGAACTGACTGTTTCCCTGCATCCCTTGCTTGAGTCGAAGTGTCAGGTGGGCTCAGAGGAATACGTGGGTATGGTGTGTTGCAGGGCACTTGCAAATAACCAGTATTTGAGCCAAGGATCCCAGTGTGTCAGCTGAAAGAAAGAGAACAAGAGAGAAAGGAAAAGACCCACTCTGTCCACCAATAACCCTGGTTTATTGCTGGGAAATGTTGCATGGAACGGACGCCTGGTGACATGTCAATTGCTGACAGAAACCCGGGTTGGCAGGCCCCGATTTTTAAGCCGAATGCCTGTCTGCCAGATCGCATTTGGATTGAGTGGCTGGCATTCTGCGAGCCTCGCTTAATAGGATTGAAAGAAAAGAAATGTTACTTTTCATCACCCAAGACAACAAAGAGAAACGGGGAAACGAAAATATTATTTCGTTTGAACAAATTACAGGGAGACTCTCCGGGGTGCTTTCAGGGAGTTAGATGAGGAAAAGCACTTAAATATCATTCCATCAAACTAAATTTTTAACTACAATTTTTTACAGATAAAATGTGTTGGGAGGATTCAAAGAAGATTAGAGCTCACCTAAGAAACAGTATTCAAATTTTACCAGCTAATGGAGGCCCAGCAAAAAACTGTTAATGCCTATAACTTTCCTCTAAGGGACGGAGATTTCAGTATTCTTATAAAAACACATTGAGCTGATTTCATTTCGGTGTCTCTGCAGACTTCATTCGTGTAATTTCAGTAAGTGTTATAAATGTTATTTTAAGTATTATAATGATAATCCCTACTGACAATGGGGCTTGTGCATCTCAGCTTCCATTACTAAGGTAATGTTTACCTCGGATAGTACATAATTGTTTGCTTTTTTCACAGTAAACTCTCTGCTCCCAACTGCTTAATCAGACATGGAAAAGAGGGGAGACTAGAAATGTTTAATGTTCTTCTGATTACATTAGAGTAATGGGTATGCCCACATCAATTGGACTGGCGAAATACCACCTCTTTTCTCCCTTGTTTTATTTTGGGTGAGTTTGTATTTGTTTTTGTTTTTGTTGGTTTTTTTTTGGTCCATGATTCTTAGGGAGGACTGCAGTGGGCTGTGGCAATCTCGTGAATCATTTATTGTTATAAATATCACGGCTGGGTGGAAATCTGCTCAGCTCCTGAACTCTCGGGGCACCTTTTCCATGCGTGCATTGGGCCTAGCCCGACTCCTGGCTGTCCTACTGGCGGGTCCCGTAGACTCTCGTATTCTGATCACAGTCCGAGTGTTCACGCTCTCGAGATCTACTGCACACCCTGTAGGCTCTCTGAGTACGTTCTCAGCCGCCTGCTCAGTAGAAGCAAGATTTTATTAGGCTTTATGAAAGTGCAACTTTTCTTACTCTTGAATGCTGAACCTCAGGGGCTTTCTCAGGGCATCGTATAACATTTGCTTCTCTGACTTCTTAAATAGCTGAATCGGAATGTGATCAGGAATTAAGAAGGGGCAGTGAAGGTTGATGTTCATTGCAGGCTGGAAGAGTATCTGCTTCCCCTGGTCTTAGCGTTCAGAACTTTCTTCCTCCACCCCTAATGACGGGGAAGTTCTGCTCAGAGCTCACTGGCAGCTGTTTGTTCTTTAATTCATTCAACAAACATGGATTGAGAGACGGCTCTGCTCCAAGTACTTCATTGAGCTCTAGGGAATGGATGAATGCGCCTCCCACCCCGTAGGTGGGAGAGCCAAGACTAAACAAGCCAGCAAGCAATAGGTAATTACAAACTGAGAGAAGTGTTATTAATGCAGGGACGGAGAAAACTGGGGAGGATGTGGGTGATGCAGAGGTTTCAAGGAAGAGAAGGACAAAGCTCCAGATACATCTCTAGCAGTGTGGTGAGCCACCAGGACTGGGCTCCAGTGGCATGCGAGGAGCCAGCAGAGGCCTGGCCACATTGAGTCTGGCAGGTCACAGTTGAGAACTGAGATTTTATTTTCTGCAGTGGGAAATTATGGCCAGGCTTGAAGTCTTAGGTGACACTTTGCTGTGGAAAGCCTGTAAAAAGAGTGTGCTGGTCCCTGGGTGGAGATGGGATAGTCCAGGAGCAAAAGGAAGCTCAAAGTCTCAGGGATGGCTGTCGCTGCTGTCCTGGCTGGAGGTGATAGGGCACTGTGGTGGTGTTGGGTGCAGAGGTGAATTCAAGACACATTCTGAAAGATAGGCAGATAAGCTTGTTGGTTGGTTGCATGCCAGGCAGGAAGGGTGTTAGGTCTGTGTACTGACTTCCTCCAGCTGGGCCTTCATCGCCCCTTACTGGTGTTCTCCTATGGGGGAGAGCCTCTTCTTCTGGGCTGACCGCATGGGTATCTGTCTCCCTTCTCCACACACTGGCTGGAACCCTTTATGGTGGTCCTCTGCAGAAGGCCAGAGCAGGGTTTGATTGCATTCCTGTAACCCCATACCTTATGGTACTCATTCTTTTCTTTTTTATTTTTAATTTGAGAGAGAGAGAGGAAGCACACCCTCCCATGGGTCATGGTCACGCTGAATCCCTTCTCCATTCTCCTTGCTTTCGGGATTTTGGATCCATGTGCACATGGGTCCAGTGTATTTTTCAAGTTTCTGGATTGGGACTCAAACCATGTAGTAGGCCATATAGGATTCAGCTGCCTCAACCACCAGGCCAGGGCATCTTGGTACTCATTCTTGAGCCTTGGCTTCCCCAGGTCCTCTTGGGAAGTAGATAGAGGCGTGCACAGTGTGCCCCAGACCCTTCCTCCTCCTCCCCACATGCCCACCGACAGCCCTTCCTCCAGCCACCACTCCCACGCTCCCCGAGGTCTGCAGTATAATTTAGTAGGAGCCTTTAGTTAAAGACCAGGGCCAGTAGGTAGCTGATTTTCCCAATCCTCAGGGTGGACGCCTGACAGGTTTCCATGCTGGGACATGGGGAAGCAAAGAGAGAGGAAGTGAAATGACTAATTACAGAGTCCTGGGAACCCTGGTTCGATCCAGTTGGTCCAAGAGGGGTCCTGCCTGGTGGGGGCCTGGTCAGTGGGCATGTGCGTACCTGGCCCTCTGGAAGGTTGAAGGCCGCAGCTGATGCTGGAGGTGGGGCAGCAGCAGAGAGGGAAGGGCAGGGATTAATTGCTTGGACAGGATATTCCCAGCGCCCAGTTTTGAGCTGAATTAACTTCTAAGAAAATACCTAATATCCCTCCCCATTTCCTTGGAGAGGCAACAACGAGTTGAATCCATCCATCTGTGTCTCTCCCACTCTCTGCATCCTAAGAAACCATTGAAGAATCTTTTTTTTTTTTTTTAAAAAAAAAAAAGGTGCCAAAATCAAGGTGGAGCATCAGCCTCTCAGGTGTGTCGGAGAGCAGAGAAAGAGGGAAAGCGGTGTTTTTATTTCTCTGAATCACACACACACACACACACGCACACACCCTCTCAGTCCCAACCAAAACCAGATGAATATTTTAACACCAGAGCATTTTGTTCAAGCCAAGAGCACACTGCATTTCTGGCAAGGCCAGAGAATGACCCGAAAACCTGGATAGTTCAAGGAACAAAAGGTCCTTGGGTCTGCCTCTTCCGCTGTTATGTGCTGTCTGCGTGGTTTGGGGGTGTGGGAGGAAACAGAAGGGGTTTCTGCTGGGGATCCTTGCCTTCCTTCCAGGGCTGCGTGCTGGGGGAGCCAGGGCCTTGCTCCTCGGCACCAGGCAGCCACACAGCACCACGAGGCCCCCGCCCCCGGCTGTGCACCAGGCAGAAAGGAGCCAGAAAGCTGGAGGAGGGAGAGAGGAGGAGAGGGCAAGCAGTGAGGGGGCTGGGAAATA
This sequence comes from Tupaia tana, assembly GCA_026018925.1. Classification (NCBI taxonomy): domain Eukaryota; kingdom Metazoa; phylum Chordata; class Mammalia; order Scandentia; family Tupaiidae; genus Tupaia; species Tupaia tana. Next base: position 37,517,027 of record JAKSZU010000018.1, read on the forward strand.
GAGAAACAAACTCTATTTTCTGCTCTTCTGTGGCGGGAGGGCTCCTGCGGCCCACAAGCTCGCAGAGTGAAGCAATTTCAGACAGGGATGAGTGTCTGGTTTTCCCTGGAGCGGAGGCAAAAAAACCCCCAAAGCCCTTGGTTTCTCTTCCTTAATATCCTGCTTTGGAAAGTGCATTTGTGAGAAGGTGAAGGAAATGAAGAAGATTCTTGGCAAATAGAAGAAGCTCTGCCCCAACCTGGGCCAGGGGCAGGGCGGGAGGGAGTGTGGGGGGTAGGGGCTGGAATCCTGTTATCGCTGCTATGGTTAAGATGGAGAGAGGCCGTCTCAGCGATAGGGAGAAGAAGCACCTTGCTAAAGGGGTCCTGGGTAGGGGGCCACTTATAGACCCCCATTCAGGTCCTGTCCTGTCTTGGAGGATGATCGCAGGGATTGGTGTCACTTGGGTGGCTTCAAAGACCTTGGACAATGACATGCTCTGCCCCCTGCCCAGACCTGGAGAGGCAAAGATTTTGAAATTCTACTGCTCTCATCTCTGCTGTTACTGCCTTTCCGCCTAATGCAACACTGGGCATCCTCCCCTTCGCCCTCTTCCAGCCACCCAGGGTGCAGGGCCTGCCATGTGTGTTGTCAGGCAGGCTCTGGCCTCTCCTGCAGTGTGAGTGCAGAGTTTCCGAGCCAGCCCTGGAGCAGGGCGGCTGGGAGCTGGGTCTCTAGGTCTGGCAAATAGGAAGCAGAGTTGCTGTTATATCTCTGGCTTCTCGTGCCTGCATGTTGGAAGAGAACGTGAGTCCTGCAGTGGGGGGTCTCCATTTCCTACCATCATCAGGGCACAGAGACAATCCTTTTCCCTGAGCAAGCAGGGCTGTGGGCTTCCCAGGGCTCCTCCTAAAGCTTCCTGCAGGGCCAGGTCACACCCTGGCTGAGGCCCTCCTGCTGCACTTACCTGCTACAAGCTTCACAGTGGTTGGGACTGCCCTGCCTTCCAGTCTTGAACCTCAAGTCCGCGCCCTCTGAGCCGGTGACCATAGGCAAATCATGAAACCTCTCGGAGCCAGTTTCCTCCTCAGTAAAATGGTGATGGCAGTGGCACTTTCTCCTTAGAATAATTGTGAGGATTAAATAAACAAGCCGTGTGATGTGCTTAGACGTGCGGCACAGAGCCGCAGTGAGTACCTACAACTGGGTATTATTATTATCTTTTGGGGGAGAGGTTTTTGCTATAGTGTGCGTGCGCTTCCCAGACAGACAGAGAGAGACAGAGAGACAGAAAGCAGGAAATCACCCCCTGGGGGGATGGCCACGCCGCAATCCCTTCTCCTCCATTCTCCTCTCGGGATCTTGGGCACGCACGCACACGCGCCCGGCGTGAGTTGTAAGCCACCAGGTCCGAGACCCTAACCACGGTCGACTACGTGGGAGTCCAGCGACATAGCCATTACGCTAACTGCTGGTCCCTCACAACTCGATATTATTATTGCTATGGTGGTGGTTTTCTTTTCCTTATAAATCGTCCCTATTCCCGGAGGCATGGCTCGGCATACCTTCCTGCAGGGAGCCTTCCCAGCTGGCCTGGCCACCAGGCCTCTCACTGGCTGTCTTGGGGGCTTGGTACCCAGTCACTGGCGGCCTGCTTTTTCCCTGTCTCTGTCTTCAGTGTCATCACAGTGCATTTGACACCTCTCCTCAGTTGGAGTCTGGATTCTTGGAGACCAGGGGCTTACTTGTCTTATGATCTTACTGCCACCTCCCACCCCCACCACCACCTCCACCCCGATCTGCACTGAGCAAATGCTTAAAAAGCACTCACCCAGGGGCCAACAGGTGACATGGTGACGAAGGTGCTAGACTCTCACAGGTCAATTGCGATTTGAGTCCTAGACCCAAAGGCTTGAAAATCAGACCAGGCACATGTGTGTGCATATGTAAAATCCCAGGAGGAGATTGGAGGAGAAGAGCTTTTGGCGTCGCCTTACCCCCGTGGGGTGATTTCTCCCTTTCTTTCTCTCCATCTCTCTAGAAACCTTAAACACAAACACACACACACACACACACACACACACACACAAGAAAAGAAATGCTCAGGTCTTTCTCCTTAAGCTACTGAATGGGGATTCGTTGTGATAAATTCTGACATACACACCCTGTGTACATGTGGCCCAGGCAGAGCGAGTGCTGGATAAATGGGGTGGGAGGTAGCTTTAGGAACAGAGAGTGTGAGGGGCTGCAGCGAGTCGGCGGAAGAAACACCGCTCTGAGAAGCCAGTTTTGCATCGGGCTTGTTTAGTGGAGCTCCACTCAGGAGCTAAACACTAGCTAGGGCTCCCTGTAGAATTATTACACGAAATCGCAGGGAAAGGGGGAGCCAGAGTTAATGCTTGTGATGGCAATTTTTTAAAAAAATATACAAGAAAAAAATGTGTTAAAAGCAAGTAAACCCCTTGGTGATCGCAAATGAATGGCCTAAGCTCTCTTAGCATATCCAGTTTCTGAGCGATGCCTGGTTTCCCGTGAATGAGTCACTTTCCTTTCATCACCGGGGAGCGAGGTCCCACAATCACTCTTGGTTTCCGGTGGGTGGGCTGGCGTGGGCCTGTGCTCTGGCTCCGGGTGGGGAAGCCACATCCACATGGGGTGGCAAGAGGGCTTCGTGGGCAGTGCCCGGCATCTGGGCCTCCTGGCAGCTTAAACGCCTCCGATTAGCAAGTCGGGCGGGAAGAAGTGCTAAAAAGAATCCTTCCCGCCTCCTCCGCTGGCCTGTTTTGAAGGGAGTTCAGTTATGAGACTATTAAAATGTTATTTTGATAATTAAGCCCACAGCTGTTCCGAGGGCAGCAGGGGCAGGCGGCGTGCAGGCGGCAGAAGGCATGGTTCTCTCACAGGCTCTGGGAGAGTAGCAAGCTGCAGCACCAGGCTGGGTTTGGGCCCCGGGGCCACGACCACCCCTCCACCAGGTCCTAGGTGACCCTGGGGCGAACTGGAGGGGGCAGTGGCTCCAGCGGGCCTCCACTCTGGAGCAGGTGAGCTGCCATCCACTCAGAGATATCTACCAGGTTTCAGCACACTCTCAAAATAGTGGCTGACAGGGATCCCTAAATTTGCATTCTCCAAGTGGGGGTCCAGAACCGGTAGCATCAGCAGCATCTGCAGTCTTGTCAGAAATGCATATTCTCAGCCCCTCCCCTGACTTACTGGACCAGTCACTCTGGGAGTGGGGACTAGCAATCTGGGATTTTTTTGTTTTTTAAGTTTATTCATTTCCGGGACCAGCAGTTAGCGTAATGGCTAAGTCACTGGACTCTCATGTAGTCGACCGCGGTTCGCGTCCCAGACCCGGTGGCTTAAAATTCATGCTGGGCACGTGTGCATACATGCCCAAGATCCCGAGAGGAGAAGGGATTGCGGTGTGGCCATCCCCCCCCCCCACCCCCCGCCGGGGGGTGATTTCTCGCTTTCTGTCTCTCTGTCTGTCTCTATCTGGCAAGCGCACACGCCCTATAGTAAAAACATCCCCCCCCCAAAAACAAAAAGCCTATTCATTTCCTTCATGAGAGACAGAGACAGAAAGAGAGAAAAGGATAAGCATCCTCAATAGGGCATCATGCTGCAATCGCCCCTAGTTCTCCCACCCTGGCAGGATCACCTGCCTGTGTACCTGACATGCCCAGGTAGACTGGGGAACCGAACCTGTGATCTTCCATATCCATCCAGCATTCCCTGACCTGCGTGCCACTGGTCTAGCCCAGCAATCTGGGTTTTACTATATTCTCCTATGGACTCTGATGTGTCCTAAGCTGGAGAACCACTTTCCTTAAAGGTCACCTGGCCCATGGGGCTCAGCTGGCAGTGATCCCTCAGAGACAGTATGGCGTGGTTACTAGCATGGGTGAGGGTGTGGGGTGGACAGCTGGCTGCCCCATGTAGATATCCCTGATCTCATTCCATTCCTTCATCATACTGGATGGCAGAGAAACCCAGGGAGAGGGAGGGCCTTGTCTCATGTCACACAGCACATCAGAGCTGGAATGAGTCATCAGCTAGCTCTCTTGATTCTGGATCTTTCTATTGGAGGGTCTTTACAAATCCTGAGGTCAGAGTGGAGAGAGAAGAGGTTTCAACTGAAGTCAGCCAAGGAGAGGCCTAAGGTTTCTCAACCCAGAAGTGTATTCTGCAGCCTGCAGTTTCCCAGCAGCCTCGCGGCATGTTCTGCTGGGAGTTAGTGCCAACACATGCATCTGTCCACCTGCCCACCCACCCAGCTAGCCACGCTTCCCTGTACGCTGCTGCTCACTTCCGTCTTCATCAGTTCATTCATCCGTCACTCATCAAATTGTCCACATGTTCGTCTCTCCATCCAAATATTTAAGTGGCCATCCACTCACCCATCTGCTTATCCACCACCCACCCATTTCTCTCTCTTCCCGCTAGTGGAGCCTCCCTTCTCTCCCTTCTTCCCTTATGAAGAGCCTTTACATTCCAGGCACTTCACTTCATGCTCAACTGGCAGGAACTTAAGCTAAGCCTGATCACTGAGTCACTGAGCTGGCCACGTTCTGTAGGACAACATTGAACCAGGATAATGACAGCAGTCTAGCCCTCCCAAGGCTCCACCTAGGACCTCCTCTTCCTTTCCTCCGGTTGCCAGTGTCCCTTTCCAATGTGCATTGTGAGAAAGCTTTGCTTTCGCTCCCTTTGCACAGTCACCACCTCCGGCCACGCCTTCATCTTGCTCTGAGCAAGGGCAGTGGTATGTTGGCTATCTCCCCTCCAGCAGCCTTGCCCAACTCACCTGCTGTAACTCCTGTCCTGGAAATGTAGCAGTCAATGACACCATTTCTCAAAGGACTCTGGTGGCTCCTCATGGTCTTCATCTCTGTGCTTGTCCCAGTCTATTTATCAACACTGTGACCCTCTGGTTCCCAGCCTGTGCTCCATTGTGGTGGTGGGGATGACGATGAGCTGTTTCCAGACTTTGATTTGCACATTCTTTTTCTTCTGTGCTTTTGCACATACTGCATCCCATTGAAGACACGGTCACCTACCCACTCCTCTCTGTTAAAATCCTTCCCAAGCTCTCTGGTCCTGCTTCAGTGCCCTCCTCTCCCTTTACTCATGAGGGTCTGCTCTTGCCACCTACTGGGATGGCACATCCCCTTCGCAGAACCTGTGAAGCTCTCATCCCATGTCTGGCTTATTTGCAGGGCTGATGCTCTCTGTGGGTTGCAGGTCTGCATCAGTTCCACCACAGCCCACAGTGCCTGACACACAGTAGGTACTCCTAAAATTTAGCACTTAGCCACACATATATAAGGCGCCTGTTATAAGTGAGAGACCTAGGGAGGCCTCTCGTGGTTAGACTGTTGGCTTAAATGGCCTTAAACATTGTTGTTTCCCCCATAGGATCTGATTCTTGGCACACAGTACATGTCTAATTGATGTTAAAAAAAATGCTTCTTCAAAGTTTATTTATTTAGGGCCAGCCCATAACCTAGTGGTTAAGGGAACCAGATCCCCCATGGGTGACCTTGGGTAAAATACCAGTGACTTGAAAACATTCGGGGAGTGAGTGTGTGTGTGTGTGTGTGTGTGCGTGCGCATGTGTGCATGCATGTCCCAAATCCCAACAGGAAGCAGAAGATGAGAAAGGATTGCAGTGTGACTATGCCCTGCTTGGGGGGGGGGGGGCACTTTCTCCCTTTTCCTCTCTCAGCTCTCTGCCTCTAATGAGAGTACACAGCTTCTGGCGATTTAAAATAGAAAAGGTAAGTTTACTGATTGATTTATTCCATGAGCGCCTGAGAGAAACAGACAGCTCCCACGATAGGATTGTGATGCTGCCATCCACCCCTGACTTCACCCAGCAAAGGATCGTGGGCACCTGTGTGCCCAGCATATTCAGGGAGGTCTCTGGATGTGAACGCAGAACCTCCTCATGTGTGTCTGCTTTGTAGAGCATAGTGTTTTTTTATCACTGCACCACCCTGCAGCTCCAGTGTTTCTAGAATGAGAGAATGAACGAAAAAAATCCATCTTCCCCTTTATGTTGTTTGTGATTTCAAAATAAATATGGACCAAATCAAGCAGAAATCATATTAAAAATTCAAGAACTAACATGATCCTTGAGGAGTTGGTCCTCTAAGACAGCAACCACCTGATCACGTGCCCGCATTTCCAGAGTGACCTGTGGGTTCTAGTGGGAAGGGCTGTGGCACAGAACCTGACATCCTCTCTGTTCTTCTGGAATCTGTCGTGCGCCCCCATCACTAACCTGTTATCTCTGAGAAACCTGAAGTAGCCTTCTGAATGAGTCTCCCTCATTTTGGAGCCCTTAGTAACTCCCCACTGTCCTTAACAACACTCCTGTCCCCTGTACCGAACACTTACCCCTCTCTGCGCATTCCAGCTACAAGACTTGCAGACACTGTTCCCTGTGCTTCATGCCCTTTCCCTAAACTCAGTCCTAATCCTCACGTCTTGGACATGCTGATTCATGTGCCCAGTGGTGTCATAGCAGGTGCCCCTCACCCAACTCTCAAGGCATCCATCCCTCAGTTTGCAGTGGGTGGTAACTTGTGCAACCAGTTGGTGAATACCTCCCTTTCCTGCTGGATGGTGAGCTTCTGGTAGGTGGGCACCACTAAGATCAGGGGCTCTGCACTTACTTGGCTTTTGATAGGTGTGTTTTTTGAGTGAATGAAAAAAGGAAAAAAAAAAAGATACAGGGTGAGGCCAGTGGGTGGCATGGTGGTTAAAGCACTGGTCTCCCACGTGGCCGACCACTGTTTGAGTCCTGGACCTGGTGGTTTGCTTTCTTATCCCCTTCCCACCCCCTAGTCTCTCTCTGGTGAGCTCACATTAGCAAATTTAAAAATAACAACATGGGACCAATAGATGGTGTAATGGTTACATCATTAAACTCACATGTAGTCGACCATGGTTCGAGTCCTGAACGCAGCGGGGTGCGTGCCCAAAATTCTGAGAGAAGAATGGAGAAAGGATTATGGCATGGCCATCCCCCCTGTGGGTGATTTCTTGCTTTCTGTCTCTCTGTCTCTCTGACGAGTGCACACACCCTATAGAAAAAAAATCTCTGTTATAAAAAACTAATAAAATTAAATAAACTGATTCTTTAAAGTAAAAGATACAGGGTAGGTACTTGGTAAAAGTAAAGATACAAAGGCAAAATAAAATAAAGTTACAGGGTAGGTGCTTGGTAAAAGTTTATTGATGACTAAATTAATAGCACCCTGTGGATGCCTAACAAATGCTTGTTGACTAAATGAACAAAAAATGCAACTAGAGAAGGCTCAGCACCTTGGACAGCTTCAGCTGATGACCCTTCCATTTAGGCTCTTGGACCAGAGAGACTGTCTATCCTTCATTAGCTCCAGGGGCCTCTGCACAGCCAGACCCTGACCCTCCTGCTGCCTCTACCCCAGAACACATTCAGGAGTTGGGTGAGGGCTGGCTGGAGGACCTTGAGGCTGCAGCAGACACGGCTGTGCTGGGAGTGGGAGGGATGGGGTCTGGGATGGCCTTCTGGTGAGTGCTGGGATAAAGCCTACCCTAGCCTCTGGCCCCTGGTATCACCACTGGCCTTGTGCTTGTATAATCCTTTCAACTCCACATCCAACCAGTCTATCCCTGATCTGGAAACATCTTCCAGAACATCTGTTTTTCTCCTCAATCAATACACTCCCCAAAGAGGGCCAACTTGCGAAATATTATATATAACATCAAACGTGCTATCTGAATTCCATTAAATGATTTGGTTGGGGAAGAGTTTGTGGTAATTAAGCATACTGTTTTGGAGCAAATTGTAGCAAACTATTTCATTCTTCATTAACAGGCATATTCTTTGACTTTCTATGAGCTAAAAAAAGAAGAGGCGCCCCCCCAAAAAAAAAAAAAAGTTTAAAAAAATCACCTCCACTCAATATAAAGAAGAATAGCCTAGTTTACTGGGATCATGATGGGCTTTGATTTCTAGTTCTCTGGTACTTTGTCACACCTCACTGAAATTGCTTAACCTCTCTGAGCCTCAGACTTCTCATCTATAAATTAGGGATGCTAATACCCATTTCACATTGATGAACATTGAGGCTCGATGATTGAGAGTCCATTAGTCAGGACCAGGTTGGAAGTACTTCTACCAAGGTGGGTCCAAAATGCATTTCATTGCGCTCCTTTTTTCTTCTTTTTTTTTTTTTTTTTTTTTTTTTTTTTAACATTCTAAAGTCTCTGGGAGCAGAAATGAGGAGCTTCCTATTTTATTTTACTTGTCATCCACAATCCATAGCTCTGGGCAGACAGCTTCAGCAGGGGCAGGGCACAAACTCACATGGCCTGGCTTTAGACCCTGGTTTGCCTCTCAGCGGCTCGGTGGGAGTCTGTGGGCAAGTTCCTCAGGTCCTTGTTGCATTCATTTCCTCTTCTATAAAGGGAGTATAGCTAATTATTTTATCTTCTGAAGCTTTTAATTTTGTGCATGATAGAGCACATGCATGCACACCTGAGGAGGAGGGGAGGATGAAGAGAGAGAAAGAGAGAGAGAGACAGAGAGAGAGAGAGCATACCCTCAACAGAGTCTGGTGACACCATGATCCCCTTCCGTCAGCCTTGCAGGTCATCAGGCTTTGGGGCAGGTGTACATGTGCCTGGCATGTTTAGTTCCATTGGGCCAGGGAGCCACAACCCCAGTCAGCCACGTGGCTTCCAGCACTGTAGTTCAGTATGCTGACTGCACTGCCAGGCTGGGCCAATATTATTGAGACTTACGGACCTCCTAGGATTGTTGGGGAAATTAGACATTTGGGAAGGACTTTAAACAGCATTTGATGCATGGTAACCTCCCAGCACAGGTCAGTTTTTGTTATTTATTTATTTATTTAAAGAGAATGACCTATTTTGCTGCCAGTTGTTTTCTTATGGGCACCTCCCTACTTGGACTAGGGGTACACACAGCTTCCTCCACAACTGCCATTTATCAAGTGCTTACCATTGTCAATAGAAGACCCACACGGGCCAGCAGGTGGCGTAGTTATTAAGGCACTGGACTCCCACGTGGCCAACCGTGGTTTGAGTCCTGGACTTGGTGACTTGAAACACACACCAGGTATGTGTGCCTGCGTGCCAAAAATCCTAAGAGGAGAAGGGATTGTGGTGTGGCCATCCCTCCTGCAGGGTGATTTCTCACTTTCTGTCTCTCTCTGGGTCTCCGACAAGTGCACATGCTCTATATCAAAAATCTCTCTCAAAAAATAAAATAAAATGAACATCCATTTTCCATGGCTCTTGCAACAAGCCTGCTGCTACTTTCATCTTCCAGGTGAGGAAACCAAGCCTCTTACAGTAACCTAGCTGGGGCCATATGACCAGCCAGGAAGTCATAGGGCCAGGATTTGAACCTAAGCCTGTGGAATTCCAAAGCTACTCTCTTTTCACTGTGCCATACCACCACTCAGAAGACATACCTCCAACTCCAGTCCTCCTTGGGCATCTGTCTGTGCTGACCAATGTTCTACCCGTGGTCTCCTTGCATTGTCCACAAGTCTTGGAGGCTCTATGTGGTAGTCCCCACGAGGCAGTCTGACCCTTAGCAACTCCCTCCTCCAGGGAGTCTATAAAATGCTCATTTCTGGTGCTGTGAGATGCTAACAGGCTTATCCTTCTTGGAAGACAGAAAACTGGTTAGGAGGCTGTTGTCATCCAGGCAAGAAGGAAGATGATCGTGGTGGAGGTGGAAAGCAGGGGCTGGGTTCTGGAAAGAACATGACGGGCAGAAGAGAGGTGTTCCCTGGAGGGCCAGTGTTCTAGGAAACTTCAGAAGGGAATGGTGGGGTCTAACCTGACTCCCAAAGGAGAGAGAGACCATTTCAGACAGGGAAATGGAGAGTCAGGGTTTGGAGGTGGGAGGGCTCTGTGGTCAGCTGTGGGGACCAAATGAGGATGTGACAGGTCCTGTCTCCAAGGAGCTCCCTGTGTGCTTTGGGAGAAGAGTGACAGCCAATACCTGATATCCCAGATTTGGGTGGGCTGTGAATTTTAGCACTCAGCAGAGGATGCCAGGGGTAGGAATGGGGGTAGAGGAGTTTGGGGGAGCACTTCTTTTTTTTGGGGGGGAGGAGAGGTTTTTGCTATAGGGCATGTGTGTGCTCTCCAGAAAGACAGAGACAGAGAGACAGAAAGCAAGAAATCACCCCCCAGGAGGGGATGGCCATGCTGCAGTCCCTTCTCTTCCATTCTCCTCTCGGGATCTTGGGCACACACGCACACGCGCCCAGCATGAGCTTAAGCCACCAGGTCCAAAACTTGAACCGCAGTTGACTACATGGGAGTCCAGTGACAACACTTTTTAGATGCAAAGGACCTGCCTGAGCAGGAAGCCTTTGTCACTCATTCACGTATTTGTTCCGACCATCTTGGTACCAAATACTGTGGGGCAGGAGTGGGAAGGGGAAAGAGAGACCAACTCTGGAGGGTAAGAGATCACCCTCTCCCTGGAGGAATCTAAGGTTTAGGAAGAACACACCTATCAGGCATCTTTTGAGTTGCAAGAGCCCAAACTGTGTCTCTAATTGGCCTAAGGAACAGTTTTAGTGGTTGGGTTCCCTAACCATGGAGGTTTCTTATGGCCCAGATGGGGGTTTCCCAAGACCCAGCTGGGCCCATCCCTATAGGACCTGCCATCAAGACCTAGCTTTCCTCCCTCTCCAGCTCTCAGTCTCACTTTTCTATAACAGCCTCCCTGTCTGCCCAAATCCTTCAAGATGGAAGAAAAAAAAAAAAAAAAAAAACGGGCACCTGCTGCTCCAGACCCACATCCCACTACCTGAGCAGCTCCACGCAGGAGAGTCTTTTAACCCCAGTAATACCAGGAAAATTATGATTGGCTCTGATTGGCCAGACTTAATCACATGTTCATCCCTGAACCAATCACTTTATCCAAAGACATGGAATGCACTGATTGGCCAGGCTGAGTCACATGTTCACCTACAGCGGGTGGGGTCTTCTTCTGGTGGAAAGTCCTCCCAGTACGCCTGGGTGGTGGTTGCTATTCTCCAGCAGGATTAAAATTTAGAGTCCACCTGGGAGCAAAGCTGGCCCTTCCCTGCAGGACAATCATTTGAGCTGGGTCTAACACATCAAATGAGATGTCAGGAGCTGACCCACCATGGAGTGGTGGGTTTGTAGGAAAAGGGATGTTTGAGCAAGACTTCTGGGGGAGGCCATGTGGGCAAAGGTCCCCCTCCAGCTCTTTCCTAACATCTCATGTGCTTTCTCTCCTTGCACCTGGCCTGGATGTCCATCCTTTCCATCCTTCCGTTTCCCTGGGGAGTACTTTGCGTGTTTGGGGGAGGGTCAGAATGGAAGCTTTGGCTCCAGACCACCTGTGGTCTGATTCTTGGCTGGGTAGCATGAACAGTGATTGAGGGCAGGGTTGGTTCAGGCTGGGAGAACTCTTTCTTTTGAACCCTTCTAGAGCCTGTCTAGCCTGGCTCTATATGGACAGTATGTAGTGTTTTCTGGACAGACACCTAAAGCTCACCCCTGTTTCTGCTTTGTGGGACTATTTGTCAGCATCGTGGGAGGACCACTCTGGCAGCTTTGTACCTCCTTTTGTCCCGAGAGGGAGACAGGTAGGTTGGGAAATGAAAGGATTAGCTAATGCCATCCTGGGTCACATCAAAGCCAGCCAGCGCCAGGTGAGCGAGCTCACCGCAGCTTTGCAGGTGTGGAGGTTCTGGCTGCTGGGAGCCCTGGCTCTAGCCTCACCCCAGCTTATAAATTCTTTCGTGATTTTTTTGCAAGTCTCCTTCCTTTCTGTGCCTTGATTTCCTCATTTGTGCACTTAGGAACATGAACACTTTCCAAAGGGTGAAACTTAATTCATGAATGATGTCATTGACTCTTCCTCCTTTTTTTTGGTCCCTGGAACCTTCGAAATGCCCAGTGTGGTTTCCTCGTGAGAGGACTGTCTTACTTTGTCCCGTCCTTGCAGCTGGCAGCCTCAGTACCGGGGGCCTCGTTTCAGGGCTGGGAGTTTTGTAGACTGGCTGTCCCCACCCCCAAAGTCCTCCTCGCTGCCTCCCCTGCCTTTCGAGGTGAATCTCGCTGCCACCGCCACCTCCCAGGGCTGGCCGCTGAGCCATTAGCCTCACTTCTCACTGGCTGCGCATCAGCACAGTAATCATTTTCAGATTTACAAGCATTAAATATTTTAATTTAATGCCTTGGCTCTCTTGTAATTCATGCACTTAATTATATGATAATTACTCAAATGAAAGAGATACAGCTGCTGCCGTATCAATTCTGAGGGAAGGCTAGATTTTGAGTTGGGCTGATTTGGGGGTGGTGGGCACCTCCTGTATTCCCCCACCTGGTATTCCCCCACCCCCCGTAATCCTTCTTTGCTCTGAGCCCTATAGTCTGTCACAGCCCTTCCTCCACCAGCCAGTGCTGGGGCTGGCATGTAGGTCTAGGCAATCTGTTCCAGAAGCAGAGTATGGGGTCCTGCCCCAGCTGGGTGACCCTGACCCCTTTGGGTGCTACTCTGCAAATAGAGAAGTCTAATGGCCAATGAGCAGGGAGGGAGGAGTCATGGGGCCTTCTTGGGTGTTAGAAAAGGAAGGACTCTGTCTGTGGGTCCCCCTCTGCCCCCTTGGAGCAGAGGAGTGTTGCCTGGAGGCCACTGTGGCAGGTGGAGAAGCCAAGAAGCCTGAATCCTCATGTGTTGATAGATGCCAAGGGGTGAACAACCAACTTCTCTGATCTCCATGGAAGATGGCGCAAGATCTGGGCCTCCTACCACTGACCACCATAGAGTTTGCAGAGACGGAGTAGGGATGGATGGACGATGGCTGGATGGACAGAGGGTGGGTGGTGCTTTCCCCTCTCTCCTTCTAGCCTTTTCCTTCCCTTTTTATTTTCCTACTTTCCTTTCTTTTTTCTCTTTTCCTATTGACATCTAAAATTGTGTTCAATGCCTGAAGGTGCTGGCGGTTTTATAAGAAATGTAACTATTAATATTTGGCAAGTGTTTCAGCTCCCGCCCTCCTCCACCGTGTTCCCAGAGCCCTGTAGGGTTTGATGCTATTGAGCAGGTCGACTGGAGACCCTTTCCAGCTCATGGCACCAGCAGATCTGAGAATCAGGGCCGGCGCTCCTTGGGTCTGGGGAATGGCCGCACTTGGGGGAGGGGAGATCTCTGCAAACCTGAGCCAGCTTCTTTGGGGAGAAAAGCCTCTTCCTCTTACTGAGAATCAAAGAGAAGCCTCGGAGGACTACTGGGCAAAGCCCTGCTTAGAGGGTTCGAGGGGTCCATGCATACTGGCCCAAGCCTGTGAAGAAGCATGTTAGCTCCTTTTGGGGAAAGAGGTTGAGTCCGGAGGGTGAAATTTTCAAGCCAATAATGTGTCCGGGCTTTGGAAGGAGCTTCCGGTTTGGGAAAAGGAGTCTCCTGGTCTCTGGGAAGAGCTGGGCCATTCTGGGCCCATCCACTTCCTAGACATGGTCACACTGGGCAGCGTGTTTCTGCCCAACTGCACGTTTGCACCGAAAAGGGTTACAAACAGTCCGCCCGGTATGCAGACCATTTTCAGCTACTTAGAGCAGCTGCGGCACCGTGCTGGTAGATTAAAAGCAGCAACCAGCCCCAGAATGAAGCGTATTAGAACTCCTGCTGGGTCGAGCTGGGGAGAGGCCCACACAGCTGTCATCTAGGCCAAGTTTCCAACCGAAACCTCAAGAACAGGATGGAACTCTAGAAAAGTTAGCTTTCTAAATGAGGTGGCCGGCTGTTCATCAGGAGAGGGGGGCGAGGGGCCGGCGGGATGCTAGGGATTTAGAGGATGCAGAGGAAGAGGAGGAGATGTGCGAGGTGACCCTGCCTAGACCAGGACTCTCATGTGGTACTGGGACTCCTGGGGCTAGGGAACAAGGAGGCTGCTGTGGCCTGTGGTTGGGCAGGGGTCCCTCCCTCTGTACCTGGCTCCAGACAGCTGGCTTGGGAGCTGAGTGACATTGGGTGTTTCTTCATTCCTTCCAAGGAGTCCCGAGAACTCAGGCCACCACGCCCTGCCCAGACCTCCCCAACTAAACAGCAGTCTGGCTCTGGGATTTGGGGAACTGCATTTGCCCAGGAAGATGTTGCTGTCGGAGCCACTGGCCATTAGCTGACTTAGGTCTCCCCTGGCTGCAGCATGGATGCCCTGTCTTTTTTCTTCCAGTTTTGAGGGCTTTAAGGGATGTCTTCTCCTGGCCAGGATTCCACTCTGGCCCCCGAGTCTGACTCTAGGCGAGAGAGGAGGAGGTACATTCCATTATCCCAGATGCCACTTGAGAGCCAACCTCGTCCATCTCTAGTCTCAGAAAAGTCCAGATGCCCTGGACCAGCAGTTGGCATAATGGCTATGTTGCTGGACTCCCATGTAGTCGACCATGGTTCGAGTCTCGGACCTGGTGGCTTAAACTCACACCGGATGTGTGTGTGTGTCCAAGATCCTGAGAGAATGGAGGAGAAGGGATTGTGGCATGGCCATCCCCTCTGAGGGGTGATTTCTCTCTGTGTCTCTCTGTCTTTCTGGCAAGTACACACGTCCTATAGCAAAAAACCTCTCAAAAAAAAAAAAAAAAAAGTCCAAATGCCATGGGAGAAATCTAGATATGTTCTTTTTTTTTTTTTTTTGTGGGGGTGAGGGGAGGAACTCTGTCATTTTTTTCCTTTTTTTTTTTTTTTTGGAGAGGTTTTTCGCTATAGGGCGCATGCGCTCGCCAGACAGAGAGAGAGAGACATAGAGACAGAAAGCAAGAAATCACCCCCCAGGGGGGATGGTCACGCTGCAATCCCTTCTCCTCCATTCTCCTTTCGGGATCTTGGGCATGCACGCACACGTGCCCGGCGTGAGTTTTAAGCCACCGCGTCTGGGGCATGAACCGCGGTCGACTACGTGGGAGTTCAGTGACATAGCCATTACACTAACTGCTGGTTCCCAACTCTGTCATTTTTTGTATAAAGCAAAGTGCTTCCTATTGCCAGGTTAGCCATTACTGAAGAAAGAAACTAAATCCAGCTAAACGACCTGATTGTAACTAGTACAGTGTACGACTCTACTTCAGTTGTGATGGTATTGCTGTTGCATCCACAGTGAACCCAGCTACTTAACAATGTATCATGTCCTTGCCCCGGCAGGCCACTGGGCAAGCTGTCAGTCAAGTATGTGGGGGCTTGTGTAAGTATCAGGTGCACTTGGTTATTGAGGAAACACAAACCCAGGCTAAGGGCCTGCTGGTGTCACTTATCAACTGGGTCAGTCTTGCCATAGGGTGGGCACCACCATGCCCTCAACTGGGTCAGTCTTAAGTTGGGGTACAGCCTGGTTTCCACAGCCACCATGCATGCCCTGTGCCCAGCAGATGGTGGGAAACGAGCTCGGCCCATCTGAGGCGTGATCTGAGGCTCTGGAGCAGGTGTGGAGTGGTGGTTTCTTTCCTAATGTAAAACCAGGCTTCCGGTGCTTTCTTGGATTCCTGTGCTTGCCCTGACAATGGGGTAGGTGGATTCCAGTGGCAGACGGGGCACTGGGGGCGGGGCGGGCAGGTGGTGAGGCAGAGCTGCAGGCAGGTGTCATAGGCATGGTGCATGGGTGTGGGTGGGGGCAGTGCAGGTCAGTCTGGAGGTCAGGGACCTAGCTTTGGGAGGCATACCACTTTGGCTTGAGTCCTGGCTCAGCTCCTTGCTGACAGCATGATCACGGGTCCCCTTTTCCTCTGCTACAAAATGAAGCTAATGGGGCCAGCCAGTGGCATAGTACTTAAGGCAGTCAGGTCCCACATGGCCAACTGTGTGGTTCAAGTCCCAGACCCAGTGATCTGAGAAACACACCTGGTATGTGTGCATGTGTACCCAAAATCCCAAAAGGAGGGAGAAATGGAGGAGAGAGTTGTGGCATGATCATACCCTGCTGGCATGTACTTTCTTCCTTTCTCTCTCTCTGTGTGTCTCTCTTTGATGAGTGCACATGCCCTCTAGCAAATGTTTTTTGAGTTTTTTTTTTCTTTTGCTATAGGGCGCGTGCGCTTGCCAGACAGACAGAGACAGAGAGACAGAAAGTGAGAAATCACCCCCCAGGGGGGATGGTCACGCCGCAATCCCTTCTCCTCCATTCTCCTCTCGGGATCTTGGGCACACACGCACATGTGCCCGGCGTGAGTTTTAAGCCACTGGGTCTGGGACGCGAACCGCGGTCAACTACATGGGAGTCCAGCGACATAGCCATTACGCTAACTGCTGGTTCCCTTTTTTTTTTTTTTTTTTAAAGAGGATAATGATAGGGTTTTCTCGGAGGGTGATTGTGAAGATGAAGTGAGATAGCACAGAAATGCTTGTAACTATTTGGGGCTCTGTAAAGTATCAATGAATGTTAGCAATTTGATCAGATTCTTCTTGAATCTAGAATAGTTTTTGACAAGAATCTTTAAATTTCAGGTCATCTAGTCTGATATTTGAAACTATTCATCCACGTCCCCCCACCCCCCCAAAAAAAAAAAAAAAAAAAACCCTAGCATTTATTGAATGCCTTCTGTGATGAGAAATTCATCACAGGCTGCCATTATAACTACAGACATCATAGACCGCTTTTTTGGATCCTATTTTTTCCCCTCTGTGTGTGTGTGTGTGCGCGCACATTTCTGGAGAGGTTTTTGCTATAGGGCGCGTGCGCTCACCAGAAAGACAGAGAGAGACAGAGAGACAGAAAGCGAGAAATCACCCCCCAGGGGAGATGGCACGCCACAATCCCTTCTCCTCCAATCTCCTCTCGGGATCTTGGGCACACACACACGCGCGCCCGGAGTGAGTTTAAGCCACCGGGTCCAGGACTCAAACCGTGGTTGACTACATGGGAGTCCAGCAACACAGCCATTATGCTAACTGCTGGTCCCTGTGTGTGTTTGTTTTAAGATTTTTGCCATAGGACACGTGTGCTTGCCAGAGAGAGACAGAGAAAGAAAGAGGAAGTGAGAAGTCACCCCCCCCCCCCCCGCCCCGGGGAGCATAGCCACGCCACAGTCCCTTCTCTGTTCTACTCTCAAGATTTTGAACACACAAGCACATGCACCTAGTGTGTTTTTCAAGCTGCCAGGTCTAGGACTCAAATCACAAAGTTGACCACGTGGGAATCTAGGACCTGAACCACCACGTCAACTACTGGATCCTGTTTTGAAACTCTGCCTTTTTTGTGATTCTCACCTGATGAAAATACTTTTCTGACTTCCTCTACAGTGTTGAGGTCCAGTGGCTACCACTGGGTGCCTACCAGGTACCAGTCACTGCACCCAGAACTCCACATACACGATATTTGTCCTCCCAGGTGCTGGGGGCAGGTATAGCTCTTACCTCCGTTTTACAGACAATGAAACACAGAGTCAGAGAGTTGACTTATTTAAGAGCTACAGATCTAGGTGGGCTGGCCGAGACTGAGATCAGGTTTGTCTGATGGCGACACCCATGTTCCTAACCATTAGCCTTTCTATGCAATCTCAAAACCAATCACTATTGTTTTGGTCTTTTCCCTTTGCTTCTCCCCTCTCAACTCTAGGCAGCCAACTTTCTTGTAATAGTGTCTTCTCATTGGTGTTTTACTTGCATAAATTGGGGAGAATGGGTAGGGATGGTATTAATACCTTTAGTGAGGTATTGTCGATCCAGTTTCTCATAACACCATTAAACTGGTAGGAGTAGGATAAATTCTGTCTGCAGGAGTCAGAGACCACTTACCAACCCAGGTTGTGTAGTCTCTTAAATTAATAAAAGTAATAATCTGATAAACTGGCTATTGTAATTTATCCCCATAAAGCAGAGCATGTACCTGAATTGTCAGTTGGGCCTCAAAGCAGTAGAAAATAGCCAGTAATTACCAGAGGCTCAGTGAGCAGGGCGGCCACAATCCTGTGGTCTTCAAATTAGGAGAAATAATGAATGCATCCAGAACACATCCATTTCCAGCAAGTGCTGCATGGATTATAAAATTTATTATCAATAAAATTATTCATTTGTGCCCTATACCGCACTTAATGCACCTGAAGTGAGAAATTAGAAGTGTGTTTAATTCTGGGGCTCGAAGAAAACACAAGTGCAGCAAATTTGCAGTAATAGAAGAAAGTTAATGCCCGGCAAAAAAGGAATCCATTTATCTATTGCTTTTATATTTTGGAAGAGCAAGTCAGTTTTTTTTTTTCTTTTTAATGATTAAAGCATACAGATTCAGTTATGAAGTAGGAGGACCATACAAATGTGAATAGTGTGTGTATGTAATCTTTCTTCATGTATATAGACACATGCAAGATATAAGTGTGCATATATATTTGCATATGTTTCCATAGATCTCTACGCACAGTGATGTAGCCATATAGCTGGTAAATATTGAACTAGTTGCCCTCCCCCCCCCCAAAAAAAAATAAAAGAGTGATTATTTGTAGCATTTGCCAATTTCTGTAGTGTAAATACTCCCACTATGGAGGTTTTGAGCTACCAATAGGATTTCATGGAACCTGGAATTGGGGAGAGCAGTGCGCAATTTGCTCTCAGAAGTCAGTCTGTGCTGGCTCCATTACGCAGCTGTTTTATATGTCTATATGCACACACTTATGTGCACAGAGACATAAGCATAGCTGAGGTTTAAGGAAAAAAGAAGATATAAGTGATATCCATCAGCTTGAGCCCTGAGCATCATCTGTGTGTTTTTTCCTAAGTGTCAACCTCCTCGGGTGAATTTGCATGTGTATTTTATTCAAGTAAAGTGCAGCCTTCTTGCCCCAGAAACATGTGACTTTTTTTTCATTAAGTTCCAAGTGCAGAAGGGGGAGAGAAAGGAAGAAAGAACAAGGTGAAGGAGGAGAAGAATCCAGGCTTGGCTTCCCTTGCATTAGCAACGCTGGGCTGTCTTCAGCGTACTCGGTGGACTTGCCTCGGTTTTTACCCAGCCATTGTTCTTTTTTACACTGCGTTTGCACACTGTGGCGCGTCTGGGGAATTGCAGCAGTTGGAATATACATGAAAAGAGTTCTGCTCCACTTTCAGAAGGTCCCTGGACGGCTTGGACGAGGCCTCAAGGCCCCATGGTGGAGCCGGCACCACATTCATATTCCTTCCCATCACCACACACATGATAGCGCGGAGCCCAGACCAATCGAAAACTTGACAGTAAGCCTTTTGATTTTGCGGGGAAACCTTCATCACGCTGCGAGAGGGAAGGGAATATAGCCCAAACTGGACTTCATACTGTGGCAAGCTTGAAATCCCAGCCCAACCGCAGAGCCGGCTGATTGGAATAGTTGGAAACTGTGTCCAGGAATTCGGCTGCAAGAACTTGGCTCACAGCAACTTCTGCCTTTTTGAAAGAAAAATTGTCAACTGGGAGAGCCACTTGGGGCTTGGGTTTAATCTGTCCAGGCAGTAAAGATTCCTGGAAATGACTGGCCAAGTTTTCCTGAAATGTTTGGAGCTCCTGCGTATGTGAGGGTTCTAGCGGGGGGTGTGGGGGGAGCAGGCATGCTGGCTCTGGGTGACGGCATGGCAGTTGTCATCGGCTTCGACGCTATTGCTATTTTGCAAATCACCAACCTGCTGCTTGGGAGCTAGCGGAGTCAGAGGTGCAAACAAAGCCACGCTGAGCATATGTTCTGCTCGGTACCCCACTCCCAGGCTGTTGTGACAGGGTGGCATATTTCTGGGCCCACTTTTTACCCTGACAAAGTCACCCTGACATTTAGGTAACCAAAAACCAAAGAGAGGCTATCCTTGAAATTATGGATATAGACTCCATGAATCCGAACAGAGGCACCGTTTGCCTCTCTTGTAAGACCGTCCATGGGTTTGCTGAACGGGGTTAATGCCCTAATGTCACTCGTTTTTACTTGACGATGTTAGTGGACAAGGGACCTTGCTTTGAAATACACATGGAATTCAAGGATCTGGATGCCATTGGCCACCTGGAAATTCTGACATGAACAGTTGACCTCAGTTCAAATGCACAAATGCTGGGGCTCGGCAAAAGTCCACAGAGCTGTTGTCAATGTCAATCTTTTTTTCCTTGATAAGGACATGAAATCCCAGTGTTTTAACTGGGAGAAGATTGATGCTCTTGGGGGGTTGATGAGTCAGTGATGTGGAGACAGGATTGGGTCTAGTCACTCTGGAGCAGGAGGGGCTGGAGTAATTCCCTCGTGGATAGACAGAGCCTGATGACAAGGATCGTGGGGCCTTCTAGAAAGGTTGGGACAGAGGCTCTCTAGTTACCTGTTCCCAGACAGGTGCTCATGCCTACCTTATCTCATTAATCAAAGATTGCTTGTTCTCTTTTTATCCCATTTTATTTTATTTATTAATTTTGATTCTTCTTTTTTTTTTTGGAGAGGTTTTCGCTATAGGGCATGTGCACTCGCCAGAAAGACAGAAAGAGACAGAGAGATAGAAAGCGAGAAATCATCCCCCAGGGGGCATGGCCACGCCGCAGTCCCTTCTCCTCCATTCTCCTCTCGGGATCTTGGGCACGCACGCACACGCGCCCGGTGTGAGTTTAAGTCGCCGGGTCCAGGACTTGAACTGTGGTCGACTACGTGGGAGTCCAGCAACATAGCCATTACGCTAACTGCTGGTCCCTTAATTTTGATTCTTTATTAAAGTTTATTTCTTCTATGAGAGAGAGGTGAGAGTGTGAGAGAGAGCGAGAGAGAGACAGTACCCTCAACAGGGTCTTTATGCCACAATTTACCCATAGCTTCAGCCAGCCCGGGTCATGGGCATATGTGTGCACACCCAGAGTGAAGAAGGAGGCTCCGGGCTGTGAGCCAGGGACCTTCCTACATGGATTAAGTTGCATTATTCTTGCTCCCACCCCCAGCCTTGTGTTTTCTTTTTATCCCATGCTCTACCTTGCCCCTTGACTCCCTCCCTCAATCCCTAACTCAGAAGCTCCCTCCCATCTGCCTGAGTTTTCTCAGATAACCTGCACAGGGTGGCCATTTATACTGAGAGGAGAAGAAGCAACCAGAAAGTGAAATAGCCCAGCGACTGAGTCCTGGCCCTGGCTTTGTTCCTTTTGTGCAATGAGGCCGGGAAGTCACTAGACTGCCCTAGGCTTCAGTTTCCCTATCTGCAAAGTGGAAAGCAACCCTACTCCAAACACACACCTGCCTTTCACAGTGGTACTTAGGAACTGAGGGGTGTAGGGGACAATGGGAAAGTAGAAGGGGAGTTAGACCTCTAGAATTATCTGGGATAGCTGAACCAGGCCATCTCTGGTGTAGGCCGGGTGGGCCGGGAGTGGGGATCCAGAGACTGGGCCTCTGTGGCCCCTCAGGAGCTCCAGGCTTGCTCCGACCTTGGGCAGTCGCTGCCTCTGAAACCCACTTTCCCAGTGGTCGTGATGTCATTGCCAGCCTCTCTGCGTGGGTCCCCCTTCCTTACTCCCAGATCCACCTTGGTGCTTCCCGATGCCAAGACTATTCAGGGAAGGGCAAGAACCTAGTAATTTCTCAGCTGGAGAGCGTTGTAAAAATAAATGTCTTCTGGAGGTTGAAAGGTTGTCAAATACACACTGAGCCTAATTGGGTCCTCAAAATGTGCTGTTGCTATGATTTTCATGGAAGATGTGGAGATGGGATTTGTGTGCTAATGCCTGTGTATGCATGCACACGTGTGCATGTATGTGCATGTGTGTGTGTATGAAGCCCTGGGCACATGCTAGCTTTGGAGCCATGTAGACACATCTTGTCTTCTGTGCATGTGCCTGGATTGCTGATGGCACTGTTGAGCCAAGGGCAGGATGTCCCCTCCACATGGAGAGTTCCCTTGGGCCACTCCTGGGCCTGCTCCTCTTATCCTGGATCACCTCCAAGTTGGGGGGTGACCCAGGGCTGGGGCAAGTCCTTGGCCAGCCCAGCTTACTGGAATGAACCATTCTTGTGCCATGGAACTTTCTCCCTACCCTATCCAATGCTGGTGCATGCTTCTTGGGCACTTATGTGCCAGCTAAAGTGCTTCCCACCTGTTCGTGAGTTCCTTTGTCACCCTCTGGCCGTGTGCAGAAGCTATGAGGCTCGAGTGCAGTGCACTGTCCACTCGACCCACTGCTGCAGGGTCTGGTCCCTGTGAGGCCATCCTTGGGCCCAGGTTATGAGCACCTGCCCTGGGAAACTGACCGCCAGGTTTGGAGTTAATCAGGCTGTCCTGGTCTCCGTTTTACCACAGGCAGAACTGGCTTCAGAACCCCCACCCCTGAAGGGCCACACTGTGTAACTCTGCTCAGGGTGATCTAGTCCCTCTCTAGATGCATATCCCTTCCCCATTTGAGGACTGGTCCCTCTGGAACCATCCATCCCTGTGCTGCTTTGGGGTCCTGTTTCCCAGGCCCACGGTCCTTCCTCCAATTTGGCCTCTTGCACTCAACTTATCACTTATGATGGGGTGGACCCGGACCCCGTCTTAGGTGGGAATAAAGACTGGGCCTGAGGGAGGCTTCAGGATGAAACCTCTTCTCTCCTGGCCTTTTCTGGGAACTCCTGCTTGCTGGTCTCTTCAGTATGTTTCTCCAGCAGGTGGGAGGAGGTCTCCTGATGCCTTGCAGCCTCCATGGGGGATGAATTTCTGCATGTTGGTGAATCCAGGTCTTCAGAAGAATGGGTCCCCACTTGAACGGCCTCATCGCCTTACCGCTTTCCCAGCCCAGGACCTGAGGGTGCCTCCGGCTGCCCCAAAACTGATGAACATCCATTCTCTCACCTGCACCAGCCTGCTGACTTCAGCCATGCCACATTTTGCCATCCAAGCGCCTGTGCGCCCACCGCCAGGCTGAGGGATCAGAAAGCACTGTCCCAGCACCTGCCCCTGGGGCGTCCCCACATGCAGTTTCCCCAGCTCTGGCCCTGGAGTTCCTCCGTCTCATTTCATGGCAGCCCTCTCCACCGTGGCTGGATTGTTTGTTCAGCCAAGACAGCCAACCCGGGGAGGAGGGGTGGGCGGGGGCTGCAGCGTCTGGCCCCCTTGGCTCCTGCCAGGCGCTCATTTGTATGCAGAAGGGATTAGGCGGAATTTACCGTGGCCTCACCCTGGGGAGCTGCTCGCGCCCTAGGAATACTCTCCGATGGCGGCGTGCAGTTGGTAAGATTAGAACAGCCCCTTCTGCCGCCCCACACGCCCTGGTCACTCTCCAGGCCGCCAACATCGAAATCATTTTCATTTATAACCTTTTTGATCATCCAGCCTCAAAGAGGGTCCGCCTTGTGTGACAGCGGGCACCAAAATGGCCCAATTATTTGGAAGAGGAGGGAGCAGCTGAAAACAGTCAGATGTGTGAGACAGGGCACTTGATCTGGGCTCATAGCTTTTTCTCCTGCCTTCTCCCACCAATATTTTTACAGCTGTTGACATATATTGAGTTACATGTGCCTGGGCTAGATCCCCGCGGTACTGTTTCAAAGATCTGTTCACCATAAAGTGTGCTGTTCTCAAGTAAATGACTGACTTCAAGAAAGCACAGTAGTTTAAATGTTACTATAAATACAAGAGCTAAGACATTTTAATTATAATTTTTGAGTTATACAGTGTTCTGTAAGTACACCAGGCATTTACAAAAGAATTTGTATTGAGCTTCAAGACACTGTGCTCTCTTGTGGATAAAGAAGTAACTGCAGGTGGCTCATTCTGCAGCCTGGTGGCTGGACCGGACTGATTTCCAGGAGGGGAGGGAGGTGGCCTCAGACAGAGGCCTCAGTTTGCGACATTAAAATCAATTCCACACGTTATTTATTGACCCCTCTCTATGTGCGTAGTACTGAGTTGGAGGCTCTGAGGGCCTCAGAGTTGATGGGGCAACATCTTCACTCGACATTTGTAATCCCTCTAAAGAGGACGGGAAACAGGACCAGCAGGTGGCTTGGTGGTTAAAGTGCTGGACTCCCACATGGCCAACTGCAGTTCAAGTCCTGGACCCAGTGGCTTGAAACTCATGCCGGGTGCATGTGCATGCATGCCCAAAGTCCCAAGTGGAGAATGGAGAAGAGACTGTGTCATGGCCATCCCCCTGGGAGGTGATTTCTTGCTTTCTGTCTCTCTAGTGAGCATACACACCCTATAACATAAATCTCTCTTCAAAAAGGTAGTGTGGTGGTGGGGACCAGGTAGAAAATCAATGTAAGAGATGCTGAATATATATGACATATATATATATGTCTATATATGAAATATATATGTATATGTATGTGTATACACACACACACACATACACACACACTAATTCTAACTGGGAGAGGGGAGTACGTTGGAGAAGAGGGGACTTTGGACCAGACTTTTGCTCTGACTGGAAGGATTGATAGAGCCACAGGGAATATTTGGGAGTGAAACAAAACCCAAGTCAGTCTTCAGAGTGACACACATATTCTGAGCAAGCTGCTCTGAAGGCCTTGCGTTTGTTCATGGCCTGTCCCAATGTCCTTTACATTCTCTGTTGCCCACAACTGGAAAGCTCCAACCATAGGAAGTTGATGACCTGCTGGACTTGGAAACTCAATTGCTGGGTGGGTTGAGTCAAGAAAATCCCTAGGTAAGAAGAGGAGGAAGCTGATCTGTGGCTCTCACGTTACTGTGGTTCAGATGGGAGAAGACCTTGGGGTCCTCTTCTTGTGCGTGCTGCCATGCTAAGGCACTGGGCTAAGGAGAGCAGGCGGACCTGGACAGACACATGATGTTCTTCCTTCTGACATCGACCCGTAGAGCATTCGTTCACCCTCTGGCTTGCCACGTATCATTTATCTCTCCATCTTCCCACCTACCCATCCCTTCCATCCATCTGTCCATTTGTCCATCTATCCATTTGTTCACCCACTCTTCACCTGGACATTTTATCCGCCCACCCACCTGCTCATGCATCCGTCTGTCTACCATCCGCCTATCCATGAGCCTGTTCACCTCCCTATCCATCCCCACCTAGTCACTCATCGCTCCATTTATAATCCATGAGGCTTTAGGGACTAAAAGCAGGGAATCCTGCAGTTTGAATTCATATCCCACCTCCACCGCTTGCTAACATTATGCCCTTGGGAAGACCGCTTAATCCACATTAGCCCTTTTCGTCTGTAAAGTGGGAGAGGATGGTAGAGAACAGTGGAGGCTAGTTGTTTAAATTAGATACTCCATTTATGGTGCTCAGTGCACAGTGAAGGCTCAGTAAACGTCGATTCTGTTTACTGAGTGACACCTGTATGCCAGGTGCTGTCCTGCTCAGCCCGGACTGAATTACTTAGTGCTCCAGGCATTGGAGGGAGAGGGTCCTCGTGGGAACAGGGGGCTTCTGCCTGTAGCAAGGTCTGGCGTTGGAAGAGGAAGGACTTAGTGATTCAGGCATTGAGGGTCATTAAGGAATGGCCAGTGTGTTTTGATTGTATTGCTGAACTTGAGAAAAACTCCTGTCTCCCTTATCTGCTCATACCCTGTTTTTAATATAGGCATGTGTGTTATGTGCCCACAAGATCTCTTAACATTTCATTATGAAAGAAATATGAAATACCAAGGAGGGACCAGCAGTTGGCATAATGGCTATGTCGCTGAACTCCCATGTAGTCAACCGCGATTCTAGTCCTGGACCCAGTGGCTTAAACTCATGCTGGGCGCGTGTGCATGTGTGCCCAAGATCCTAGAGAAGAATGAAGGAGAAAGGATTGCTGTGTGGCCATCCCCCCCAGGGGGTGATTTCTCGCTTTCTTTCTCTCTGTCTCTGTCTTTGTAGCGAGTGCACGTGCCCTATAGCAAAAACATCTTAAAAAAAAAAAGAAATATGATGCTCTTCAGTGAGTTGTCTTGATCCCAATTTCCATCTTGACAAAGATCTTAATTTTAAAGTGCTATTTTGGGAACCAGCAATTAGCGTAATGGCTATGTCGCTGGACTCCCACGTAGTCGACCGTGGTTCGCGTCCCGGACCCGGTGGCTTAAAACTCACGCCAGGCGCGTGTGCATGCATGCCCAAGATCCCAAGAGGAGAATGGAGGAGAAGGGATTGCGGCGTGACCATCCCCTCTGGGGGGTGATTTCTCGCTTTCTATCTCTATGTCTCTCTCTGTCTGTCTGGCAAGCGCACGCGCCCTATAGCAAAAAAACCTCTCCAAAAAAAAAAAAAAAGTGCTATTTTACTGCCTAGTCCGACTCTTTCTTCTCACATATTTTTTCTGCCTACATGTGTTAAACGCCGACTGTATACGAGGTACTGTGCCAGGGGCTTTTGTTCTTAAGGTCTTATGGAAGATTTGTATTTCTTGAGGCAAATGGACCCACACTCTTGAGAGTGGGTTTCTGTGAGGGGTAGAATTCAGGTGATCTTTTTCTGTTTTTGTAGTTTACAAATTTCCTACAATAATCATGTTATACTTTCATATCTTCAGAGAAGCCAATTAAAAATAATCCAGCGATATCAGACCTCACAGAGCTTTTGTAGTCAAGCAGAACAACAATCATTTGGAACAGTCGAGGTGATATTGTAAGATCGTGTTAATGTAACCCACCTATGAAAACAAACGGAAAGCTCATTTTTCTTTTTCTTTCCTTTTTTATGAGAGATTTTTTGCTGTAAGGCACATGCACTCACTGGGGAGACAGAAAGCGAGAAATCACCCCCAGGGAGGATGGCCATGCCACAATCCCTTCTCCTGCATTCTCCTCTTGGGATTTTGGGCACTCATGTACACGCATCCAGCATGAGTTTCAAGCTGCTGGGTCCAGGACTCGAACCACAGTCAGCCACGTGGAAGTCCAGCACCTCAACCACTATGCACCTGCTGGCCCCTCAGCTTTTTCTGTATTGCTGGCCCTGGAAACCCTTTGGGTGCCACCACGCTCTGCCTAGTTCACCGTTGGCACTTTGAACACCCCACCCCCATTGTTTAGGCTGAACAGGTGGAGGAGGGTGTTCATCCAGACTGTTCGGGGTGCTGCTGGGTTTTGGAGAGTCCTTTCCTCTGTCATCCTTGGGGAACCAGTAGCAAGCGCAGTCATCCAGGCAGGCTGTGGAGGCGGCCTGGGTCTTGTCCCCAGCTGTGGCAAGTGTATAGTGGCAGGGTGCTAATTTTCAACGTCCTGTCCTGCTTCACCACCTGAGGATGTAGGGCTGGGGGAGGAGAGGTGCTTAGGCAGCCTTCCGGCTCCCTGTCTGTCTCCTGAGAACACGGAGTCAGGTACTGCCCACTCAGGTTTGGGGTCTGTAAAGGTACGAGCCAAGTAGGGTATTGGGGCTCTCCCAGTAGGACACGTCCTTTTCTAAGTCCTTCTAGGGTCAGTGTTAGAAAAGAGCTCATTGTTTTGGGGTGGCTGTGAAGCCCTGAGAATGAATGGGCACTGGAGGTGAGGGCCGGTGAAGAGGGTGTTCTGAGTGTTTGGGGTGCTGATCCTAGGCTCCCTTGAAGTGAGTCCTGCTTATAGGCTGGTGATTGTTTATTCCTAGAACCTTTTTTTTTTTTTTTTTCGGAAAGGTTTTTGCAATAGGGCACGTGCGCTCACCAGAAAGACAGAGACAGAGAGACAGAAAGCGAGAAATCACCCCCCAGGGGGGATGGCCACTCCACAATCCCTTCTCCATTCGTCTTTCAGGATCTTGGGTGCACACACACATGCACCTGGAGTGAGTTTAAGTCACCAGGTCCAGGACTCAAACCGCAGTCAACTACATGGGAGTCCAGTGACATAGCCATTACGCCAACTGCTGGTCCCACCTGCTTTTATTTTGAATAATGACCGTGATGCTAAAACTGCTGCAAATGTGGAGACTCAGTACTGTGCCCAACACCGTACAGATACCCCTGTCCGCCTCATGCCTTCCTATGAGGTCCGTAAGTGTTATCGTCATCGTCTTCCAGCGGCTGGGCTGGGGTGTGAGCCCTGCTCAGATCCTGTGCGGTTCTCATTCTGTTGGATCTTAATGCCTCCTAAAGCATGCTTGATTTTTTTATAATTAAGTTTTGATCCCCACGACAATCCCAGAAGAAAGATAGGGCCACCTTTGTGATACCCATTTTACAGCCAAGATAGACATGACGATGGTGCCCCAGGCCCCAGACGTCCTGCCTGTTTTCACCTCACGATACTGATTTTAGCACAGGGTGTCCCCGAGAGCTGGGGGGAACAAAGGTCTCTCATACATATCCATCGCTCCAGATGGGGTCAGAGCAAACCCTTGGGGGGGGCCACTGGTTCCTCAGCCTGGCCCCCAAGTGAGAACCTGCAAAATGCCTGCCTTTTCCCGAGCCCCTGTGTGGTTAGTGCATTTCGCTCCCTCCTGTCCTGAGTGACATACTTGCACACGTCCCTTTGGTTTAGCGGGAAACTGAACGTATGTCTCCTCAAATGCAGACTGACGTGCTTCTTTTATAAATTCTTGGGCATTACTATTGATTTTTGGCTGAGGATTTCGAAATCCTATCTCTAGGGCTCCTGAGATTTCCCTGCTGCAGTAATAATGCATTGTCATTCTTAATATCTCCAATCTCTGACACAATATTCAGATTAAGCTGCCGAGGAGTGGCGTCAGCACAGCCTTCGGGATGGCGCCAGGGCATGGTGGGGCTGGCTGCCAGGGCTGAGCCTGCCCCTGGCTCCCCCTCCAGCCTGTCTCCTCACTGGGAAAACCACACTTGGCCCACCCCCATCTGCAGGGGCCTGAGATTTTGTGATGGAAGCAGTGAGTCTGAGAGTGGTTAATGTCTACTCTTTTCACTGTACAGCGTTCACGGTGGCCCAGAGAGGGCAAGCACTTGCTCAAGGTCACACAGTGAGTTCATTGAAAATGTAGCCAGAATCCTGGTCTCCTTGCCCTTCTTTTACCTGATAGTTCCAGGGCCACCAAGTCTGTGCTATAGGGGCCAGCCATTAACATAGGCTGTGTGTGTGTGACAGTGGGCTACTGTGTCCCAGCAGAGAGCTCATGTCCCCTTCATTGTCTAGGAGACTGGATCGTGGAGAGTCCAGATGTTCTGAGTATTCAAGAAAAGCCAAAAGTCCACACTTTTTTTTTTTTAATTGTTTTTTGATGTCCTTAGGCAAAATGAAAAGTTGACAATCTCTTTATCTGCCTCCTTCAAATTTATTTAAATTACAAAAACATCAAGAATCCAGAATTTAATGTAACATGTTTTGGTTTTTAAAGATGGGTAATTAATTACAGAGCATGTGTGCACACACATGCATATGCACATATACATGTACGCACACACATTTTTTTGAGAGTTTTTTTGCTATAGGGTGCATGTGCTCACCAGAGAGACAGAGACAGAGAGACAGAAAGCGAGAAATCGCTCCACAGGGGGAATGGCCAAGCCACAATCCCTTCTCCTCCATTCTCCTCTCGGGATCTTGGGCACACATGCACACATGCCCAGTGTGAGTTTAAGCCACCGGGTCCAGGCCTCAAACCGCGGTCGACTACATGGGAGTTCAGTGACATAGCCATTATGCTAACTGCTGGTCCCCACACACATTCACACACACATACTGTATTGCCCCAGAACAGAGCCCCAGCTGGGGTTGAGGGTGGTACTGCCCATACATCATGTCCGGCCAGAGCTGGAGGCCACTCTGTTGATGCTCGCATCTGAACCCCCTGATTTTCATCTACTTCCGGTGCCTTCTTCCCACTCCACTTGTCCAACATAGAGGGCCGCACCCTCCCTTTCCCTCCCAGAACCTTCTCTTCCAGTCTCCCCACCCGCTGGAGTTCAGTCTGCAACCCAGAGGGTCTCCTCGATTTCCCCTTGGAGAAAGCGTTGGCTTTTCCTAACCAATGCCGTGCTCTGGATCCCAGCTTGCACGCACCCTGTGTGTTCTGAAGCGTGTGCAGGCCTGACCCCACCCCTCGCCTGGTTTGTGCTTTGTCCTTGTGTATCAAGGAGACAGAGCTACTAGTCTGGCCTCCGGGACCTTCCGGGTGTGTCACTGAATAGGTTCCCACTGAGGGATTGTTTTTCTAGTTCTTGGAATTGATGCTGCTTAGACCATAAAAATAAAAAGACCGTGTCCTCGATACTTAGAGTGTGTCTTGCGAATAAGCTGATGTGCACGTATGGCGGGGAATGGATGGAGTTGTGTTTTGAGATGCAGATAGGAAGCAATGACTGCAGCTGCCATGGCAAAGCAGAGGGCTGGACTGGCGTTTGAACTGGCGTTGTCAAAAATACCCGGAAGTTGGTACAGCCAACAAGTGCTGTGTTCTTAGCTGCAAGGTCATTTTGTCCAAATGATAGCAGGAAGTTGTGAACCGGAGGGAGGGTGGTAGAAACCATCCCTCTCATCCGTGGTCCCAGCCTGAAGCCCTTCCTTTGCAGACATACCTGGGAATGGCACGGGAATTGCCTTTCTGTCTGGGACATGGTGATGACAAGGGACAGTTCAGGCCCAGGAGAGATTGTGTTGCTTCTACCTGTGGTCTTGCAGGAATCACCTGCTCCCTCCTGTCTGTGTCCCTGGCGGGGAGGGCAGTTTCCCATATCCCCCGCCATGAAGGGCTCCCTCTAGGAGCACTAGGGGCTCAGGTCACTTATGTTATCACAGGGACTCTTCCTAGCAGGCTGGGCCATTGGGGAAGAGAGGTATTTCTACCTACCCTTAGAGTTAGAACTGTCGGTTCAGCCCTGCCCCCAGAAATCGAGGAAGGATGAATTGCAAGCCCTTGAAAACTCTGCCTTTTTCTGTCTGCTCCTTGCTGTCCCCTCTGCTTGCTGTTGTCCTCAGGGTGCATCCTCCTTTGTACCTACTATGGCCAAGGACCCTGTTGTCCCAAACGTGGTTGGAACCGGGCCCTGGGAAGGACCAGGAAGGGCTTAGGGATGATGTTCACTGCACGGTTTTGTGGAAAGAGGGCTGGGCCTGGGCTGCTTCTGTTCTGGCTGGGTCACGGCCCTGTGTGGCCTTGACTGAGCAGGCTTCCCCCTCTGAGCCTCAGCTGTCCTTCTGTAAGACGAGGGAGTGGAGCAGTGAGTCTGTTTCAGATCGCAGGCTGCAACCCACTCGTGATCATGAAATCAATGCCGTCAGTCAGAGCAAAGTGAGAAAGGAAGAAATGCCAGGACGGCCGCCCGTGGCATGGAATAGAACGAATGCAGTGGAAAAGAACAGAAAAAGCGAAGGTGAAATGAAAGAAAATCCCAGTCGATCGCCTTAGAAAGCTTATATGTAGTTTCATGAAAATACACAGATGACTTTATATGTGCGTGTGTTAGCAGGTGACTAGGTAATGACACATATATTCTCATGGTAGGTTTCAGCTTAAATATTTCAAAAAAACATGGAAAGCCTTACAGGTCTTACGGTTCAAAGGGTATGTTACTAGCTGAGCTGGTCTTTGCCAAGTTTTGACACATCATCTCTTTTGTTAGGATTCTTTTATTTAATTTTACTTATCATCATTATTATTTTCTAACTTGCTACAGACACATGCACTCACCAAAGAAAGACAGAGAAAGGAAAATGAGAAAGCAAGTCACCAGGTTTGGGACTCGAACCATGGTCAGCCACGTGGGAATCCAGCACCTTAGCCACCATGCCACCTGCAGGCCCGATATATAATCTCTTGGTGACTCAAGAGGTTTTTTCTTTGTGAAATGGAAATAATAGCAATCCCTAGGACAAAGGTTTGTTGCAAGGTATTAGATGCCTGGATCCACGTGAAGTGTCCAGTGTGTACGCACACGTGCTTCCTGGGAGCTATTCTCGCTAAAGCCAAAAACGCTCTCCCTGCAAAGAGGAGGTGAGGTGCCAGATCTATCACCTTTCGGACCCTCCGGAGGAAAGGAGGAAAAAACAGGGTCTCCAGTGTCTCAGTTCTGTGTTCCAGAACCTCCTCGGTATGTGAGAACAGCTGATGTGGGCAGGTTCCCAGGGGACCCCATGCCATAAGCAGAATCGTGCACCTCGTGAGTGGTGTTCAGTGCCCGCTGGGTAGAGCCGGAGGCCCAGGGCAGAATGGGGCATGACCTCCAGCCTACAGCTCCTGCCCCTTCCCTCAGCCTTCCATGGTTCTGAGAACCATCTCTCCTGCCTGCCACCCACAGGGCAGAGCTGAGAGCCACGTGGCTCCAGAAATCTCAAGCTCTGAACCTGGACAGAACTCACCGAGTGCCAGATCCATGACCAGCCACCAGCTGAGCCTTTCCATCTTGTTGCAAATTTCCAGCCTTTGTGCCGTGACTCCATTTCCAAACCCTCCGAAGTGGACACACCTCTGTGACCAGGACTGCTCCCCCCCAACCCCGCCCCCTTTCTTTCTCAGCAGTGCAGGGTAGCTCTATGAAGAAGTGTTGAAAATGAAAGAAAAACAGAAGCAGAAATTAGTGGGGGGAAAGGCAAGAAAGAAATGAAAAAGTTGTAAAAAAAAAAAAAAAAAAAAAAAACCCAGCTACCTGTGCAGGCCTGTGCTGCAGTCAGTAGGAGCTCAGATGTAAGATGAGCCTCTAGCAAGGGCAGGGAGAGGAGGGAAGCCTTCCTTTGGGGTGGGGGGGAGCTGCGTGCATCTGGGTGTGGGTGTCAGGGGAGGGGAGCAGGGACCCCATACTCTTTGGGAACTTTTCCTGGCTTGCACACAGTTAGCTGGGCTGTGGGGAACAAGGTCACTTGGATGGAAGAAGGGAAGGCTTTGTGCCTCCCCAAAGGCAGCTGCTTCCTTTTCTCCTTTCTGCTCCGCCTTCTCTGTCTCTCTCCCCTTCTCTTTCTCCCGAGGTGCAGATGGCCACATTTGCAGGTTAACTGGAACAGCTGGAGATGCATTATTAGTTTCCTGCTGCTCCTTCATATTTGCTTGGATTTTTTTTTTTTTAACGGCAACATAATTTACAAGTAGTACACTGGTGTCAGAGCTGGCATGTTCTAAATCCGCATCAGATTTATGTAATGCCGTTGCTTATCAGTGAATGAAGTCATAATTATTGCTTTGTACCATTAAATAGCATAAATATATAAACTGTTATACAAATTGCAGCAAACGTTTCCTCTGGGGAGCTCTAGACCAAATTTTAATGTCGTGCATTTGTCTGGGATGGCAGTTTCTATGGTATATAATAATGTTGATAAATTTTACTGTAGCGAGTGACATTTTAAAGCATTAATTTTGGTGCTACAAAAAAAAAATCTGAAGAATGCGCAGACGAGACGGGGAGGTGCTCTGAGGACCAGCTGGGTGAGGTGGGGTGAGGTGGGGGGTCTTGCATAGGAGCACAACGGGTGATTGTGTGGCACCTCCCAGCACTCCTCTCCACAGGAGATCGCCCCCTCCCCCATCAACTCCCCAAGGAAGGCAGCAGATACATTTTCCATAGCAATGATGATAATTAATTTCAAAAAATTCAAATCGATTCATTTCTGCCTTAAATTTGAAGTGTGCAAGGGAACGTGGAAGGAGGGGCATGGCAGACGCACAATTGGTGGGGATGGTCCTCATCGTAACCTCCTTCCCAATTATGTAAATTCTGTATGGGGTGAAAAAAAATCCCCATCCTAATTAGAGATGCAACACCTGGCCTCAGACGATGTTTCAGATGCCAGGCGTGCGGTTGCATAGCCTCCTAAAGCCATTATCGTCAAGAGCGACTTTTGCGGGAAACCCCAGGACAGCACATGGCATTTACCTGGTGTGCTCTATGGAGAGCTGCACGGCCATGGTGCAGGGCTGGAAGGAGAGCATCACCCTCTGCCTGCAGAAGGTGTCGGTGCTGGAGAATCTCCATCAGGGCCCACCTGACACCTACAGCCAACGCGGAGCCTGCCGCGAGCTCTGGCCCTCCAAATCTTGGACCTTTGGCAAGGTGGGCCGTGCATTGAGAGCCTCTGTCACCATTGCAAGTGTGCAGGTTTCATTTTCTTTCTTACATCCCTGAAATGATCTTAGAGTTCTCTCATAAGCGTCATGGCTCTTCTTGTTCACGTGGTAGTCACTCGTGTCGTCTTTTGGTAGACAGCAGTATTACGCACCCCTACCCCTTTGTGTTCGGTAGTGCCTTGTGGCTAATTCTGCCCAGAGAGCTGAGTGGAAGTGGCCCGTGTCACTTCCAGGCCAGGGCGTGTAACTGGCCAAGGCGGGACCCTCCAGTGTTCTCTTTCCCTGGGGCAGAGTGACTATCAGCGTCAGAGATGAGGGTCTCGGTTGGTAGTGTGATGGCAAAACACCGTGAGGCTGACCCACACCAAAATGTTCTTGGTTCACATCCAGAGACCTCCTCGAGTACACTAGACATGTGTGTGCCCCTGAACTGGGGCCGACTGAGGCTGGGGGTGGATCATAGCATCAGGACCCTGTCAGGGGTGCTGTCTCTCTCACTCTTGGAAGAAATAAATAAACTTTAACAACAACAAATGCCAGAGATGAAGGCTGTTCCACCAGTGTTGGTGCCTGAGTGGCTTTCATGAGCACACCCCTCCTGCAATGGATATGACAAGTGACAAGTAAACTTTGGTGGTTTTCAGCCCCTGAGATTTGGGGGTTGTTTGTTACCACAGCATATCCTAGCTCGTCCTGATCAATCCAGACCTCCATTGCTTCTCTTAAACTTCAGGGAAGTTTACTTCACTCTGGAGAGTGTTGGGAGTGCCAGGAAGCGGACTTTTTTTTCCCCCTGAAAAAAATATCAAGTGGATACAAATTTCACCCATTGTTGACAATGAGGAAACCGGTTAGGAGAAGTCAGATGACTTTCCTAAGGCCACTCAGTTTGCAAGCATCAGGCTTACACAAGTCTTGCTCTGTCCTCCCTCTTGCTTTCCTTTTAAAAATGAATTTCCTTTTAATAAGGGTCACAAACCTAATTGTCTTTGAGGGTCTGACAGATAAGTGCCCGACTATAGAGGATGGGACAGTAGGATTGGTGGGGAGTGCAGGGGATATTCTTGAAAGCATTAAAAGCCAGCTCTTTGCTCACAGCCCATCGGCTTTGCGTTTTATTCTGTGCCTCCCGGTGACATCTCCAGCTTCCGGGGAAACCTTTCTTCAGCTGCTGCACAGGCTCACCACGAGCGTCTGTTTCTGATGTCTCACCCTCCAGTTTACATCTCGAACTTCGTAATGAGATTCTCATGTACTTTTTCCTTTATGTCCTCTAACTATCTGATAAAGTCCTTTATGGTTAAGTTGGGACCAGCTCTTAACATCCTAATACTCTATCCCCAAGTGACCACACGAGTTATCGAATCTCACCTCCTTTCCAAGCTCATAGAGGGCAGCAACTTACCCAAGGACGCCCCACATACAGTTGTGTAATGATGGGTACTATTTGGAATTGGAGAAAGTGACCATGTATGTGAATATGGGGGTGGGGGGGGTTGCAATGGAGTAGAGAATAGGTGTTAGAGAAGGAAAATATGTTCTCCTTAAAAAAATGTTAACTGTCTTGTTTGTTTAGTCAGAAGGCATTTATTATGGGCTTACTGTATACAAAACGCTGGACAAAGTGATCATTCAAAAAATGTTAATGAGGGGCTGACAGATGGCATGGTAGTTAAAGCACTGGACTCCCATATCGGTGACTGTGGTTCAAGTCCTAGATCTGGTGGTTTGCTTTCTCTCTCTCTCTCTAGTCAAGTAATAATAGTAATAATAATAGTAAAATTAAATAAATCATTCTTTTAAAAAATATTTTAGGGCCTGGCAGGTGGCGTGGTGGTTAAGGGCACTGGACTCCCACATGGCCATCTGTGGTTCGAGTCCTGGACCTGGTGACTTGCTTTCTCACTTTCTCTTACTCTCTCTCTCTCTCTCCCGCCCTCTCTGATCAAATTAAAATGGATAAATAAGTAAATAAAAAACAATTCTTTAGAAAAAAAATTATTTATAAAAATGTTCACAAAGGAACCCACAGTTGGTGTAATGGCTATGTCACTGGATTACCATGTAGTTGACCACAGTTTGAGTCCCGGACCTGGTGGCTTAAGTTCACGCTGGATTTGTGTGCACGCATGCCCAAGATCCCGAGAGGAGAATGGAGGAGATTGGATTGTGGTGTGGTCATCCCCCCTGGGGGATGATTTCTTGCTTTCTGTCTCTCTGTCTCTTTCTGTCTTTCTGGCGAGCACAAGCTCCTATAGCAATAAATAAATAAATAAATAAATAAATAAAGCTCATAAAAAGTCATTCTGCATTTGTGGCTATCATAATCTGCAACTTCTCACGGTCACACTCTAGTTTTTTCATGCTGTGTTCCTATACTTTTCATATGACAAAAATGAAGCACTGAGTTTAATTGCCTTTATCCTTATGGTAATTATTAATAATAGTTTAAAAATGCATTCAGCCCAGAGGTTAAAGGCACAGGTCTGTGGTGAGAGGGCCTGGGCTACATCACTTCCTGTGAAGTGAGGACACAACTGTGGTCTCCTTATAGAGACCTATGAGCTCCTCCCGGACATGAAGTGTTTGCGTCATGCTTGGTCAAGGTCGCAGAGTCAGCACTTGGACAGCTCAGAGTTAGTCCAGGAGAGCTAGCCCTTAATACCTTAGCCGTCCCAGTCCTGGCCAACGTCTACATATCTTTGCTGGGATGCAGGACTTCAGCTCCGCACAGACAAATCCATTCTTCCCACTCCCCAGGAGCCATGGAAAATCATTTTGCACCCAGAACTGCAAAAATTGCCATGTAAAGCGACTTTGGAGAATTGTTTCTCTGTGAGCTATTGCTCCAGTTCATGGTTATTTTTCTCACTGGGGCTTGAGGCACTGAGAGGGTGGAGGGGGTGGTCACCCTGGCTGGCACATGGCTGGTGGGGCTGGACATGATGCCCACGTTGTTCATAGGTTCAGTGAGGGTGGACAAGGTGGCATGGTTGGATGGGAACCCAAGCCTGGCTTGCTCATGTCACTGTGTGCTGGAAGTGCCCTTGTCAAGCTCTCCTGGCCCTGCCACTGTCCTGCTTGGTGGCAGGAGGAGTCTGACCAAGAGATCCGCTTCCTGTCACATGGTACCTTTTGTGGCCTCGTGCTTAGAAGGTTAGCATTTTAGTCTGTAAAATGGGGCTGCTCTGTGTCACTTACTCAGAGGGCTGTGAAAGAGATAGAGGAATCAAAGCATTTCTGTAGAGACCAAGTGGGAGGCCCTGGGTCACTCATGTTGGATGACCCAGCATGGCTTCTGGGGGAAAGGGCACTCCCACCACCCCCATGGTGGTGCTCTGATGCGCAAATGACTAATGCTATGTAAAGTCGACTGAGCTTCAGGTCTCATATGTTACTTTTTTTTTTTTTTTTTTTTTTTGGAGAGGTTTTTCGCTATAGGGCGCGTGTGCTCGCCAGACAGACAGAGAGAGACATTAGAGACAGAAAGCAAGAAATCACCCCCCAGAGGGGATAGTCACGCCGCAATCCCTTCTCCTCCATTCTCCTCTCGGGATCTTGGGCACGCATGCACACGCGCCCGGCATGAGTTTTAAGCTACTGGGTCCGGGACTCGAACCGTAGTCGACTACATGGGAGTCCAGCGACATAGCCATTACGTTAACTGCTGGTTCCCAGGTCTCATATGTTACTCACACTAGATTAAAGAAGAAAAGGAAAGAGTGCTTGTTCACACGAAGTAGTAAGCTCCGTGAGGTCGGGGCTCTGTTATCCCATGTCCTGCTTACCATGAGAACCTAGCGCTGCAGTCGGCACTTGGGTGCTCCGTCTGTACCCACAGAGTGGAAGAAGGATGTGGCCCCTAGGAATTACTTCTTAAATGTCAGACTCCCCCCATACTGTGAACCTAGCAAGGCCAGAGCCCCACTTCTAGCCACCGATACAGGCTACTACCTGGGCCAGTGAGCATTTGTCCATACAGGAAATCCTCAGGGCCTCTGCCCCAGGGCCCCCCTACTTCCCCATCTCAACATGCTTTTCTAAGGCGATTTCCTCTAGGATGTTGTTCATTCATTCGCTCATGCACAGATGTTACCTAGTGAATGAATGCATCAGGGCGTGCCTGATACCAGACAGGATGTGCTAGAGTGATCCTCACTTCTCAGAAAGGAAGTTCCCTCTCTTGGTGTTGCTTTGACCCTCATCCCAAATATTTCATCCACTCCTCTTCTGGAGCTGATCCCTTCCTGCCAGGCGTTGTGCTTATGTCCATACCTGGCTAATCCTCCCTAATTCAAAAAGAGGACTTTTACAAATGTCATCCAAGCTTTGCACACGTCCACATGCACACATCCTAAGGGGACAGCTTGAAAACTGTCAGAAACTAAACACATCCAGGTCACGAAACAGAACCTGCTGGTCCTCTGGTAAGCTCCCTATGCCCTGTTCTAAGCCACTGCCTCTCTTGAAGGCAGGCACTGTTGTCACCTCGGGGCCCATAGAGTCATTTTGTATATCTGAAGGCAATTTAAAGGCAGGTATGCATCTGATTTGCCCCTCTGACTTCAGGAGGGACTGCATAGCACGTTGCTTGGCATCTGTTGACTACATGAGTGGTTGGACAGATGGATGGGTGAGTGAGTAGAAGGATGGATGGGTGGGTGGAAGAAATAATGCAAGACTAAGACCAATGCGGATATTAATTAGTAGAGCTGACAGGTGTTGCATTCTATCTGCCTGTTGAAATCGGTATGTTTATGGGCTGCTTCTTCTGGTCCTCACAGCAGCCCTGGGGGGTAGTTATCGCTCTGTTTTTACAAATCAGAAGACAGAGATGCAGCGAGGTCAGCGACTTGCCCAAGGTCACTAGCTGGAGAGTGGCGGTCACTGTGACCTGCGTCTGTCCGGCCCGAATCTGAAGCTGGCACTCTGTACCTCATTTCCTGCTGGTTTACAGCCCTGGGCAGTCCTTCCTCAGCTGGGCCAGCTGGACATAGGCTCAGCGGGCGACAGAGCTGAGCTGTCCTTGGCGAGCGAGCTGCCTGCTCCAGCCGCCCCCGCCCACCTGCCGGGCGCCCCATTCCTCGCGGGCTGTGCGAGCCTTCTGTGTGCCTCTCCAAAGGACAGGGCATATTTCTTCCCAACCCTCTTAAGACCCAGCCCGCACTGGAGGGCTTCATCATTATGCAAATTAGCTGGATTGGATCTGCTCCACAGAGGACTCCGGGGGCGGCAGAAGGACGGAGCTGCCTCCGGAGCAGGCGGATTGAGCCTCAGATTAGGCCAGTTGATGGGTGGGGGGTGGGCATGGAGATGAGGCTGGTGCCAATGATTTGCCACCCCTGGGGAGGCTGCTGGGAGTGGGGGGCTGAGCAGGTGCTGGGGAGAGCTGGCCCAGGCTGGAGGAGGCCGGGCTCCTGGCATTGTTGCTGGAGATGGGGCCGAAGAAAGACGTTCTTTTTGGATTTCCTCTTTTGTGTACGGAGCCCGTTTGTGATTCATCAGTAAGTAAATATCAGCTGAGGGGGTGATTTGTTTCTAACAAGCTTATAAAATACTGGCGCCATTTGTGGGCTTATTGGAGTGCTGATTATAAACACTCCCCCATGCCCACTCCTCTATGTCAAATTAGCATTCGGAATACAAATATTGGGTCTTTGGATCACTTTCTACTATCTCTTCGGAAGCTGGTAGGATGGGAACGGGCAGCCACAGGACCCTCGCCTCAGGGGAGAAATACTGAGGACCCATCGAAAGACCCGAGAGGTTGTGGGAAGACCCCTCACTGTGCACTCCAAGCCCAGCCGTTCCTCCTGCCTTTCTTGTTGCCAAGTTTTGTCTGCCCCAGCCCCTCCAGTTCCTGGAGCCTGTCATCTTCAATCTCATGAAGGCGGCAGAACTGGGCAGGCTGCATCTGGCCTGGTGAGCCCAGCCTGGACCCAGCCTGAGGCAGTGGTTATGAAGAATCGAAGAATCTCTGAACTGGCTATGGGGGCCGTCACATGCCAGCTCCCCACGAGGGGATCACATGCCTCCCTGGCATCTCTTGCCCACTCAGAATGTCACCTCCCATCTCCTAACACCTCCTGGTCCCTGGCTTTGTGGCCACGAGTCATCTCAGGCACATTCTTTTTGCCTTGAGGGCGTAAACCAGCCCCTTAACTCTGGCAACTCATGGCATTTCCAAGATCCCAATTTTATAGAGGGGGCCACCCCAGGTCACACAGTGGCAGAGCCCAGACTTGAAAAGTGGCCTATCTATCCCTCTTGACAAATGATGGGGTTGCCCCCCATGGAGACGAAGACCTGGTAGGGACCGAAAGTCAGGTCTGCCTAGGTCTTGCACAGTGAGAATTGCCTGAATGAGGGGGCGTCACTGTTACCTAGAGTCCTTGGTCCCAAAAACTGTAGGGCAGAGGCCGAGCAGGGCCATGGATATTGTCATCACCACCATCCTCTCAGCCACTGATCAGTGGATTATACTTTTTTTTTTTTAATTAAAAAGCTTTTATTCTATTTTATTACAAAAGCTATCTGTGCTCACTGCAGGAAAACCAGAAAATACAGTCAAGCAAAATGAAGAAAACCGTATCTTGAAATCCAGAGACGACCCTCTAATACGGTGTGTGTCCGACCGGAAGCACACAGGAGTGTAGTTATTCTCATGCCTCTCCCCCTCTTCTTAGTCAGGGTCTCATGACATCACTGTCCTTCTGCCTCAGCCTCCTCAGTCACTGGGATTACAGGTGTGTACCTTGGTGCCCCCTTTAGGTTAGACCAATAATTAAACCTCCACCTCTCATGTGGTCCCAGTCTAGCAGTGTGTACCACCATGGCTGTCCTCTCATCACCCCCCTCCTTTTTGTTAATACCAAAATAGGATTGTGTTGAGTGCCTGGTTTTATTTAGTCTCACTTGTGCGTGAGACGGCTGGTTGTTAGTCCAAGGCAGTATGTGGCCTCTTCAGAGAATGTGCTATCTCAGGTCCACAGGGCTGTAGACAGGAATGAAATATTGTTTAATAATAACCCTGTTCTAGGGACCAGCAGATGGCATAATGGTTACTTTGCTGGATTCCCACATAGTCAACTGCGGTTCCAGTCCCAGACCTGGCAGCTTAAAGCTTACACAGGGCATGTGTGCTTGTGTGCCCAAAATCCTGAGAGAAGAGTGGAGGAGAAGGGATTCAGCATGGCCAGCCCCCCTGGGGGGTATTTCTCACTTCCTGTCTCTTTGTCTCCCTCTGTCTCTCTGGTGAGCACATGCGCCCTATAGCAAAAATCTCTCTAAAAAAAAAAAAATTAAAAATAAAAAGCCTGTTCTATTGAGCAAGTGTCAATTGAGTGCCACTGCATGCCGGGCACTTTGCTAGGCACCAGGTAATGCCCAGGCTGTATGTGAGAGAAACGGTGGCCTCTCCTTCCCCCTGAGCATCTGAGTAAGGGAGGTGCAGGTTCTCGGCACAGAGTGGGGGGGTCTCCTATGAGGCTGGAGATGAGGGACAGGTGGGCAGGAAGGGTCCCGTGGACGTGAGTGTTGAGCTAAGTTCTCAAGACATCTCACTGTTGACAGGAAAGGCTTGGACTGTGGAATGTCAAGGAGGTGTCCTCTGTTGTCATCTGAGCAGGAAGCCTCGCGGAGCATGTGCGATTCCTCCTTTCCTCAGCTCTGGAGGGGAAGGAAGCCATCCACATGGGCTAGGTACGAGTCCCCACCCAAGGGACTTGAGTCAAGGGTTCCAGACACACTCTTGATTTTGGAACCAGAATTAAACTGGACTTCTGGAGCTCCAAAGTATCTTTAGGTCAGGCCCTTGTACGTTCGGGGTGTGAGAAGAGCTTGAGATGAAGGCAGATTCTTTTTTCTCCAGGACTCTGGAGTTAACAGCGTGGATGGGATCAGGCCTACGGGTTTTGTGGGGTTTCCATATTGGGATGCTCCTTTAATTTGCAGGACCTGGAAATGGGCTCTGGAGCAGTGGCTTCTCAGCCGGGGTCCCAGCTGAGACTGTTGAGATCATAGTGTATGTGTGTGTCCGTCCCCCAGTCACGCCCATTGGCCAGGAGGGCTCCTCCTTCCAGGCTAAGTCCTTCAGTGGCAGCAGGACCCTGGTTGCTTACCAGCAGGTGGGAGGGTCAGGGCCTCTACCCTCCCACCTGCTCTTTTAGGGCAGCTTCTGCATCCTGGGCCCTGGGTCTGTGTGGCTGTAGTACGGCATGTCAGGAGGGTGAGAGCTGGCTGGGCTGCTGGGCCCCCAAATCCTGCCAGCTCAGTGATCCCCAGAGACTCCTCCAGAGCTCTGCTGTCCCCTGTTGGAGTCCTAAAAGGCCTGGTTTGGGTATTTTTTAGGGTTTCTGGGTGACTGTTGCCAAACAAGGCATTTCCATTGTCCTGGCCTCCCAGACCTCTCGCCCCAAGCAGACTGGGTATGACCGTGTCTCCTCAGCCTCTTTACTCCTGTGCCCTGCACTGTGCCTGCCGAGAGTCACTAACAACCACGGTAGTGATAATGTTGGGTCATTGAAAAAGTCACGCGTTTTTTGCATAGAAAAACATAGGAAAAAAATAAGTCGTGACTTTATCAGTGACCCAATAATAACACACATGCTCTTCAGCCTGTAGGTCCTCACAGTAGCCAGTAGCCCTATGAGATAGGAACTCTAATAGTCCTTTTTTTTTTTTTTTTTTAAAGATTTTTGCTATAGGGCGCATGCACTCCCCAGAGAGAGAGAGAGAAAGAGAAAGTGAGAAGTTAACCCCCTAGGGGGGCATGGCCACACCACAATCCCTGCTCCTCCATTCTCCTCTCAGGAATTTGGGGCATGAATACACATGCATCTGGTGTGTTTTTCCAGGACTCGAACCGCGCAGTCGGCCATGTGGGATCCAGCTCTTTAGCTACCATGTCACCTGCTGGCTCAATAGTCCTCACTTTACACAGCGGGGCGCAGTGATCCAGGGAGAATGGACCCCTCATCCAAGGTCCACAGCAAGTGGGTGTCAGGATAGAGGGGATTTGAACCTGTGCACTTCAATGCATGCCATATTTGCCCCTGGAAAGCAAAACCTAAATGCAGTAAGCGAGCACATAAGGGCTGTGTTTGGCTTGGAGAACTGTGTTTTGGTTTGGGGGTAGGGTTTGCAGGGAGGACTCAGCCCTGCTCTGTCCTCCCGATAGGCCAAGGAATTCACGAGCAAGCCTTGTTCCCACGCACGCCGAGGTGGCTGTACACCCAGAGCCACGTTCTGAGCTCGAGCACCTGGGACAGCATCAAGCCCAGGAACCCTGGACCAGAATGCTTAGGGCCCATCGGCAGAGACAGGGCTGGGGCTAGAGCAGGACTGTATTAATCAGCCAAACGATTCGCATGTATCGAGCACCTCCTGTCTGGCTAGCCTTATTAGAAGTCAAAGTAGTAAAAGAATGTCTTTATGTTCTCAGAGAACTTACTAGGCAGGATTGTTTCGCTTGTAAGTAGCAGAAAGTAAAGCTGGCATGATGGCCGAGGAGAACTGTTTAAAAGAGACCTTACTTCATGCAAGTATAGACAACGTGGGTGAACTAGAACTCTCTCAGGAAATCGTGGCTGGGAAGACAGAAGCGAGGAACTGCTTGCATATAGGGCTCAGAGTCAGGAATGACCAAGGTTCTAAAAGGAAGGAAACTTCTGGGGCAGGAGGGGGAGGGTGTGGCTGAAAGTAGGGGTGTGGTTAGGAGGGGCCATCCAGCAGGAGAGTATAGCTTTCACTGGCAGAAAGGAGCCATTGCAGATTATAGAGCAAGAGAGTGAGACCATGGCCATGGAGCTGGGGAGGATAATGATAAAGGAGAGATGGAAATGGCCAGGGAGGGAGAGCTGGGGCTGCGGGTCGAGAGGGAAGGTGAAATGCCAGGTGTTGGGTGTGCTTTTTCACCAAGGTACCTATGAAGGTATCTTTTCCAAGAAGGGGCAAAGTCAGCCAAGTCCTTGCCGAGGGCGTTCTCCTGGTGCTTCTTGCAGCTAACGGCAGCTCTCCTGCTGGCTAAGCTGGTGTGGAGAGATGAGGGTGAGTGGAGCAGCCCCCACCCTGCCCCCAGCCTCTCAGCAGTTAACCTGCTTTCCTCCTCTGCCAGCCTTCCTGTCCCCCTCTCTGGAGTGGGGCTATCAGAAGCTGTCAGTTAGCCCACTGGGCGCAGTTGGGGGTGGCCTAGAGAGTTGACTGTGGGCAGAAGCAGATGGGCTGGCCTCCGGGAGCTGGACTGTAGGGTCTGAGCTGCCCAGAGGTGGAAGACCCTTCTCCAATTTGGTCTTTGCATGCTGGGTCCAAACCATCCCAGCTATCAGGGTGATCTTAGCTCTGGGAGCTGAAACAGGTCAACATGTCAATGCTCAGTGTGAGCTTGGGGCATCCCACAGGCCTCCCCTGCTCCATCCTGGGTCTGTTGGAAGAAGAAAGGTGGTAGCACTGTGCTTGCCCTTAGAAGGGAGTATTTGAGGTCAGATGTAGTGCAGTAGTACAATGCTCTTCGAGGCTGGACCCACAAGGGTGGATTTGGAGTCCGTATCCTGAGACCTCCTCATGTGTTCCAGGCCCGTGTGCCCATGACCTGGACTGGCTGAGGCTGGGGATACTTAGCCTGAGGACTCTGCTCGTACAAGAAATAAATAAATAAATTTCTTTTTAAGAAAAGGGGAGGGTTGGCAGGTGGCATAGTGGTTGGGCACTAGACTCTCATATGACCAACCATAGTTTAAGTCCCAAATCTGGTGGCTTGCTTTCTCACTTTCTCTCTCTTTCTTTCTCTCTGGTGAGTACACATGCACTGTAGCAAATTAAAGAATAATAATGATAATAATAAATAATTAAATAATAAATAAGATCAGATAATTCTTTAAAAACAAGAGAGCGAGAAGGGGATAATTGATGGACTGGAGAGTGGATGGGAGAGAAGCAAGTGGATCAGAGAGGAAGGTTCGACCTGAGC
Source organism: Tupaia tana (assembly GCA_026018925.1). Lineage (NCBI taxonomy): Eukaryota > Metazoa > Chordata > Mammalia > Scandentia > Tupaiidae > Tupaia > Tupaia tana. Next base: position 37,561,838 of record JAKSZU010000018.1, read on the forward strand.
TAGTAGCTTGGACGGCCGAGGGCTGCACGGCTGTGAGCCTTGCAACCTTGCATGGTTTTCTAACTGAATCGAAGCAAGAGCCGCTCCCCCAGTGCAGGCTCAGACTGGTATTATCCTCAGCATCATGTGACTACTTGAAGGAAGTAGCATGGATTTGCATGTATTCATTTATTCCATGCTGTAGTTGAATTTCTGATGTGAGCTTCAATTTTCATTTCACTTGGGTCACAGCAAAAACCCGGTTCTTTGAGTTGTAGTCTGCAGAAGCCGAGCTAAGGGACCCCACAGACCACTTGGTTAAAGCTTAGAAACCCAAGCATGTTTCCTTGACAAGCTACGGGCTCAGAAGCTAAAAAGGTGCGAAATTCCTGATGTGGTCATTCTGTCTGGACCTGGACTCCCTGCAGGGGTCCTCTGCTTGCTGACATCCTGATATTTCTCTGGGAGATACAATGAGCAATGGACGCAGCTGTTCAGTGAGAAGCGGCTCCATGATGGTGTGGACCACAGGCTTGTAAACCAGCTAGGATCCGGTGTCACTGATCTGCCTTACAATCTATTAGACCAAAGTTGGCAGTATTTAGGTTACATCCTTCAGAGATACTGTTATGACCCTCGAATGTTCCTGTGTTTATCATATTTACATCTGCCCTGGGCAAAGTGACCACATAATTATCAAGACAGAGGCTTAAGTTCACGTCTAAGACTAATTGGTGGTGTGATGGTTGAGGCACTGGATTCTCACATGGCCAAATGCGGTTCAAGTCTCAGACCTAGCAGCTTGAAAAATCACAACAAATAAGTAGATAAATAAATAAATCTTTTTTTTTTTTTTTTTTTTGCTATAGGGCACATGCGCGCGCCAGACAGACAGAGAGAGACAGAGAGACAGAAAGCGAGAAATCACCCCCCGGGGGGATGGCCACACTGCAATTCCTTCTCCATTCTCCTCTCGGGATCTTGGGCACGCACACACACGCACCCGGCGTGAGTTTTAAGCCACCGGGTCCGGGACGCAAACCACAGTCGACTACGTGGGAGTCCAGCAACATAGCCATTAAGCTAACTGCTGGTCCCAATAAATAAATCATTTTGGGGGAAGTTTTTTGCCTTAGGGCGCGTGCGCCTGCCAGAGAGAGAGACAGAGGCAATGAGGAGGAAAGTGAGAAATCACCCCCCCAACCCCAGGGAAGATGGCCACACCACAATCTCTTCTCCTCCATTCTCCTCTCAGGATCTTGGGCACGCATGCACACAACGGCCAGCATGAGTTTCAAGCCACCAGGTCTGGGACTTGAACCACATTTGGCCATTTGGACGTACAGCAACATAACCACTATGCCATCTGCTGGCCCCAATAAATAAGTGTTTCTTTAAAAACTGAAAGAATGCTCACATCTGAACAGTTCCCCCTTATAGAGGAATCACAAGCAAGTACTACCAAGCAAAAGGGCTGAGGCATTGTTCAGAATATTTTGAAATTCACGTATTGCAGTTTAGAAAGCACTACTTATTAAGCACTTGCAATGTGCCCGACAGTCACTGTAGGTCCTGGTCTGAGTGTTAAACAAGACAGAGCGTGGCCAGCCGGTGGTGTAGTGGTTGAGGTGCTGGACTCCCACATGGCTGACCGTGATTTGAGCCAAGAGGAGAATGGAGGAGAGGGAATTGTGGTGTGACCATCCTCTTGGGGTATGATTCTTGGTTTTTGTCTCTGTCTCTCCCACGAGCACACGTGTCCATAGCAAAAATCTCTCAATTAAAAAAAATAATAATAAAGAGACAGAGCATCCTTTCTCCCTCCCCCTTTTTCTGAGAGAGATTTTTACTATAGGGCATGGGCACTCCCTAGAGAGACAGAGAGACAGAAAGTGAGAAGTCACCCTTGGGGGCATGGGGTGGCCACGCCGCAGTCCCTTCTTCTCCAGTCTCCTCTCAGAATTGTGCACATGCAAGCACCCCTACCCTTAATATACCCGTGTTCCAGCACAGTGCTAACAGTAGAACAACAGTGGAGGCCTTCTGCACTGTCCACACTGCTAGCCCCCACCCTAGTCACATCAGCTGTTGCACACTTAGATGTGGCTGCCATGATGGAGGGACTGCATTTTTAATTTTATTTAACTTTCATTCATTGAAATAAACATTGAAATAACCACAGGTGACTACTATATCAAATAGCATGGATCTAGCAGATGCATTACTCGAAAAACTTTTTCATTGTGAGGCCAGCAGGGGGCGTGGTGGTTAAGGCGCTGGACTCCCACATGGTTGACTGTGGGTTGAGTCTCAGACCCGACAGCTTGAAAATCATGCCAGGTACATGTGCATTCATGCCCCAAGTCCCAGGAGAATGGAGGAGAAGGGATTGTGACATGGCCATCTCCCGGGGGGGGGGAGGGGGTGTGATTTCTCACTTTCCCTCTCATTGTCTCTCTCTCTGGTGAGCACATGCACACTATGGCAAAAACCTACAGGGGGCAGCAGGTGGCATGGTGGTAAAGGCATTGGACTGCCATATGGCCAACCCTGGTTCAAGTCTTGGACCTGACAGCTTATTTGCTCTCTCTTTCTCTCTCTCTGCATCTCTCTGGTCAAAGTGAAGAATAATAATAAAGAAAGAAAGAAAGAAAATAAGAAATTATTTTTTTGAAAATATAAAAAAACAAACCAGTAACAAAAGCATTCCAACTTTTTCATTGAAATTAGTCTTTTTTTTTTAATTTATTTTTATTTTTTTTAGTTTCATTTATTTCATTTGCTGAAGGGTGGAGATGCCCAACATCTTGTTAACATGGTGAAAGGGAACTTTTAGGAGTAGTCACTGCATTTTCCAACCTGAACTTACTTTCTGGCTTTAAGTACAGTAACTTCAGGAACTGTTTCGTGTCTCTCTGGATGGGGTACTTTTGAAAAATGTTGTTTTCTTGTATGCTGTGTGTGTGTGTGTGTGTGTGTGTGTGTGTTGGGTTTATGTGCACACAGGTGAGTCACTGTCTGGCTTTTTGACACAATGCTGTTGCTCATTTTAAAAAATGATCTTGGTTGGGGCAGAAAATTGTCACAGTAGTAGAAACAGGGGTAATTCATGTGTCCCTGGCCCAGTCAGTGACAATAAGAATTTTGCAGCTTACCTGTCACCATAATTGTATATAATTAGAAGCCATTAATCTGAGGATTATTAACATGATGGCTATTTAGGCAGTTACCTTGTTGTGGAAAACTTTAATCTGAAGATCAGTGATATACGTCAGGCGGTGTTTGGTGTGTTAAGAGAACATGCTTCGTGTTTTTACCTAGTGGATCCCCAGGGGGTGTGGCAGAATCTTCATTTTCTAAGGCAATCTGTCTTCTCTCTTTTGCAAGTAGAAGCAGGTGCATATGAGGAGATCTGTCTTCTTTAGTGTAATAGTTTAAGCCCCAAAGTCTCAAGCTCTGGAAGTTTTAGACGTAAAGGATTCTGAATTCTTTAGGACCGAGTTCTTTCCCCTTAGAGTTCTCCGTGAAGGACCACTTTGGTCTCCTGCCTGTCGTTTATTTGTTCACTCACTCATTTCCCCCCTCTCTCTCCTCTAAGTAGTGGAGAGAGTTATCTTCCATTACTTGGAAATGTGGTCAGGGTTGAGTTTTGCCTTTACTTTTGCTGAAGACAACCCGTCGCCAGCTCCTATGGATGACAAACTGCTCGGAGAGCTGGGAGGTCGGCGGCTCTGTGAGCCATCATGAGAAGTTAGCAAGCCGGGTCATCTGAGATGGGCAGTACAGTTCTCATTACCTTGCCAGGGCTGTGAGCACCTGAGGGCAGGATTCCATGGCGGTGCAGAATCGGAGAGCTGGAGGGAGCCTCCTTCAGCCATCCCATCCAGGCTGGGCTAGCCTTTGTCTGAGGTTTTGGGGGCACCGGGGCCTTTCCAGTCTGGGAGTTCTCTGGGGGAGCTGTGGGGAAGGTCAGGCCAAGGCCCAGCAGGGCCGCACGAACCTGACTCCTGCCCTCGCCTTAGGCCCTGCTTCGACCTCCATGAACAGCCCACTGAGTTCTAAGAGCGAGGACCAAGGAGAACTACGAAGAAATAGGAAACTTTGGTGGCAAGAGCATATCCGAGAGAAGGCAAAGTGAACTCACGTGGCCAGAAGCAGGAAACTGCAGGGAGTCATGATTTCACAAAGGCGTTTGGAATCTGGACCTTGGTTTTGCCATCACAAACATGGGGAGTGTGGAACTGGAGAAGGAGAGACACGAGGAACAGTGACACAGAGGACCTGCTGTGTGCCAGCTTCATCTAAGGGCTCTTTAAATATTTACTGGCAGCTGATGCCCTGCAAGAGGAACAGGATTCCACTGGCCCAGTGGAGCCCACAGAGGGCTTGGTGCATGTGTGCCATGTTAGCAGACCCTGGACATGGAGTTTTGGGACAGACACACGTCGGCCCTGACAACCACAGTAATAGTAGTGTGGAGTTGGCTCCACAGTGTGTGTTCTTTGCTCTCACTGAGTCTTCCACAGCCCTGTGAAGTAGACAGCTTTCTCCCCATTTGACAGTTAATAGACTGAGTCTTGGAGGGGAAGTGCATGGCCCAGTGTCACCCCAGGAGTCTGCAATAACTGAGGTCCTCCTCCAGGTGGCCTACTTCGTAGCCATGTTTTTTCCTGACTCCCCAAAGGATGAAATCTTGATGAAACAAGGGCGAGTGGGGGGCAGTCAGTTGAGCTGTCTGGTTTGCTGTGATGGGAAATCTCAAGGGGTGTTTACTGAGAATCATTCTCAGGCTTAACTGACCCCTAGCTAAGATCCATCTGACGTGGCTCTTGGGAGCGATCGGTCAATGGAACCATCTGGAGTCTTCTGATTTGAGTTTCAGTGGAGGAGAGAGTGAGCAAAGTACTTGGAAGTTAGGATAGCAGCGTCCTGGAGGTGGGCTCTGGCCAGATGGCCTATCTTAGCGTGGAAACTCCGGATAGAGTACGGGGATGGTTGAGCTGGCTACCAGAAGGTGTCCTTTTGCTGATCCTTCCTTCCCCAAATACAATCTTGAGCCCTCTTCCAGGTGTGGAGAATAATCCACATCTACCTGGGTCTCTGTCTAGCTTTGGGAATAAAGCAGGGCCACCGAGTGTTGGACGTCATGCCTGAACGGCAGACGGGAGGAGCAGTCCGAGTCTGCTTGCTTCCTTGGTAGACTTGAACTGGACGCCGGACAGCAGGAGCTTCCAACATGGTCAGCAAGAATGAAGTGAGGGGTGACGGGATGGCGTGGCCTTTCCCACCCACGCACACTCGTCCATGCAGGGCAATTACTACATTTTACTGACGTGTGAAATTCAGTCTCCCCTTTCCTCCTGCCGTCTGGGGCCTCCATTGAGATGTGTGATGTTGGCGTTCACTGTTGAAGGGGAATGTTGGTAGGTACCTGGGTAAATAAGTATAAATAGTTTTCTTTCTGATATGTGACCAGATTATTTTCCAGTTGATTTCAAGCCTTGGCCCCAAGTGGCCACAGATCAAAAAAAGATAAGGGTCAGTTACAAGGTTGAGCTCATTCTCCGTTGTCATGGCAACTGACCTCAGGCAACCCTCGGAGGACTACACCCAGCTCCCCAGGTGATAGTTTTACTGTCCACGCCATCAATCCCGAGCCTTTCAAAACTCAGACTGCCTAATTGTCAGGGCTCTGTTTTGAAGAGGCTCTGGGTCCCCGCGGGGCCCCAGTTCAGGCTGCCAGAGCTCATTTATAAGCCTTCCTGAAGCACGGGGGACCATGGGATGGGTCCCTGCTGGCCAGAAGGGCCTGGGAAGGTGCCCCCAAGGGGAGGAAGAGGGCACAGCCCATCCTCCAGGATTAATTAGGAAAATATGAGCCCCAATCGGGCAGCAGTGTGGGGGGATACCCTCAAGCAGTGGCTGGGTGCTCTTGAGTGATGAGATCACCAGGGGGCACAGAGTCCTGGCATTGAGGATCAGGGGCAGAGGTGATGCCAGGATGGCTTGGGGAAGCATTAGGCCCCTACCCCCCCGAATCTCCAGCAGCCCCTGTAAGGATACCCCACACCATTCCCATCCCCATTGTGATCACAGGAATGTATTTCCCACTATTAGTTGATTTCCCTCTCTTCCATAAAGCATGAACAAGAAGTGACTTTCAAAACTTTCCACCTTTTTCAGAGATCCTTAACATACAGTCTTTGTCAAAGCAGGGCGATGGGTATAAAAACCCAGCTTCATGACAGCAGGATTCCAACACGATCAGCATTGCTGAGTGTCTTTTATAAAGATCTTTGGTTTTCAGAGTGTAATGTACACCCAAGACTGTGGGCACTTTGAAAATGCAGATTCTCCCCCTGCAGGTCTGAGGTTCTGCATTTCTAATGTGTTCCCTGGCACGGCCTCAGCTTCTGCTATGGGGACCAGTCTGCCTAGCAGGGGTGTAGGTACTCAAGGGCTGCCAGAGCCTGGGGTGTTGGGGACCCCAAGATTAGCCTCTGTCCCCAGTTCCTTGTACCCTAGTTCTTGTCTGGCCCCTGAGGAAGGACTCTCCATCAGACCCTGTATTCTCCTTTGACCCTGGTGGACTTCCAGCCCGAATATCATCCCTCCCCTTCCCCTCAGCCTGGCTTGGTTAATGTCCTTGTGGTATTTAATGACAGATCAATAGATCAACAGCCTGGCCTGGCTGCCCGGATATTATTACCTGCCTTCTTTTCTGCCCAAGGGTCTTTGTTCCTTCCAGGGAACAAAGGACTGAGCCCCCCTCAGCCTGTTTCTAGATCCGGGCCGCCCCTGTCTGTGGTTATCTGCTGGGATGGCACCAGAGGGGTCCTCTCCTGGGGTCACCCCTCACACATCACCTTCTCGCCTCCTCGTGTGCTTGGCGAGTGCCGGGCCCTGGGCTCCTTTCCCTCCTTATCCTGGTATACGTTGTGGTGTGCTCATTCGCCGTGTGTGTATCTGAGCCGTGGCCCCATGACCTCAGGGGCCTTTACTTGTTGTCTGGGGCAGCCCTGGGCTTAGCCCTGCTGCTGTGGGGTGTAAGCCTGTGCAGCTCATTTCTGGAGCTGGTAGTGGGTTTGAGCTCAGCCAGGCACCTGTCCCTTCCTTTGCATGGCTCCCACTTGTAGCAGAGTTGTCATGGGCATAGCGCTGCAGCCTGTCCCACATGGTCACGCAGCAGGGAAAGTCCCCAACCCTCCTGCCAACCACAGTAGGGCTGATCCTCTCAGGGGGCCCAGCAAGCTCAAACAGGGAAGTGTGGAGGCTGCTGCTGCTTGGGAAACATGGAGAGGGGCTCTGTCTTCCCTGTTTCCCCATGTTTTCTCACTGATCAAGAGCAGAGTGTGCTTGCTGAGCCCCAAGCCTCCAAGGCCTTTCTGTGTAATTTCCTTTTCTTAGAGAGAGAGAGAGAGAGAGAGAGAGAAAGATTTTTGCTGTTAGGTGTGTGTGCTCACCGGAGAGAAAGAGATGGAGAGACAGTAAATGAGAAATCATCCTCTGGGGGGATGGCCATGCTGCAATCCCTTCTCCTCTCAGGATTTCGGGCTTACACGCACATGCGCCTGGCGTGAGTTTCAAGCCACTGGATCCGGGACTTGAACCATGGTTGACCACATGAGAGTCCAGCATCTGAGTTACTACGCCACCTGTTGGCCTCCTTTCTGTGTAGCTTCTAGAACCAGAGGGGGTGAGTCCTTGTAGATGGGGCTATGCCTCGCTAAGCAGCCTTTCTCTCTTTGGTCAGCTAAGGGCGTCCCTCCATGCCTCCAGCGATCGTTCTGTGAGGACACAGAACACAAGTTACTGAAGTTGGGGACAAAAACGGAAGGTTTTCTAAGTCGTCAGTCCTGCAAGATTAGGGGTAGTGTAACCACTACCTTCCATCCTGCATTTCTCTCATGGTGCTAAGTGCTTTCCATGAATCGCTGATTTCCTGTTTATGGTGCACAGAAAGGTGCCAGGCCTTGTTCTAGGCACTGGTTCTGTACCAATGAGCAGAACAGCTCTGTGTGTGTGTGTGTGCCTGCGTGTGCGTGTTGGGGATGTCGGAATTAGTAATAAATAATTGCCCTGTGACACGCCTGCTGGTAGTAAGCACTGTCAAGGAAACTAAGGGAGGGGAAGGTGCCGTGATAGAAAGGACGAGGGTGCGTGCTGTTTTAGTCTGGGTGGTCCGGCAGAGCCTTTGAGAAGGTGCCATTTGAACAAATGCCTGTGAAATGAGGGAAGGAGGGTGAGATGGTCTGGGGGGGGAGCGGTTCATAGAAGACAGGCGTCCTGTGACAGAAGAGGTCCGTTTTGCTGCCTTACACTGTTGGATTATTCCCCTTTTCTAGCAGAAGCAGCTGAAGCTCAGAGAGGTTAACTACCTTACCGAAGCATACACAGCAAGTGAGTGATGGAACTGGGACTTTTTTTTTTTTTGGAGAGGTTTTCGCTATAGGGTGCGTGCACTTGCCAGACAGACAGAGAGAGAGAGAGACAGAGAGACAGAAAACGAGAAATCACCCCCCGGGGGGATGGCCACACCGCAATCCCTTCTCCTCCATTCTCCTCTCGGGATCTTGGGCACGCACGCACACACGCCTGGCATGAGTTTAAGCCACCGGGTCCAGGACTCGAACCATGGTCGACTACATGGGAGTCCAGCGACATAGCCATTATGCTAACTGCTGGTCCCTCGGAAATGGGACTTAAACACAAATATTTCTGGTTCTAACTTTTGTGTCCTTTTTTTTTTAAGAAAAATTTTTGCTGTAGGTTGCATGTGCTCACCAGCCAGCCAGAGAGAGACAGAGAGACAGAAAGTGAGAAATCACACACAACCCCACCCACCCAGGGGGGATGGCCACACTGCAATTTCTTCTTCATTCTCTTCTTGGAATCTTGACATGCACAGACACATGCCTGGCATGAGTTTAAAGCCACCAGGTCCAGGACCACGGTCCACTACGTGGGAGTCCAGTGATGTAACCATTACGCCATCTGCTGGTCCTAACTTTTGTGTTCTTAATTGCAGCATTCTGATTGGTGGTGGTCCATCATGCCCCCTGTCAACTCCTCCTAGAGCGGTGTATGCATACCACTCCCGGATCAGCTTCCCTGAGTGGGGTCCCTGCTAAGAGAAGGGCCAGGCGAGGCCCACCAATATGGCGGAGCAGGTCGTGCTCAGCACAGTGGAGCCTGGAACAATGCCCTGTCCACTCCCCTCTGCAGCCTGCTGCTCCTCCCTCCCAGGCAGCAAATTATGGCCTCCGAATGTGTGCCCAGGCCTGCCTTTGACATCACTGGGGCCCACCTGAGTTTCACCTTCCGGATTCTGATAATCAGCTTTCTCTCCTCCTGGCTTCCCCCAAGACCTGTATGGAAATAAGTATGTGTCTGCCAGGGATCAAATGCTTTTGGAGACAAAAGTCGGTACCGAGGACGTTACAGGGAGCTATCATCTCGGCACGGTGCTCTTCCACAAAGCCCTCTGCTCCTCTTTTGGGCTGACACAGTTTCAGCCTGAAAGGTTCCAGCAGGCTGACTTGGTTTTAAGCAAAAAGCACATCCTATTATTTTTTTGAGAAATGAAGTGTAAAATTAACACTTATTATTCCTGAGCAGAGGAGAGAGAGAGAGAGACTGAGACTCTGGGATTTTCACACTTGCTGGGTTGTTTGTTTGGCAGTTTGTGTTTTTCTTTATTTTTATTTTTTTAAAAATCATCATAAATCCATAGATTTCCCTTTGCCAGCCCTGACTTATGGGGAACAGGAGGCAATATCTGAATTTCAGCAGGCGAAATCTGCATTTCACTTCACAAATGAGCGGGGCTGCATAATTCACTTGAGTTGCGTGAGTCTCTCTTATGGATGCCTGTCATGTGCTATTTAAAAAAAAAGAAAAAAAAAAAAAAAAGAAAAAGAATAGAAAGGCAGAGAAGCAATCCTGCAACTTAACTCTCAGAGTCCTCCAGTCCCTGTGCCGGGGCGGAGCGGAGGGGCGCGCGGGCTCCCAGACAGCTTTGCCATTCTGCTCCAAGGTGTCAGCCGGGGCCTGCGCGATCTTATATAATTCAGGAAAGGGATTCCCCAAGGGTGCTGCTCTCCATGGACCCTGCGTCTTGGGATGGCATGGGAGGTTGTCAGCGCCGGCGGAGTGAGAGCGGTGGTGGTGGTGAATTCTATCAATATCCACAAGCTCGATCGTATTGGGTCACAAGCACGCCAAGGAGTGTTTGTCACACTAACTAGGGCAGCCCCTCCCCGCCCTCACCATCTCCCCGGCCTCCCCCCCCTTTTTTCCTGGATGGTTTTATAGGCAGAGGTACACATAATGGACACCCGGGGGAGCACCTTGAACCCCTCCAGTGGGGAGAAGGCCTCGTCTTCAGAAAGATTTGCAAATCAAAAGGTCTTGCTTGAGTGGGAGAGATTCCCAGATCTGCAGGGACCCCTCCGACTTTTTCCCCCCACCCCACCCCCCGCCACACACACTTTTTGCTGTTTTATTTCCCCTCTTCCTTCTCCCCAGGTTTGACTGTCTTAAACACTTGGGGCAGAGAGAGAAAACGGTCTTGAGACAGGCAGTTGTCTGCCGGGCTCTTGATCTAATTAGCCCAGAACCTCACTTTGACACCAGGTTGGGGCTGTGATTTGCTTAAATGGCAGCCGTTTAGGGCCGGGAACCTGCTTGCAGCTCCAGGGCTGCCCGACTGTGCACATATTTATGAACGTGGGCGCTGGGCGTAGCTGCGTCTATGAATCAGGGGGGACCGGCTGATGAATAGCTCAGCACTCGCGGAACGGAAAGTGACTGTCAGACATGATTTCTCTGATTTATAAGTTGCAGGAGCCTTCTTTGTCCTCTCGGTGTTTGTGTATCAGACGGGCACGTCTCCGTTCACAGCCAAGTGGTTAAAGGCCCCCGCTCGGCAGACAGCAGTAAATCCTCCCTTGCCATCTCAGCCCTGAAAGCCAGCTCTGACTGGGCAGGGAAAGAGGGCCAGCCTGGGGGCATCTCTCCTCCATGAGTATTTTCCTGCAGGTGGGCCCAGGTGGGGCCTGATGTGTTGGTGGTCTTAGGAGAAGACATTTTCCATGCCCCTAGGATCAGGACTCGCAGACTCTGGTAACATGAATCAAGGGGCACTGTGGATGAGTAGTCATGTGTGTGTGTGCTGGGGTAGTCAGGGAGACTACCTGGAAGCGGCGTGCTGGTTGGGGTGGGCGGATATACACACAGATGAATGGCTTTGTATTCTCTTCAGAGCACCGCCTCCCTCTGGCTGTTACCTTAGCAGTGATCTAATTCTTTGAACCCCTTTCTTCCTAGAAATTGAGTTTTCCTGACAGCCAGGGTGGTTTCCGAGATGCCATAAGCTATTGGGGACCTTTGTACAACTGTCATTTCCACCTACCCTCTGTCTCGTTAATGTCCAAGAGATGGCCACAGCCTAATAGACAGGTCTCTTACAAGGGCGGGGGGGGGGGGGGGTGACTCATTCATTCACTCATTCATTCCCTGAACCCATTCTAAGTGCCAGGCCTTGGGGAGCGTTGTTTGTGTGGAAGAAGGCAGGGCCTGTGTTGGGGGGATCTTTTGAGGCCGCCCCCACACTGGAGGCCATCTCTAATTATGATGAGCGTCTCCCCAAGGGCAGTGGAGGACGTGTGCAGTGCCTGCGCGGCGAGCGTGCTGAGCCCGCCCTGTGTCCCCAAACTTGTCAATGAATCCCTTTTCCGCCAGGATAAATGGAAGCAGATCTGTTTGAATCTCTGTCGGGCGCATGTGTCCTAGTTGCCAGTGCTCCAGGGGCATGACAAACACCCGGTAGATTCCAGCCAGTGGGCTATGTGGGGCAGGCCCACCTGCACCTGCACGTGTGTGTGCGTGCCTCTGTGGTGGGGCGCCGGAGGTGTGGGGGGATGGCTGGGCCAGGGGGAGTGCCTGCTGTCCCTGCCAGCCCCTGCCAGGGCCTGGGGACCCGGGGACTTGCCAGGAGCCTCAGCCCATCTGTGTTTGTGTCTCGCCACCGGCAGAGCCCCTCTGCTACCCAGTTCTCGCCTTTGAGGGCAGATCAGAGCACCTGGCGCCTTTGGTGAGGCTGGTTCCCTGGGGGAGTCTGAAGGGAGTCCATGTCCTTGGCTGTCCCAGATACTACTCAGTAATACCAACGTGCCCAGCAATACCTGTTTACTGGGCACTGCTGTGTGTCCGGGGCTGTTCAAAACCAGCCCTTTTCATGTATTAACTCACTTAATGCTTACCTCAACTGGAAAAGGAAAGCTTGTGACTGTTTCAGAAAGGGGAAACTGAGGCACGGAGAGGTAGCGTCCCTTGCCCCAGATCACCAGTACACGGCAGAGCTGGAATCCATCCCTGGCAGTGGGCTGCTCAAATTGGGCCATTTCCCACCACCTGCTTTGGCCACGTCCCCTCCATCCTCTCACAGGCCCACGAGGCAGGGGCTCAGGTTGTCCTTACTTTACTGAGCGTGCACGGATGCCCGGGGGTTGTGGGGCTGAGCAGGAGAAGCCAGGATTCGAACTCAGCTCTGCTCGATTCTGGTCAAGGGTGCCTGACTACGGCTCCACGAGTCCTCGGTGCTGTGTTTCCTGGTACCTTTGGGCAAAGGTTTGGGGTTGCAGCAGCTCCCAGGTGGGGAGATGGAGTGATGTTGTGATCTGGAGAGACAGAACAGGGCGTCTGCCCGTTTTTTGTGATCTACTGGGGAGGCCATCTGTTTATCCCCAAAAATAAATAAATAAGGGCATTTTGTGTGTGTGTGTGTGTGTGTGTGAGAGAGAGAGAGAGAGAGAGAGAGAGCGAGAGAGATCCTTCAGTGACTGCCCATCATTCTTACAGAATTCCAAGTCCTCTGTGCTGACAGGGTCCCCTAACCTGGGTACCCCTGTGGCCCTTGTGAGCTCATCTCCTTGGCTGCCTCTGACCCTCAGAGCTTCAGGGCATTGTCCCCTTGCACGCCAGCCCAGCAGGGGTCCTCCTCAGGCCCTCTACTCTCACCCCTCCCCAGGTACCCCCATTGCTTCTGGTGCCATGCGATGTGCTGACCGTTTTTACCTGCCTGTCTCCCCCACCTCTGGCATGCTCAGAGAACTCCCAGCTCATCGCAACGCGTCCCTGCCACATGGCATACTCGCAGTCAATATTTGATCAGACTTCAAAGTCTTGATTGGGGGACCAGCAGATGGTGTAATGGTTACATCACTGGACTCCCACGTAGTCAGTCTTGGTTCGAGTCCCAGACACGGTGGTTTAAAACTCACGCTGGGTGTGTGTGCATGTGTGCCCAAGATCCTGCAGGAAGAATGGAGGAGAAGGGATTGTGGTATGACCATCCCCATTGGGGGGTGATTTCTTGCTTTCTGGTAAGGGTATGCACCCTATAGCAAAAATCTCTTAAAAAAAAAAAAAAAAAGTCCTGATTGGCTTTCCCCCTCCATCCAGTGCCCCATTGTGGGCCCACACGCACAATGCCATTTTTTTTCGGAACTCAAGCTGTTGAACGTGACCTCCACGCCTTGATTCTTGACCTTTAGAGCCAGCTCCCTTGGGGTCTAAAGCCTCCGAGGTTGGAGCCATCTGGGGCCGGGATGAGCCTTGGTGTCTGCAGCCCCACACCGGCCCTGGTTCTAGGGGTTGGGAAGGGGTGGGCACTGAGTGCACGGGGGGCTGTGGACTCCGGCCCGGAGGACATGGCAGGCAGGGCCGCTGATTGCCGTGGTTTTCCTTGCAGAGGAAGGCATCAACCATGAATGTAAGCTGTGCAACCAGATGTTCGACTCCCCAGCCAAGCTCCTGTGTCACCTCATCGAGCACAGCTTCGAGGGCATGGGTGGCACCTTCAAATGCCCCGTGTGCTTCACAGGTAAGGTACCCAGCATGTGCCTGGTGGGAAAGTGGGTAGGGAGAGGGGAGGGACCCAGGGCCCAGCCCTGTCATTGCTGGACTCCATGCATGCTCCTTTTTCTTTCCTTGGTGGGCCTGGCGTGGACCCAGTATTTTAGGCGCGAAGCCCTGAGGGATCCCCACGCGCATTTCTCTCCTGCACATGGGCAGAGTTGGGCATGGCTCCCTGCTCCTGGGCAGGTCGGGTGGCCCTCTCCTAGCCCTCCCCACTGCTGCTGAAAGTCCTTTGTCCTGCCCAGCCCTGGCCCCTCTGCTGCAGTCTGCCCTTCCTGGGCTCCACATGTGTCTCCCTGGGCAGCCAGCAGGGGCTCCCTCTTCTCCCAGGTTCCCCGGCGCCCTGGCCTGCATATGACAGCCTGTGCTCCAGGCTGGAGAGGTCAAGGGCAGCCCTGCCACAGAGTCCCCAGCCCCCAGACTGGCTGCCGGCCCAGGCAAGCGGCTGTCCCGGCCCGAGGCGAGTCTCAGGGGTTCTGGCGGCCCCCTCCTGCTGCCCAGATGGCAGCCGGTGTGCGTGGGGGAGCCTGGCCTTCCCCTGCCTCCCCCGACATCTGCCGTCTGCCACGGCGGGAAGCCCACCCTGGGGAGGGCGCCTGGCAGGGGGGTAGCTCTGAAATGCTCACCTCCCAGACACACAGCTGCTTCAGGGCTGCCTCCTGTGTGTGCCCAGGGCTCGAGCCGCCTCGGGACCCCTGCCACCAGGAAACTGGGGCTGCGACCTGCTCCATGACAGTCCCGGGGAGGGGGCTCAGCTGTAGGAAGAGCCCCCCACCTCTCCCACACCTCTGGGGCTCCCAAGAGCCCTGGAACCTGCTGGCGCCCTCTTCCTCTCTTCAGAAGATCCCCCTCCTGTTACATCGTACTCCCTGGGCTGGGTGGGGGCCAGTATCGGGGCCCCAGCTGCCAGGTCTGGTGATCTAGGACTCAGGGCCTGCACGAGGCACCCTTGGGCACTGCCAACAAACAACCTTCACAGAAGCAGAGATGTGTGTTGGTCGAGCAAGTTGGTGTAGCAGACCCTGTGCTAAGCCGATGTCATTCCAATTTCGGCTGTTCACAGTGAGACCTTGGACACATCACCTAACATTTCCAGTCCCTCAGTTTTCTCCTCTGTCAAATGGGTCTAGCATCGAGCCTGCCTTACCGGCCTGTGAGGTGTGCAAGGAGCTCACACAGGGAAATATGATGAGGAAGAAAAGGAGGAAAATGACATTCATTGACCTAACTATGAGCCAGGCTGCCTTCTGAGCCCTGTATGAGTATGAACCCACTGGGTCCTTGAAGCCTCCCAGCGAGGTCCATACTGTGCCGAGAATCCTTTTCTTTGAATGAAGGATTGAAGCCCAGAGAGGTTAAGTGACTTACCCAAGGTTGCACAGCCCATATTGTCTGAGCTCAGCTTATCTAGGTGGGGCCCCTCTCATAGGTACTAATCATGCTCTCAGCAGACCATGGTCTGGCCAGCCACACCCACGCGTGAGTCCTACTTGGGAGTGGTATGGGGGAAGCAGCTGGGCCGGCCTCTCGAGTTTGGCCCTGACGGCCATGCCATGTTCGTGTCCAGTCTTCGTCCAGGCCAACAAGTTGCAGCAGCACATCTTTGCCGTGCATGGGCAGGAGGACAAGATCTACGACTGCTCACAGTGTCCACAGAAGTTCTTCTTCCAGACCGAGCTGCAGGTGGGTCTCTGCTGCTGCAACAGCCCTGCTGTGCTCTTGGGGTCTCTTGCTGGCACTCAGGGCCTGGAGGACAACAGGCAGCCTGCCTCATGCTGGCGGGGCTGGGGCCGGGGCTGGGGCTGGTGGGCATGGGTGTCAGCCTCTGGCCTCTGCTGGCCCACCTTCTTGGGAGAGCCAGACCATACAGGCTGAGAATGGATCAGGAGTCAGAGGTGCCACCTGTACTGTGTCCCTGACTGGTGCCTCCTGCTCCCGGGGACTCTGTTTCCCCACCTGCATCAAACGATGGTATTCAATGAGCTCTGGCTCTGTGGCTGCTGGCCTGTGTGGCCTGTGAGGCGGGTCCTGGGCTGTACGGGGCCAAAGCTGTGGCCAGAACCTCAGAGCCTGCAGCTCAGCTCAGGGGGCCAGAAAAGTGAGAGCAGTGCATGCCTGGTTGGCCGTGGCTCGAGGAAAGGGTACCCACCATAGGTCCTGAGGCTAATGTGGCCCTCAGGCGGGGCACAGTGGTCTCAAATCCTCATCCTGAGCTTTCATAAAGGGACCCTGCAGGGGTGGGCATCCCTGGGCTCCCACCTGCAGCCACTTTCCTCAGTGCCCCATGAACCCCTTCCCTTCTCACCCGTTACTGCGTTTCCGAGCCCCAAGACCTGGGCCAGGTGAAACTGCTTTCTCTCCCACTGGTTTTGGCAAGAAAGTCTTGGAACACCTGTCCAGCAGAAGTACCGCACACACACACAAAAACGTCACACTTACGCTGGACCGTAGTGTCACCCCCACAAAGGGAAGTTGCACACGTGGAGTTCCTACCACAAAGGCACAGAGATGTCATGTACTAAGCGTAACCCTTGTACACGCAGAGAAGCACTGCCACGTGCTCGGCATGACACCGCGACCACACTCGCGCCCACAGAAATGGCGCGTGTCCCCGCGGGTAGACATGAATCTCCTGCCCTTGTCTAGGTAGCTTCTGCTGTGAGCAGACATCCTCCAGGTCTCTGTGTCCCAAATCAGAAATGTATTTATTGCTAATGGACATCCAGGCAGGTGGCAGGGAGGACCTCTGTTCGTGACATGCCCTCCATGCCCTGGGCCCCTGCGTGTCCCTGCCCATCCATGTCAGGAAGCAGAGGGGGTGGAAACTCAGGCACAGACTTGCAGTGTGTACTCTTGGAAACACTGCACATGGCCTTCTCTTGCATTGTATCGAGCAAGTCCCGTGGCCATGCCCAACTTCCATGGCGGCAAGAAAGGGAACCTACCTCTGCCTGGAAGGAGAGGGGAGCTGGCATTTGTCAGCAGCCCTGAGGGCTCACACATGCCCCTGGCTCACAGGATGTCTCTACCCACCCGGCAGCAACCCTCCCCTCACCTGTGCAAGGGCTGCTCCGCCCTAGGTGTGGAGCTGGGGCCACGCTCCAGGCATGGCCATCTTCTGGGACTGGAAGTGCCCTGCTGTGGCCTGTGGCATGGCAGGCCCCCTTCCTCCGAGCTGCACCCATCTGCACTGCCAGGCCTGGGCTTGTCCTGCCTCCACAGCTGGTGACAGCTGTCACCCGGAGGAAGTGAAAACAGGCTGATGGAGGGTGGGGGGGGGCACCCACTGTCTGATAAGCAGGGTCCTATTCCTGGGGCCAGGCAGGCTGAGCTCATACCTAGCCCCCGACCTTGAAGAGGGCCCAGGCAGTTTGCTGAAAAGCCTCTTTATCTTCCTCCCATGGGCAGCCCCGCTAAGTTTCCGTACACCCTGGGATTGTTCACATGGCCTCCATTCCCATGCCAGTGTATGGGACAGAGTTATGGATCCACCTGTGTAGACCCAGGCCCAGCAAGGGGGTCCACTTCCTAAAGGTCTCCTCATGGCAGCAACCTGCCCAGGGCCCACCCCTGTCTCCCCAGTGACCCACACGCCGAGCCTGCCCTCTGCGCTGAGGACCAGCTAGGCAGTCACACCCAGGGGGCGTGGTGCCAGCACCTGCCCCACGTGCTGTCCAGGAAGCCCTGTGACCACATGCCGGCTAGGTGCCCATTCTCCCAACACAGTCTGCACAACACACCCCACCTACCTGCTTTACCTGCATGGCCTAGCTACCAAAATGAGTCCGGGTCTCCTGACAGATGGAGCTTTTTATAGCCCAGCAAGGTGGGTCTCTTTACCATTCATGTGTATAAACCGTGAGTTACTGAAATGTGGACTGGCGTGGCGTCCACCTGGTCCTCATACATTGTCCCAGGTGCCAAGGGATGGATGACTATTCTGTCTGTTGTTGGCTAGAAGATTTTTCCCAGAGAAGTTTCTCAGTCCTGCCTCTTTCAGACCTCATCAGCATCAGCGTGGCGTAGGCTGACCCCGTAACTACAGAGTTATCTGCAGTGGTCATTCTCACACTGGGTCTTTTTTATTTGTTCTTTTTAAAGAATTTCTTAATTTTATTTATTTATTATTATTTTTAAATTATTATAGGCATGTGCACAAGGTGGGGACAGAGTGAGAAAACAAGCTGCCAGATCTGGGATTCAAACTGTGGTTAGCCACATGGGAATCCAGCACCCTAACCACCACGCAACCTGCTGGCTCCTCAAACTGGGTCTTGACTTAGGCTGTGGACCACACTTGACTATACCTGACACCTTCATGGTTCAAATGAGCTGATGGGTTCCTGGGTCACCCCTTTAACCTTTAAGTCAGGTCCTCAAATGCTGAGAATCTCACTAAATTACAGCCTTAACAAGTCACTATTTTCTGCAATTAATGATTTTAATTACAGACCATTTAAATGTGGAAGTGTTGTAGTGACGCCAAATCTATGCAAATAATGACTTTCATTAAGTAACGAATAGCAATTTTCTGGGTTTTGAGAGGAGGGTTTGTAGGTATTAGAGTTTCATTGTCATTATCCTGAAGCTGGGACTGGAAGGCCCTAGTTGAGTGGAAAAGGCAAGTGTGGTATTTCCCAGGGAGATTTGCTTGGGCAGTGGGAGAGGCCTGGTCAGAGATTTTGCCCTTGCTAGGGTCTTGATCAGCTCTCAAGGCCATATGGCATTTGAGGTCATGCAGGGACAGTAGGAGAAGCTAATGTTTAGCACACATAAGAGACCCTGGGTTGAGGTGTCTCGAGAAGATTCTCGAAGGGTTAGGATCGAATTCAGCATAGGATTAGAAAGTGCTGTTACGGGGATAAAAGTCTGGGGGGGGCTACCCTGGCAGGCTTGGCCAATATCAGGAATGATGTGTTTGACTCCAAAGAGAATGTTTTCTTAGGATGCATTAACAGGTGTATAGCTGCCAAGATGAAGGAGGTGCAGTTCTTGTTTCTCAGCTAGCGCTTTCTGAAAGACTAAATTAATTCAAGGGACTTTGGATAAACTGGGGCACATTCATAACAGAATGACTAGGAGTATGAGAGGGAATGAAGTGTTCGTTTATTCAAAGCATGAATATGGAGCGTCCATTTGTGCCAGACACAAGTTCCAGGAACTAAGACAGTGGTGAACAAGACAATGAAATCCCCATGTAACCTACACTCTAGACACTTTCTAATAGTGGGCAGTTACATTATGAAAATAGAACCAGGGGCGGGCCCAATGGCCTAGTGGTTAAAGGAGTCAGATCCCACATAGCCAACTGTGGTTTGAATCCTGGCCCCAGCAGTTTAAAAAACACATTTGGGCGCATGTGCGTAGGTGCCTCAAATTTTAACAGGACAGAGAAATGAAGAAGGGATGGTAGCTATTGGGTTAGGGTTAGGCTTTCTTTTTCTATCTCTGTCTCTCTCCATTTTTCTCCATTGAGTACATGTACATGCTGGCAATTAAAAAGAAAAAGGAAAAAGAAAAGAAAATCAAGTAATGGGACTACAACATGATGAGGGACGGAGTTAGGCACATCTGGTGAAAGTAGTCAGGGAGGGCCTCCGAGGAGGTGGCGTGTGAGCTGAGGCCTAGATGGTGAGAAGGCAGGAAGTGTGTGGAAGAGAGACATAAGTGCAAAGACGCTGAGGCCAGCGTGAGCCCGGCGTATGGCTGGGACAGCAGAAGGTGGATGTGACTGAAGTACAGTGAGTAAAGGGGGTCATGTGACAGGGAGAGGCAGATGGGGATCTGATCATGGCAAGATTCTTAGGACAGGGAAGGTGCTCAGACTTTCTCTTCATGGTGATTGGAAATCGCACAAGAGCCTCCTCGTATCTGATTTACACTGCAATCAACATGTAAGAAGTTTACTTTGAAGGAAACTGTTAAGAGAACGAAAAGTCACAGATTGGGAGAAAATATTTGCAAATCACATATCTGATCAATGATATATCAGATTGGGTCTTTTATTTTCACGTACATATATATCTATGTACGTATATATAGATACTATCTATCTTTATATATATGAATGCAATTCCTTTATCAGGAATAGATACATTGGATCATTGGAAAAGTCATGTTTTTCTATGACAAAATGGGTCATGACTTTTCCAATGACCCAACACACACGCATGTGCGCGCACATACACACACACGTATGTAAAGAACTCAAAATGCAGTAATTAGGGGGGAGGAAACTAAAACATTTCAACAAACATCTTGCCAAACATGTACATCATTAGTCATTACGAAAAAAATCCTGCACACCTATTGGAATGATGAAAACAAAAACAAAAACGGACAATACTAAGAGCTGGCAAAGGTGTGGAGCAGTTGGAGGTACAAATGTCATATCCACATAAGAAAATCATTTGTCAATTTCTTTTTATAATTTATTTTTATTTATTCATTCATTTATTTTAATTTGACCAGAGAGAGAGACACAGGGGGAAGAGTGTAAGAAAGCAAGCCACCAGGTCTGGGATTTGAACCATAGTCGACCATGTGGAATGTCCAGTGCCTTAACCACCATGCCACCTGCTGGTCCCCTCATTTGTCAATTTCTGATCGAGGTGAATTTACACTCACTGTGCGACACAGCAATCCCACTGCTGGGTATTTCCCAAGAGAAAAGACAACTTAGGCTTACACAAAACCAATCCATGAATGATGGTCACAGCTGTGTCTGCAATGACCCCAGACTGGAAGTCCCCCAACTGTCCCTTACCTGGTGAGTGGGCAGCAGGGGTGGCGAGGGATGTGGACTTTCATAACCCAGCTAAGCCCTAAGAGGCAGCGACAGATACACGGAACATAGGGGCTGGAGCTCCAGGCCACATGGAAGAAGCCAGGCTCAGAGGCTCCGTGTTGTATTCATGGTGCATGTTCTACTGATGTGACCATCTGGGTAAAGGCAACAATATATCAGAATAGAGTTAGCCCTATTGCTCAGTGGTTAAACGCAGGGCATCGGGAGCTGGATCCCACATGGCCGACCATAGTTTGAACCCAGTCCTGGGAGCTTGAGAAACTTGTTGGACATGTGTATGTGTGTGTCCAGGATCCTGATGGGATGGAGAACGAGAAAAGGAATTGTGATGTGACCATGGCCCACTGGGGTGTGTGGGTGTTTTCTCTGTCTCTGTCTCTGCTCTCTCTGGTGAGCACATAAGCCCTTTGGCAATTAACTTAAGAAAGTTTAAAAAAATACATACATACACATAATTCACACACACACATATGCGCACACGTGTACCGCGACAGAAAGCAGACTGGTGGTTGCCGGAGGCTGTAGATGAAGGGGATGAAGGAGGGAAGACTGAACAAGGCTTGTCTAAACCCGTGTGCACACACCCCCTGAAAGCTCCAGTGGTGTGATAGTCTATAAGGAATCCAGCTCGACCTCCAGGTGCTTCCAGGGATCTGTCCTGGGTCTATTTAACCAGGAGAAGACTTGGATGGACTGCAGTGGAAATGCAAGGGGTGTTTTATTTTGTTTGTTTCTTTTTTTAAAAAAATTGTTATAGGGTGCATGCACTTGCTGGAGAAAGGGGGGGGAGAGAGAGAGAGAGAGAACCCCCAACGGGGGATTGGCCATGCTACAGTCTCCATTCTCGCGGGATTTGGGGCACGCATGCTTGCAGACACATGTATGTCTTTCTAGTTGCCAAGTCTTGGATTCAAACCACACAGTCAGCCATGTGGGATTCAGCTGCCTTAACCACTACACTACCAAGCTGTTGTTTTTAAGCATGTTAAACTCTGTTGGGTGGAGAGGGTTTCAGCATGCCCCAAGGGTGGCCCAGGCTTTGGGGAACTGGGACATGGGTTTTGATCATTGATAGTCATGAAGATCAAAAGTTGGATAGACAGTTCTAGGCGTCGTTTTCTGGAGTTAGCTCAAACAAGAAGGGGAATTAAATAGTAGGGACACAGGGCTGGCTTTCGGATGCCAAGAGCAGAAAGCAATGTTGGGTTTGGGGCAGCCGTGTTCCCAGGAGCCACATGTCATTAAACAAGTCCGTGACACTCTCCCCTCCAAGGCTGCCTGCCTCTGCCTCTCTCTGACTTACGTCATGTTCTCTTTCTGCAACTGGTCTTCTTGTGCCCTTCTGGACAAGGAGGACGTGGCCAGTGCCACCACAGGTCCTGTCAGTTCTACAGAAACGACACTCTCAGTATTTCTCTTTTATGAGAGAGAAAGAGAGAGAGAGAGAGAGAGAGAGAGAGAGAAATTAATTGATTTTTGCTTTACGGGTGCACGCACTCACTGGAGAGACAGAAAGCAAAAAAATCATCTCCCGGGGGGAGGGCCACCCCACAATCCCTTCTTCTCTTGGGATTTTGGGCATGCACACACACATGCCCAGCGTGAGTTTAAGCCACTGGATCTGGGACTAGAACCACAGTCTGTTACGCCATCTGCTGGTGTCCACAGAGGGGATTGGTGTGAGCGTGTGGTTACACAGATAGCCAGCCAGAGGAGCACCCAGGAAACTCAGAGATAGCGACGGCAGGGAACGGCCAGCCCCCAGGCAGCAGATTCTGAGTCCCTGGAGAAGGACTCTTCTAGATGAGCTTGGGTCAGTTGTCCACCCCTGTTCCCGTGAGCTGTGGCTGGGGTGGGGGCCACACAGCACAAGCCAGCAGGTCCAGGGTTCTGCTTGGGGGAAGGACCGGGCAGATACTAAAAATGTCCACTGCATGGGGAACTGTCTAGCCATGGAAGGTGGTGAGGTCCCTGCCAGTGGAAGTGTGCAAACAGTGCCCTTGTCTGAAGTCCACCAAGGGCAGAGCAGAGAGAGCACATCTTCACGAAGACAGCACTGTCATGGGCCACCAGTGGGCCTCAGTTTCCTCATCTGTAAAACAGGTGATTGGTAGTTCTGCCTCACAGTTACACTGCCTAAGGCCCTTAGCACAGGGGCTGGCACAGAGGAGGATCTCTTAGTGCTACCCGTCACTACTCTTGGCCTTTATAGGCGATTCCAGGGTCACATGCTTCCGAGGGCTCCCTCCTCTTGGAGCTTGCGGTGATTCCATGATTTCTGGCCTGAGCTTAAACAAAGTACAACTCCGAGCTCTACTCTCTGGTTCCCAGCCAAGCCTCAAGGCTGTGGGCATAGGAGACCCTGCCCTGGGATTGGGCAGGATGCAGGTGTCTGGAGCAATGAGACAAAGTGGAAGGGGCATGGAGTAGGGGCCAGAGGGCCAGGGCTCAGGTCTCCCATCCCCACCTTCTCTGAGTTCCCTGGGCCAGAAAAAGGCCTTTTCTGGACCCAGTTTTCCTGTGCAGATTTGACTGTGGGTGTGAGACAGCCCCACCAATGTCGGGGCTGTTGGCCTTGCATTTCCAGCCTCAGGCCTCAGCAGATGAAGGCCTGGGGCCTTCTCGGCCTCTTGCCAGGGGCTGGCCAACCTGAGGGAAGGGACAGCCTCTGTCTGCCCAGCCCAGCTGTCTCTGGATCCCCCTGGGCACCTCTGTGCCCACAGACACAGGGTATACACGGTGCCTCCTCTCCTTCTGAAGAGCCTCTCTGCATCCGTTCCTCACCATCACCGAGGGGAGGCAGGGGTTGAGTAAGCTGCTGACCAGCCATGCTCGCTGGCAAGCTCTCTGGAAATCCGACCAGAAGCAGTTCTGGCAGCCCCCACCCCAGGACTCCACTGTGGACCAGGCCACGAGCTAAGCCCTTTGCCTAGATTGTCTCAGCAGAACCCCTTGAAATAGGTACCCTCACCCCTATTTACAGATACTGAACCGAGGCTCCAAGAGGTTAAGTGATTTGCCCAGGGTCCCTAGCAAATGGCGGAGCCACGTGCAAAGCCAAATTGTCTTTGCCACCAAGGCAAACAGAAACCCTCCAAAGTTTAAATAAATTGCCATTTATATGAGCTAATAGATTTAAATGAGGCCTGCAGTGCTGAACTATAAAAAGCCTTCGTTGTCAGGGGACCCAGAAACTATTTTAGTAGTTGGGCCAAGCAGGTAGCACAAGTAACAGTAACAGGGGATGAAAAAAAAACTCAGCTCCTGGGTGAGCCCAGGTGGAAACACCATGAGGCCTGTTCTGCCGGGAGCCAGGCCTGCGCGCGGTCGGGGTTTGCTAGGCTGGAGCTCTTGCTAGGTTGGAGCTGAGGCCAGGACCCTGCCAGTTCTTCTTGCGTGCAAATGAGCAAGAGCGTGTGCTCAGCTCAGGCTGGCTTTGGGGAAAGAAAGGATTCCTTCTAGTCGTGGAGACAGAGGCTTCCCAAGACCTCAGGCTTCCTGGTGCTACCCCCTTCCTCCCCCTTATGGCCACCTGGGACTTGCCTGGTACTTGCCAGAGTATAGAGCCTTGAGCTAAAGCACGATCTCTTTACAGGAGTTTCTGGCATCCAGGAGTTGGTGGAGGGTGCCCACCTGGGCGCTCTGAGTTTATGCAGGCATGTGGGCATACACACACACATTCACCCACCCACCCACTTTGTTAGGGCCAAACTAGGGCCTGCTTCATGCCCTGAAACCTCAACTCCTTCATTGATGAAGCCCGGGGCTGCAGGAAGTGATTCCGTGAGGCGGACCTGCGGTGGCAAAGCGGCCAGCCCGGAGCTGAGCGGGTGCATTTAAAGGATTAGCTCACGCTGTTTGCTTGTGTGTGCCTAATCATGCCGCTTCCAGCTAAATGATTACAATTGATTAAAAGCGGAGCTAGGTATTCTAACAAGCAACCCAGAGCCCTTCCGATGGAGCGAGCCGGCCCCTGCCAGGCTGGGTCCTGGTATCCAGCCAGGGGTAGGTCTCTGTGAGCCGAGGGCGTGGTCTGAGCTCCACTGAGACCCTTCCTAACCAGCCCTTGACAACGTGAGCTTGGACCCTCCCCCGATTCCATTATTCACTGAACACAGGTTTACTGAGTGCCTAGTTCTGTGCCATCCTGAGGGCCCTGGATGGAGCTGGGGACGAGGAGACGGGGCCCTAGTTTCACAGAGGTGACGTTCTATGGGAGACACTATGAGAAGGCAGTAAATACACAAAGTAGGTAGTTTTAGAAGACAGCCACACACTGTGTGTCAGACAGTGGTGTGTGTGTGTGTGTGGCGGGGCATGGGTAAGGACACTCAGGGATGGCAGATCGGATCGGTTGGTCAGGAAAGGCTGGCATTGCAGCCAGCTCCTGGAGGTTAAGGAGCCAGCGAGAGAAGAGCTGGGGGGGCTCCAGGAAGAGGCGGAGCCCATGCGGTTTCTGAGGCATGGGCAGATCTGGGGTGCTCCAGGAGCACAGCAAAGGACAGTGGGGTTGAGGGGGCCAGCTGCCCTCTTCCTGCACCTGGGCTGATCTCACCTTGCCCACTCAGCAACATCAAGATGGCTGTTTCCTGCACACCAGCCCCGACTCTCCTCCTGCTCGAAGGAGCCGTCTTTTTCATGCTTCGCCCAGCTCAAGCGTTCCTTGAAAAGCCCTTCCTGAGGCCCCTTCCCAGGCTTCCCCAACCCTTGGCTTAACCCCTGACCTCTGCCAATTCAGATTGTAGGGAACTACGTCTGCACCCGACTTCCCACACAAAAGGGAGTTTTAGGGGGGTAAAGACTCCTCCTGCCTTTCGCTCATCCATCCGTCTATCCATCCATTACCATGTATTTTACTATATGTTTTTGAGCTCCTAAAAGTAGAGAAGAAAACACAGTGAAGGGGGAAAAGAGGGTTGCCACCTGCAGATTCTGAGAGCCCGTATTCTAAAGTTCTTGGTTCTTACAGATGGGTAACCAAAGAGCACGTTTCCTTGCCTCTTTGAGCTGCTGCTCTCAAATCCAGCCAGATAATTATAACTAATAATAATTAAAAATTGAAAGTGCTCTAGGCACCGACTTAGCATTTGACTCCGCCTGTGCTTCCTGTTCGTGCGGCGTCTTCCTCCTGGCTGCTTTCGAGCTGCCTGGTCCTCACCAGCCCCCTCGCTGCAGAGAGAGCAGGGCCACTGGGCTCGGCCGGGCCCCGGGGGCAGGAGAAGGAGGCGCCTGCTGACACCCAGCGGAGGTTGCTTGCACCAGAGTCAGTCACGCGAGAGACCAGGAGTCCAGGGAGAACTGAGAGCAGAGAGCCAGGCTGATAGCTGTCCCCCCTAGGCCGCCCTCCCCGTTTCTCTGTGGTAGACATGGTGCCTCTCTGGGCTCATTTTCCTCCCCTGTCCAGTAGGGTAAGACCTACAGCCTTGGGTTGTTATGAAAACCAGGAGTTTGTGTGCGTGTGAGTGTGCCTGTGAGAGCGAGGCCCTCTAGAACACTTCGAATAATAAGATTCCTGAGGGTCATCCTGGCACATTTCTGTTACGATCGCTTTGTTTTCCGCCTTCCCACCAGGAAGGGAAGCTAGAGCCCAGCGCAGTCTGGATTCTGCTAGATGAGACAGCATGGCATGGTGATGCCATGACCAGGGCCCACGGCAGGGTCCACAGTCCCAGCCCCTACTAGGCAGCTCTGTGACTGTGAGCAAGTCGCTGGCCTTCTCTGGGCCTCAGGAGCTGCAGAGTAATGATAGTCCCTTCCTTGTTCGGGTCGGGGCCAAAGGCAGTGGCGTCTGAAACGCCCCAACTCAGAGTTCAGGCTTGGTGAGCATTAGCCAGGGTCGTCATGGGGACCAGGGTCTGGGCACCCAAGGGCTTTGGTTCACTCCTTCACTGACTCGCTCTGTCAGTTGGGTGTGGGTGTGTGCAGTCTAGTCCCCGCGTGTTTACTGAGCCCCTCTGTGCCAGCTGTGTGCCAGCACTGGGTACACACCGAGGCTTCTAACCCGAGTGCCTCCGTGTCGCAGGATGGGGAACAGTGCACTAGCAAGGAGGGTATTTCCTGTGTGTGTGCGGATTACGCTACAGTGCCATGTACGGCATCGCGTCGTGTCCCGTCAGTCACGGTGAATGCTAATACAGCATGCGTGACTGCTGCACCCGGCAGAATCCGGTGGGACCCCGTGTGGGATTGCAGGGGCATCACGGGGCCTGGGCTTTGTGGCTTGCTCTTCGTACATTCCCGTGTGACCAGACACAGCCTCCGAACTTCGGTTTATTTGCTGTCGAGTAGACAGACTTTTCCTGCTCACAATAAAGTATATCGTTATCATTGTCAACATCACCCCTGCTGTCACCATTTGGGCTGGCTGAGTCTCTTGAGGGACGCATGTGCCAGGTTGAGGTCTGTGTTTAGGGAAGACTGAGGGGTGGGTGTTGGCCACACTCCTTGACCTTAAAGGTCCGGAACACAGGCCTAAGTTCCTCGTCCAAAGTCATAAAAATGAAAGCATTTGCCAGGCGCTTCCTGGGGACCCGGTGCCAGGTTCTTCTCGTGGGTAGTTTGCCTGGGACCTCACACATAGGTGTGATCTCCTTGTCATAGATGGGCAAACTGAGGCTCTCCATGTCCACATGACTGCTGGGGACTGAGCCTGGAGCCCAGCAGCCTAGATGCATGTGTGTTCTTGGCCACTGTGTTGAGGCAGGCATAGAAGATGATGCTTGAAGCCCTTGGGGGCCAGGGCAGGTCTCTGGGTCCCGGGAGGTGAGCAGGCCTCCTCTCAGTGAGACAAGAGTTTCAGAGGCCATCCAGCTTCCGGGTGTGAGGCTGTAGCAACTCTGGACAGCCCTGGGTGTGCAGTGGCTGTCCCGTGGTCACGGAGGAGCAGGGGAGGCCAGGCCTCACAGGCATGGGGGCGTTAAGACAGAAGTCTATGCCTGGCTGTGCTCAGATGCCCTGAACCCTGGGGGGTGGCCGGCCTGGGCGATGAAGTGTGTAAGGCCCAGGTGGGGACCGGGGAGGGAGATGTCCCTGAGGCCCAGCTCCGGGCAAAGATGGCACTTGGAATGGGCCTCGGGCTGCCCGTCTGCCCATTGGAGCCTGTCATTCATGCCCTAGGGCGGGGGCCAGCCGACTTCAGAGGGGCACCATGCCATGGCGACAGATGGGCTTGGGGGAGCTGCCAGGAGCCTCAAGCCAGCGGCCATTGTATGTGCTGCGAGCCCAGCCCCTCGCCGCGCTGCCCCAGCCGAGACCAAATGCCTTCAGTTTCTTAGGAACAATGGCAGTGCTACCAGCATGGGGCCACGCTGGTTCCACGGAGGTTTGCGCTGCACAAAGCCCTGTCCCGCACTGACGGAGACAAAGAGGCAGGGGAGACACGGGCTCGGGGCCACGGTGTCTGTCTCAGGTCCTTCTCGCTCTCAGTGGGATGTTGGGCATGTGACCTCCCCTCCCGGCAGCTCCCTGCCCCCCAGGACAGGGTGCCGATGTCTCTCTTGGAGGGTTGTCGTGGGGATGCAGCGTGACATGCATGAATCGTGGGGTGCTGTGCCAGCCCCCTGGCAGGCATGATGGAGTGGCAGCATTGCATGGAATAGACAGAGCTGGTGTCAGCGTTCCTGTCCCACATTCTCTAATGGGAGAAGCAGCTCAGAGAGGTTCAGCCACCTCCTTGATGTCTTGTCACACACAGCTGGGAAGTGGCAGAGCCGAGCCTGCAGCCTGGCAGAGGCAAGGAGGAGGTGGGAATAATAGTTGTGACCGGCACCACTGGGGCACTACAGGAAGCCTTTCACGTTGGTGATCCTCAGAGCAATCCTATGCAGCCAGTGCTTACTATCCACTCTCTTTTCTTTTCTTTTCTTTCTTTTTTTTTTTTAAGTTTTTGCTGTAGGGTGCATGCACTCAGCAGAGGGAGGTAGGGAGGGAAGGAGAGAGAGAGAGAGAGAGAGAGAGAGAGAGAGAGAGAGAGAGAGAGAGATGGTGAGAGGGAAAGTGAGAAATCACCCCCTCCAGGCGCAGTCACACTGCAATCCCTTCTCCATTCTCCTCCTGGTATTTTGGGCACGTATGCATGTGCACCCAGCATGAGTTTCAGGCTGCCAGATTCGGGACTTGAACCATGATCACCCATGTTGGAGTCCAGTGCCTTAACCACGATGCCACCTGCTGGCCCCTTATATCCCCATTTTCCAGGTAGAGAGAGTGCAGCACAGCGAGGCAGTGGCAGAGATGGGAACGAGCAGCCAAACCTGCGCACCGAACCACCGCCCCGGACCCGTGGGTGGGCTTTTTGTGGTGTTCAGCCCCATTTGTGTTCAAACTTTCTTGACTCCCCCCCCCATCTTCTTGAGAAGAAAGACATCTTCTCAAATTTTGGAGAGTGGGATTGACTGCTCCCTTCCAGGATGCTAGAATCCGGCGTGGCTGGGGGCTCCTGGCCCCCACCGGCTGAGAGGCGAGACCGGGGTGCTCTCGGCGGAAGGCTGGATTGCACTCTTTGGTCGAGCAGGAACAATTACTAATGACATTTAGAAAGAAATTAATGATGAGAAATGCAAGTTGGCATTTCAGGAGCACCAGTCAGCAGCCGTGCATCAACACCCACAGGAGCAGCGAGGGGTGGGGTGGGCACGCAGAGGAGAGGGAGGAGATGGCAGAAAATTAATTTTGCTGTGTCAATAATGAACGTGGCTCCATTCGCTCTGCTGCGGAAGTTTAGACGAAATCAAACATGGACGGCCTAGGGCTCGCCCAGGGCTGCAGTCAGGTTCACTTGTGGCTAGAATATGGGCGGGGGAAGGCGACACTTTCCATCTGGTGTCTCCTTGAGGTGGTACCAGTGTCCGGCAGGGGTGGAGGGTAGTAGAGGACAACAAGCGGGAAGGAGGTGACAGTCTTGGTCTCAAATTCAAGTGCCTCATCCTACCAGCCGGATGACTGAGCACACTGCTTTGCCCTTCTGCCCCTCAGTTTCTCCATCAATAAAATGGGGACAGCTGGGAGAGTAACAATGACATATGAAGAACAGGTGGCCCAGTCTTGCACATAGTAGGAACTTAGTATATGAGTCCCAGACTTGGTGGCTTGAAAATCACGCCGGGCGTGTGTGCGTGCGTGCCCAAGTTCCCAGGAGGAGAATGAAGGAGAAGGGATTGTGATGTGGTCATCTCCCCTGGGGGTGATTTCTCATTTTCCCTCTCACTGTCTCTGTCTGTCTCTCTGCAGAGAGCGCACACACCCTATGCAAAAACCTCAAAAAAAAAAAGGTGCACTTTTGTCATGATGACATCTCTTATTCGGAATATCTCCTTTGCATGTCATAGTTTAATTGGTCGTATTTTTTTGGTTCATTGTGATCCATTAAACATCGGAGCATTTTATATGCTTTGGGGTCACAGGATGAATAAAATATGGCAATGGTGGGAAGCGTAGTGGAGGGTGAGGAGAAAGCAAGATGCTGAAATTGTCAGGGGCAGGGAGTGGGGCTCCCAGTGGGACAAGGGGCATGCCAACCCCTTTCCTCCTTTCAGAAACACCCATAATAATCCCACCCAGCCTCCCATCAGATAGGGAAAAGTTACCGTCACTGTCACATTGGGCATTTTTATAGAGCAGAGGGTGAAAAATCACAGCCCATGGCCCTGGGGGTTGCGGAACCTTTAAGTAGTTGTCTAGATCTCAAAACAGGGCTGGGAGCAGCAGTTAGCATAATGGCTATGTCGCTGGTCTCCCATGTAGTCGACCGCGGTTCGCATCCCGGACCCTGTGGCTTAAAACTCATGCCGGGCGCGTAGAGAATAGAGGAGAAGGGATTGTGGCATGGCCATCCCCCCTGGGGGGTGATTTCTCGCTTTCTGTCTGTCTGTCTGGCGAGTGCACGCACCCTATAGCAAAAAAAAAAAAAAACAAAAAAAAAAAAACAAAAAAAAACAACCACCTCTTCAAAACAGCGAGGTTGCCCATAATTGTAATGGCTCCTATCCATCCAGTGCTTATTAAGCACTAGACATTGTTCTTAGCACTTTCATACATTCAAATACTCAGTCGTGGAGCAGTTGCAATGGTGCAAGCAGTAGAAGTGCTGCTGTGAAGTGCTGGTGGCCATAGGTTCGTCTCCCGGGTCTGCCTGAGCATACCGCATCCGTAATCGCGGCTGGTGCCGGCCAGGGGAGGACCCTGGTGTGGAGACCCTGTTCAGCATCCCTGTTCAGGGTCTCTCCCCACCTCCCTCTCTCTTTCTCTCTCTTTCTCTTTCTTAGTAAACAAACTTAGAAGAATTCTATCCTCACAATAATAAGTTCCCCTATATTACTATGAATATAACTAAGATAAGGAAACTGGGGCCAGCAGATGGTGTAGAGGTTACGTCACTGGACTCCCACATGGCCATCGAGTCCTGGATCCCGTGGCTTGAAAATCATGAAGATCCCAGGAAGAGAATGGAGGAGAAGGGATTCTGGTGTGGCCATCCCCCCTTGGCAGGGTGAGAGGTGATTTCTCACTTTCCCTCTCACTGTCTCTGTCTCTCCAGTGATTGTAGGTGCCCTAAGGCCAAAACCTCTTAAAAAAAAAAAAAAAAAAAAAAAAAAAAAGGATCAGGGAACTGAGACACAGAGAAGTTAACTAACTCCCCAAGGCCACAGAGCTGGTCCTTGCTGGATGGGGGCCACCAACCTCAGATCCTGTCTTCTTTGCCACCACACTAAATGACTGGACTTCTTGATTTTTCTACTAGTCAGAGCTGGCGGGCTACAGACAGCAGTCCCGTGTGGCGACTGTCAGCTGCTCCCTTGAACATAAGGCTGTGCTTCTTGGTTCAACCAGCCCCTGTCTGGTTGACTTTACCTGGTCCGCTACCCACCTGAGTTTGTGGCCCCTGTTGGAACACTGCATGAACACTACCAGTTCATAAATATTATCTCATCAATGCCTCAACAACCTAGGGCTGCCATCTTGTCATTGTGAAGACTTGAGTGAGGTGGAAACTTGGGCATTACAGCAGGAGACTGGCAGGGAGAGGTTGGGTGTCTTCCATGCATTGGGGCTTCAGTATTTGAGCAAGAGAGACAAATGGAGCCCCTTGCTCCCCTGCTCACTAACGGGCACCCCCACACCCCTCAGGCCTGGCTGTTTGGTCTAGAGAGATGGAAACGTTTTCTGACCCATTTCTACTTTCTTTCAAATTTTTGTTAGAAGGTCAACTTTCCTCTGTCCCTGTCCTGTGGCACCATCTTGGTCTCCCCATGTTTGCTCCTGATGTGGTTACATCAAAAATAATGGGATCATTCTTCATATTTTTGAGTAGACAGTGATGGCAAAACCTTGCGGTTAGGGTTCAATATCTGTAGAGCATTTTACAAACTGTTGTCAAACCCTTTACATATCTAACTTGAAGCCCATAACAAGGCTATGAGGTAGAGAATATCAGTCCCGATTTTCAGGTGGCCAAACAAGTACTTAGAGAAGTAAAGTGACTTGCCTTGGGCCACAGAGATAGCAAGTGGCCAAGGCAAGATTTGAACCCCAATGCCCATTATATTTTCACCAATCCAGTTACTCTCCTACTCTTTTATTTTCCCTTGTGCTCCTCTTTCTCCCAGCATTCATTATCCATCCGTCCACTCATCCATTCATCCACTCATCCAGCATCCATCTGTCCATCAGTTCGTCATCCACCATCCATCTCTCCACCTACACATCCATTCGGTACTGAGTGAGAGCTACATGGCCACAACTACTCAGCTTTTATGACACCTTTCTCACTCACTCTTGTTTTTGTTTTTGCCATCGAGTGCATGTGCTCACCAGAGAGAGGGAAAGTAAGGAATCACCCCCCCGGGGATGGCCATGCTGCATGTTTTTGTCCAATCTCCTTCAGAATTTTGAGTGCACACACACAACCAGTGTGCTTTTCTAGCTGCCGCTGGGTCCAGGACTCAAGCCGTGGTCAGCTCTGTGGAAGTCCAGTGCCTTAACCACCATGCCACCTGCTGGGCGCCTTGTACACTCTTATTTCTGGAGAGATTGTTGCTATAAGGTGCACTCACTTGCTGGAGAGACAGAGAGAGACAGAAAGCGTGAAATCATCCCCTTGGGGGATGGCCATGCTGCAATCCCTTCTCCATTCTCCTCTCAGGATTTTGCGCACACATGCACATGCACCCAGCTTGAGTTTTAAGCCACCGGGTTCAGGACTCGAACTGAAGTTGACTGTGGGAGTTCAGCAACATAGCCATTATGCCCTCTGCTGGTTCCCCCTACTCCATACACTCTTAATTCCACACTTAACTGTTACATATCTCTTTCTCCACTCTTAAGCTGTATACTCACCTACACACACACACACACACACACACACACACTCACGTAAGCTGGGGGAGTGGCATAGATGAAGGTTGAGGTGATTCTTGGTGTGCCTTCTAGGTCCCACCTGGTGCCTGGTGGTAGAAGGGGAGGCAGGGAACAGATTCACCTGGTCGCTGGGGCAGGTGGCAGGCGATGACAAGGTGCCCACAATTTGGCACAGTTCGGTTGGAGGCTGAGTGCATGTAAGGGGATAGACAAGGTGTCTCTGGCTGTGCCTCAGCCCATCCCTGGGACCAGCTTCTGAGGAGAGGGCAGCCCAAGGAACTCTGCCTTTCTGGGTGGCGGTGTCACCCTTTGCCCTTCGCTCTGTGCCAGGCTGGACCCCCCTCTCTGGACTGGCACGGGTGCACACCTACGTGTTCTGCAAGAACCACCACGATCATAAAATGTAATCGGTCTCAGCTGGAGCTTTGCTCACTGGTGCATGCACGCAATTCATCACAGCAAATTAGGTCCAGCTTCAGAACTTCTGGCCCTGTAGCCTGGGGCTTTGTTGGCGAGGCGGCTGGGCTGTGTGCACTCCGGAAGCCATTTTTTGGGGGGGGGTGACGGGCCATGTTTTCTGAGAAGGACCACCCCCAGAACAGCTGCCAGAACAGCACTTTATCTACGGGGGGTTCATTTTCTAGAAATTTTGAGGGTGCTGGGAAGTTTCCCTTCTAGCAAACATTTGGAAGAAAGAAGAAATGGATAGGATCAAAGTTTCCATGTATCATTTACAAACCTTAAAAGCCCTGGGTTAGTCCAGGGACCTGAACATATGTGTTCCATATCATTAGTGACCGTGTGACCTAGATTTTTCAGTACAGCCCTGATTTCCAGAATTCCATCCGCGATTAGCTATCTGTCTTGATTTTGGCTACGTGGGGCTGACTTTTCTCATCCCGTGTCAGTGACTACTCTTTCAAATGGTAGAGGCCGGCAAAGAACAAAGTCCAGGGGGAAAATTCCCTCCCACGTTAGTTTCTTTCCAGTTGAGCAGACTCTTTGGTGGGTGCATGGCCCACCTTCCTGCTTCCCAGCCACAGTGCCAGAGAGAACATGGATGCTTTGCTCCGGCAGTGTTGGAAAACCCTGTCTCCGTCCACCCTCAGTCTCCGTCGTCTTGACTTGTCAGTGGCCATGGGCGAGGCCTGCCTATGGCATAACTCAGGCCTCTGTGCTCAAAGGACAGAACCCCAGTTCTGCTGGTCCCCTGAGGTCTGCGGGTCCTCCTCTGTCTGATGCTGGGAGCCCGTCCATGGGGCGTCACAGAGCAAACTCTTGTATTGGGTTGTCAGGAAAGTCATGACACCTTTTCTTTTCTTTTTTTAAGAGGTTTTTGCTATAGAGCATGTGCGCTCACCAGAAAGACAGAGAGACAGAGAGACAGAAAGCGAGAAATCACCCCCCCCCCCCCCCCCGCCCCAGGAGGGATGGCCACGCTGCAATCCCTTCTCCATTCTCCTCTCGGGATCTTAGGCATGCACGCACACACGCCCGGCATGAGTTTAAGCCACCAGATCTGAGACTCGAACCACAGTCTGCTACGTGGGAGTCCAGCGACATAACCATTATGCCAACTGCTGGTCCCCATGACACCTTTTTGCATAGGAAAACAGAAAAATACATCCTAACTTTCCCAACGACCTAAAACATACAGAAGTGGAGAAGGTGTTGCAGCCAGTGCCAGCTAGTGGCTGGCAGGTGTGTGCTGTCCCCTGGACAGCATCCAAACCCAAAAGCAGGGATGTGAAGGCGGCAGCCCAGGAACTGCCCTGAGCACTTCAGCTATCAGTAAAAAATGTCACACACACACACACATGCATGCACATACACCTTGCCACCTGTACCTACCCAGTTACCCTGTGACATCCTGCCCACTTTGATTTTAATTGTGGTAAAATACACAGAACATAAATGTTACCATCTTAGCCAGGTGTTTTGTTGTTTTTATTTACTTTTTTTTTTTTTTTTTTGGAGAGGTTTTTGCCTTAGGGCCCTTGCACTTACCAGAGAGAGATAGAGAGATAGAGAGATAGAGAGATAGAGAGAGAAAGCAAGCAAGAAATCACCCCTCAAGGGGGATGGCCATGCTGCAATCCCTTCTCCTCCCAGGATCTTGGGCACGCGTGTACATGTGCCCAGCGTGAGTTTCAAGTTGCTGAGTCCAGGGCTTGAAGCATGGTCGGCCATGTGGGAGTCCAGTAACATAATTGCTACGCCATCTGCTGGCCCCTCTTACCCGCGTTTATATGTACGGTTCAGGTGCATTAAGTACACCCACATGGCTGTGGGCCCATCACCACCATCCGTCTCCAGCGCTGTTTCATCTTTTCAAAGGAAACTGACCCCCTTAAACACTAATATCCCATTCCCCTTCTCCTGCTGCTTAAAGCCACTATTCTACCTTCTGTCTCTATAAATTTTTAAAAGTTTTATTTATTTATTTCTTCCAAGAGAAAGAGAACACAAGAGCACCCACAATGGGGTCCTGACGCTATGATCCACACCCTGCTTCAGCCAGCCTTGGCTCATGGGCAGCACACATACTTGGTTACTCAGGGAGGTCTCCTGACGTGAACCCAGAACCTTCCCACATGGATCAACCTTGCAGAGCATGGTATTTTACTATACTGCCCCCCTCTGGCCCTGTCTCCAATTTTGACTACTCTAGGCACCTCGAGTATAAGGAATCACACAGTATTTGTCCTCTGTGACTGGCTTATTTCAGCGACAGCATGACTTCTTCAAAGGAGTCCTCCCAGTTTGAAGAAAAACTTGTAATGTTCCCTGGCAGGGCAGGGGCCAAGGCCTGGGGCACAGAGAAGGGGCACCTGTGTTTCTTCCTGACCCTGGACAGGCTTGGCTTTGCTACAGTAGTTTACAGGCTGTCATTTCAGAACTAGTTGTGCGTTGTCATCACATTCAGGCCCTGAGCCGACACTCGGTACAGTGGAGAGCAGCGAGATGAGGTCCCTGCCTCGGGACACTGGTGGAGTGGGGGCAGTCGACAGTAGAGAGTAAACAAGCAGGCCGTTGCAGGCTGAGGAACCTCAGCAGGTGCACAGCTAAACTGTGGGGACGGCCACTAACTGGGTGGGCAGTAAGGCCAATCCAAGGGGATGGCATCGGATGAGGAGAGGCCCTGGGAAAACCGGGGTGTTGGGGAGCATTCTGGACAGGGGCAACGGCCACTGGGAGTGTTGAGTTAAGAAGAGGCTTGGGATGTGTGGGAAACCAGCAGAGATGGCTGAGGCCACGGGCCAGCAAGCACCAGGTCTCATGGGGCCATTTGGGCTGTGGTCAGGGGTCTCTGTTTATCCTGGGTATGGTTGGGACACACTGGAGCTTCAAGCAGAGACCCTGCTCCATCCCAGTGACCTTGAGGAGACACCAGACTGGGTTTCTCATGGCATTTGTTATCTTGGCTTCCCTTTGCCAGAAAGGGGACTTGAGAGGGCTTATTTCAGCTACAATGCCCCTGGGCATTGACGGGTGAGGGGTCTTGGGGGGGGGCCTGGCAGTGGCGTGAGCACAGGGCAGTGAGCCTTGTACTGTGGGAGACAAAACACCAGAAAACAAGAACCAATCTCTGAAGCACTTTGCAGCAGTCCTTTGTTAGAGCAAGTACTGTGTGTGTGTACATGTGTGCACGCACGCACGTATGCATGGGATTGGGGGTGGTATCTGGGTGTGTGTGTGTGCATGGGGTTGAGGGCATTTGTGAGGGTGTGTGTGTGTACAGGATTTGGGGATATCTATAAGAGTGTGCATGCATGGGATTGAGAGGTATCTGAGGGTGTGTGTGCATGGGATTGGGGTTATTTGTGAGTGTGTGTGTGCACAGGATTGGGGGTATCTGTGAGAGTGTGTGTGCATGGGATTGAGAGGTATCAGAGGGTGTGTGTGCATGGGGTTGGGGGTGTCCATGAGAGAGCATGTGAATGTGGAATTGTGGGTATCTGGAAGAGAGTGTGTGTACTCACGTGTGATTATGGAATATCTGAGAGACTGTGGAGTAGCAGTGAATGTGTAGGTGGTGGGTGCATGAGGCATCTCTGTTGTGGGGGACTGTGGCTAATCAGAGAGAGAGCGAGAGAGCTGTGGGTTATCCTTGAATGAGGGAGTGTGTGCCAGGGGTGAGGTATCTGTGAGTGTGTGTGTTTGTGTGTGTGCACACGCACATGTGTGAATGAGGACTCGTGTGTGTGGTGGTAGAGGAACCTGCCTCACCATGTTTATGTTTTAGGTTCCCCAGGGCTGTCCCCACAAGGCCTCCTCTCTACTTCTCTCCCATGAGACACTGTGGGAGATGGATGGAGGACTCGCAGGTCCTTTGAAAGGAAGGAGGGGAGACCAGCAGGTGGTGCAGTGGTTAAGGCACTGGACTCCCATGTAGTTGCCCATGGTTCAAGTCCTGGACCTGCTGTCCTGAAATTCTTGCTGGGCCTGTGTGCATGCATGCCCAAAATCCCGAGAGGAGAATGGAGAAGGTATTATGGCTTGGCCATCCCCCCAGGGGGGTGATTTCTCACATTCTGTCTCTCTCTGTCCAGTGAGTACACACACCCTATAGCAAAAATCTCGCTAAAAAAAAAAATAAAAAATAAAAGAAAGCAAGGAAGGTGTGAGGGGATAATTTTGGCCCAAGATCTTTTTTTTTTAAGATTTATTTTATTTATTCATTCATTTATTTTAATTTGACCAGAGAGAGAGACAAAGAGAAAGAGAGAGAGGGAAAGTGAGAAAGCAAGCGACCAGGTCCAGGACTTGAACCCTGGTCAGCCATGTGGGAGTGTCCAGCACCTTAACCACAGCACCTGCAGGTCCCCAATCCAGGATCTTGAAGGGGGATCTGTGGCAAGCTGGTGCTGTCTCTGCAGGCGGTTCGGGAGCAGCCCCCGGGATAGCCACATGAGGCTCCTGCATGACCCTAGGGAAGGTGGGAGTTGTCGTAGTCTCTCCGCACGTTCCTTGGTTTCCCTGGTTTGCTAAACTGGGCATTTCCCAGAAACACTCAGGCCAGCTGGGCAGGACGTGCTGGTGAGGAGACACACAGCTTCGTTTCATACCCTTCATCCTCTTCCTTAACACTGAGCCATGCCAGGTCCTGCATGCCATTCCCCTGCCTGAGGGCGCTATGTGAGGACGTGTCCCTAACAGCACTGCCCCCCACCTCTGTCCCAGGCCTAGGCATTTGTATCCTGAAGGATGGTCGTTGCATCTTGAGTCCTTCACACACACCAGGAGCCTTAAGCAGGTCCCATGGGCCAGATTCAACCTGGGGACATGCTCTGATATACCTATGCCATGCTTTAAACATGGAGAAAACAAAAATGTTGTAATCTAGGTTTCCAGTTTCCTTACACACCCAACAGTTCTGGCAGCTCCAGGCTCACCTCCCTACGAGACAGTCATCAGTGGGGCTGATGAGAGCTGACCCTGTTCAGTGACACTTGGTTCCTGGGTCCCCATCATGGCTTACCGCTTTGCTCCTGACCTGGACTGCTTTTGTTCCAAGCAAGAAGCTGACAATACCCTGGTCCCCTAAGTTCAGGGGTCCCATCCAGACCCAGACCTGCAGCTCCATGTAATCAGAGGAGCCCTGCCCACTGTGGCCAATCTCCCAGAATCCATCCATTCTCCTTTATTTACATTTCAACCATTTACTGGGAGTTTAGCACCCCCAAATAGGCTGCTTATGTGTCCCAAGACTTTCCATGTACATGACCTTCTTTGGCCCGCACTGAGACCAGCATGTGTATTTTGAAGTGGAACAAAAGACCCATGGGGACCCATCTACCTAATACTATTTGTTTTTTAAGTTGCCAGAGGGGGGATCAGGGAGCAAGCACTCTCTAATGGGGTGTGGTCATACCATAATCCCTTCTCCATTTCTCTGTCCTGTTAGGATCTTGGGCACATATGCACCCAATGTGTTTGTCAAGCCGC
Organism: Tupaia tana; assembly: GCA_026018925.1. NCBI lineage: Eukaryota > Metazoa > Chordata > Mammalia > Scandentia > Tupaiidae > Tupaia > Tupaia tana. The sequence goes on from JAKSZU010000018.1 coordinate 37,600,848, forward strand.
CAGGGCTGGGATTCGAACCATGGTCAGCCACGTAGAATAGGGCTCCCTTAACCACTAGGTGACTGTGCCAGCCCCCGCTGCCATTTTTAATGGAGTTTCATCACTTCCCTCTTGGGCTCTTCTTGAGGTTTGCAATGGGTATTCTAGATGGGACTCACGGCCCTGGTGCTTCAGGTTGGAGTCGTACTTCAGGGGTCTGACTCCGCCTCTTTTGGGCAGGGGACCATGTGTTTATTCATATTTGAGATGAACTATCCCCAGAGGCCTGGCTCCAAGCAGGAGCTTGGTTGACGGGACTAGAAAAACATCTCAGTAATTCCGGAGGTTACCAGGGCCAGTGCAGTATCCCTACCTAGGAGAGGGGAGACGAAGTCCACAGAAGTGACCTCTGGGCTCCTGGTGCATCCTTGCTGGAACTTGCGCTTCTCAGTCCTTAGTGCTGAATCTAAGTACCTATCCCCAGGGGCCTGGCCACCAAGGTTCCCACCCCTTTGGAGAAACAAAAACAGCAGCAGCAGCCAAATTAGCTTGGGTCTCAGGGTCAGGCATGGGCTTATTTTTTCAAGGAGGGGCAAATCTTCAAGCAGTCCTGGCAGAATTTCATCTCCCTTTGCTTATGAACAGCCACACGGCTCTCACTTTCCCTCGTGCGGCTGCTGTCTGAAGTCCCCCAGTTGCCTGTGACTCTGTACACAGCAGACTGGCTGGGCCACCCGGTTCCCCTGGGGCTGTGGTCCCTCCAGGCAGGTATTCTTAGTTCTCTTGTTTTGTTGGGTGTCTCTGAATGGGCGCCTGTTTACGGGCTGGGTTCCTAATAGAAGGCTTGGTCCCCTCCTAATAATCTATTCTCTGGTGGATTTTATTTCCAAAGCACCGCAGTGTAGAACCTGATCCCCGGGGAGGTTCTGGGACTGAATTTTTTTTTTTTTTTTTTTTTTTTTTTTTTTTTTTTTGTAACGTTTCTACTGCGTGTTCACATGAGGGAAGATGGAACTGAGGGTTGACCTGGACATCTGCTTTGGGCTTTTGTGTCCTGAGGGCTGCAGATGCTATGAGAGGGGGTTCAGAGAGGTCAAGGGGGCGCTCTCCTCCCTGGCTGGACTCCGTGGAGCATCCAGGAGAGCAACAGACACCTGGGCTAGTCGGCTTTTCTGCAGATGCCTCCAACAAAAGCCGTCTGCTTCCGAGGCTGTTTGGATACAGCACCTGTGTCACCCGGCTGACTCTTAGGTCCTCGAATCTGCTCTAGCTCCTGGTTTTGCAAGAAAGCAGTAGCCTCCCCTCCCCACCCCCCCCAACACACACACATAAGCCAACCCCCTTGCTCCCTAGAAGTTGGAATTTCCCTCTAGGCCAGGATTTCCGGATGAATTGAGGCTCTCGCTTGAGAGAGAGACAGCTTCCCTGGCTGAGCTTTGCGACGCTCACTTCCTGCTGCTCCGGAGTGGCAGACGACAGGCTGTCTCACCGTCTGGGAGGCAGGGACAGGAACACTTCACACACATCTCTCCATACGCGCGGAGGCGCTGCCATGCTCCCTCTGCTCCCAGGACCCTGCAGGACTTTGTCCCAGGCCACTGGACTCCCACCTTCACTCTGACTCCGAGGACGGCCGGCAAGTCCACACGGAGGCCTTGCCCCGCCCTCAGTGGAAATGGGGCAAACGCCACCCCCCGGGAGGGGACCAGGGGGGAAGTGGGGTGCACGCACGTCACAGCTAAGTCCCCGGGGGGAGCTGCTCCGTCACGGGGCAGGCATTTAGAGGGAACCTTGGCCATCACTCACTCCTAATTTTAATGACGTGCATTAGCTAAATTGTGTTCTGAGTATTCATTCAGCGCTGTTTATGGCGTGCTCTCGAGTGCGCTTACCGTTTGTCAGAAGTGCAAACTAGCGAACATACGAGCCTTTAAGACAGGCCATCTGTTCATCTTAGACCCTTGGACGATTGTCAAACGCTTCTAAAAATAAGTGCTCACAAGCAGAGAGGGGCTGCCCAGGTGATACTCACAGAAAGGGGAGGCAGTGCTGCCTGCGTCTATACCCTCCCCGGAGGAAAAGATGTGGCGGGTGCGAGTCGGGGAGGAAGATTTGAGAGGGAATGGGGGTGGGCCGAGGGAGACCGAGAGCTCCAAGGCCTCACTCCTGTACTTTTTTGGCTGGAGGCGTGAGTTCTCCCTGTGTCTTGCCTCTTGTGTAACTCCACAGCTCAAATACCTTCAATGGCTCCCCATGGCCCAGATTTAAGGGCAAGCTGCTGCGTTTGGCATCAAGGAGCCTCATCAATAAGGCCCCCCCCCCTTTCCAGGCTCATCTCCATGGCACATACCCTGTGCTTCTACTGAGCTGAATTATTCATTGTTCCCCGACACATGCTGCACTTTATTTCACAAGCAGAACAGGGCCGTGGCAAAGACTCTGTCCCACATACCGGCCGCCTAAGGGCGCATCCCACCTGCCATTATCGGCCCGTGACCCCGTCTGTGCCTCAGTTCTCACATCTGTAAGAGAGGGGTAAAATAACTCACAGGGATGTCACAGGGCTTAGATGAGCTAACGTAAGTGTTAAAGAGTGGGACCTGAGGGACCAGCAGATGGCGTAATGGTTCCATTGCTGGACTCCCATGTAGTCAACCACGGTTCGAATCCCAAACCCGGTGGCTTAAAAACTCACACCAGGTACATGTGTGTGTGTGTGTGTGTGTGTGCCAGGACCCTGAGGAGAAACTGGAGGAGAAGGGATTGCGGCATGGCCATCCCCCTTGGGGGGTGATTTCTTACTTTCTGTCTCTCCATCTCTCTGCCTTTCTGGCGAGTGCACACATCCAATAGCAAAAATCTCTTTTTTTCGGGGGAAAAAAAAAAAAAGAAGAAGAAGGAAACAAGGACTGGGGCCTGGCACGCAGTGAGCACAGCATGAGCGTTAGGGATGATCATTACCCATGTTGCTCACACCTCCACACGGTGGCCTGGGTGGTTCATCTCTTACTGTACAGGGACATGCATGCATGTATGCACGCACGCACACACACATGCGCGCACGCGCACACACACACACACAGTGCAATGCCTAACCCAGGCTATGCCTGAAAGGCAACTAGAAGACCAGCTTTGTCCCTAAGCGTCTTCCAGTCAGAAGTCGTCTCTCCATAGTCCCATCTTGTAAAGTCTCAGGCGTCTGCAGGCCATAACTTGTCTCTCTCCATCTTTGGCCCACGGCATTGGGCCAGGCTGTTTGTTAAATGCGCAAATAACAGAGCCCTACTATGCCCTTACTTAGCTCAACGGTGACTGCAGTCCAGCCTGAAGGATCTACCTTTTCCCCTGCAAACAGAATCACTCCATGGTTAAGGCAGGTTCTCAGACTTGGTTATTGCTCCTGGGACCACTCGTAAAGTCAGCCTCGCGAGAATCATCAGAGTGCAGCCCACCAGGGAGTGACTAGGGGTGGGCAGTGGGGGGAGGGGGGGTCGGCCTAACCGAGCACCCAAGGAGGGTGATGTGTGGGTCAAGGTGAAGGCTGGGGGCTTCTGCAGGTAGAACAGCAGGACGGTGGGATGGTCTGCATGTGGAGTGAAGTGTAAGTGTTCCTGTGCCCTTCATCTGCCATCGGAACTCGGGGATCAGAGCCAGAGCTTGGCCTCTGGGACTTGTCTTTATGTCTGTGAGTCCAGCTACCCCAGCCCTCAGCGTGGAACTGTGAGTTCTTCAAGGCAGGGGCCTGAGCTGCTCCACCTGCCTATGCCCTGTGCCCAGCTGGGGCCTGGCAGACAGAAGCTCATTCATGAACATCTGTGAACAGATGAAGGAACGCATGAGTACATGAGTGAATAAATGAGTGCACCCCTGTGCCCTCCCCCAGGGGGGTCTCGTTGAGACCCCATCTCGCCAGCTATCCCTCCTGCTCCTGCAGGGTTGGGAAGGCGGTGATCCGTGGGTCTGGAGATTCTAGGCAGAAGGCTAGCAAGGAGGGGGCATGAGGGCGGGGTCTTATCAAATGCCCACTGCTCTGGGGCAGGCCATCCAGGTTTCAGCCATCTGAGGAGCAGTCTGGAGACCGCCCCAGCCCTGAGGGCTGGTCTAATAGACCTCTGGAGGCCCCCACCCTAAGTAAGTGTGAGCCGGGTTTGGTTCGGGCGTGCCAGCAGGAAGGAGACAGTCCCTCCATCTCAGAGCAGCCTGTCTGGTCAGAAGGCTAGCAAGGAGGGGGCATGAGGGCGGGGTCTTATCAAATGACCATCATAGTCATCCATTATCAAGACCCGTGGACCCCTTGCTCTCTGCTGGGGTTGGGGTGAGACACTATCTGTTATCTCCCGAGTCTCAGTGGCATCTTGGGGAGAGGGCTGTATCCCAAAACCCAGGGGCCAGGGAGCGTGCCAGGAAGTGGCAGGGCCAGGATTTGAACCCAGGACTCAGCCCACTAAGGCTCACTGCATGTCTTACAGTCACCAGAGTCATGGCTAGCACCAGTGGGGCACTTGCTAAGGGCCAGGTGAGGGGCAGGGACTGTATAGGCGTTTTGTCGTCCAAGCAGCTGGAGCACAGGAACAGCTAATAATGGCACTGAGTGGCGTGCCGGCGGAGAAACGCGCTCCCACCCATGCCCGCGCATCCCTGCGTGTGTTCAAAAGCCCTTGTTGCTCCTGTCACCCATGTGTGAGCAGCTCTCATTTCTCCTGACACTGCGCTGAGTGGGTGTCAAAGGAGGATGCAAAGGGTCTCAGATGGTGGGACTGAGGAGCAGGCCAAGACCTCGAGAAGGGGCATGGGCTGCAGAGTGGGGGGAGAGGGACCCACGGGTGTTCTGACCATGCTGTGAGACATGGGGGTGGGCTGAGCCAGGGCTACATGCTGGGGCTGGCTGAGCCAGAACTGGACCCAACTGAAGCCTTAGTTGGTCCGCTCAAGTGCATGTTGGTGCTTTGGGAGGGACAGTCCAGCCACCAGGCTCCAGACCCCTGGCTGCTCCCTCTGCGCCCAGAACATTACCTGGGCTGGGTTTAGGATCAGAATCGTTTTCCTGCCCAACTGCCAGCAATGAGCATAGTGTCACCCAGCAGGGATTCAATAAAGACTCGTCAAATGAGTAAGTGAATGAATGAACGACAGTGAGTCAATGCTGGCCGCCTTTCCCGTGAGAGGCCGAGGGCCAACTCCTCTGGACCCTGCTAAGCCTGGTCCCCAACACGGGCTGCATGCAGATTTCTGTGCGTGCTCCAGCCCACCGCCTCACCATCACTGACTTGTACCCCTGGGTGGATGGCCCTGTGGCAGGCAGAGGCTCCTGAAACAGGCTGTACCCAAATCCTCATCCGCACAGCCTGGTGGATAGATAGAGGCCGGAAACCACTGCCACTCACCCCCTCCCGCTCTGCTGTTTTATTCTTCTCACCTGCTTCTCTGCCCCACACCTGTGTCTCCCTGGCAGGCAGAGAGGTCCGCGTGGATGCCAGGCCGCCCACCTAGGCACTTCCCAGCCCTTCCCTGGCCCCCGCCCCCGCCCCCACCCCAGCCTTTATGGTGCTGGGACGTGTCAGCTGCGGGTCGGTAGCATCTTTAAAAAACGATTTGCTTCCTTCTCTGAAGGGGCTAAATATAGCGCAGCCATAAACAGAGAAATAGACATTAAGCCAGAATGCCCTTGTGAGAACCGCGCTGAGTGGAAGGAACTCTTTAAGAAGGTTTGATGAAGCTCCCTCTGCCCCTCGAACGGTAGCTCCTAGCCGTGGGGAAAGGAGCATGGATTCTTTTAGGGTTATTGAACTGTTGGCAGAGGCTTGGCCAAAGCCGCTTAGCACGCAGGTGCTGGGTGATTGGTGAGTCCCAGTGACAGGGATCCCCATCATCCCTTCCAGCCTTCGAGAGACTGCCTTGGCCTGCAGAGGAGCCAGTGACCGTCTTGGCTAAGCACCTGGGCTCCTTGGCACCCTCCCCCCACACACACACCCATACACACACACACACACACACACACACACACACGCACACACTTTCACTGAGTGGCCCTGACCATCTGCACCATGAATCTCACAAATGTGTGGGTGTCTGTGAGTTTCACTCCTCTACATCCGGCACCTTGAGGGATGGGCCCAGCTGGAGTCTTCCCCACTCCTCACTGTGCTCGGTCCAGAGCAGAGCATTCAGCAGATGCTTAATAACGCAGTGCACAGGGCCAGCAGGTGGCATGGTGACTGGGGTGCTGGACTCCCTCATAGCCAGTCATGGTTCAAGGCCCAGACCTGGCAGTTTGCTTTCTCACTTTTCCTCTCTGTGTCTCTCTCCCTGTTGAGTACATGTGCCCTCTAGCAAACTTGAAAATACTAATAATAATAAATAAAAATGTTTATTAAAAAAAAAAGTAACAAAATGCAGAATAAATTCTGATACCCAGTCCCCTTGGGTCTTCATGTTTCAACATTTCCATTTGCTGTGAGCTTTTGTTTCTGTAATAAAACTAAAGGAAAGGAGGGGCCAGCGGGTGGCAAAGAAGTTAAGGTTTTAGACTCACACATGACTGACCACGGTTCAAATCTCGAACCCAGCAGCTTGAAACTCACAATGGGGGCATGTGCATGCATGCCCAAAATTCCAAGAGGAAAATAGTTTCTTTCTCTCTCTCTCTCTTTCTCTCTCTCTCTCCTATCACCCCCTCCTACCCCCCCCACCTCCAGCAAGCACATGTACCCTATAGCAAAATAATTTCTCTAAAATAAATGAATGAATAAATAAAACTATGAGGCCAGCAGATTGCATAATGGTTATGTCGCTGGACTCCTACGTAGTCGACTGTGGTTTGAGTCCCAGACCCGGTGGCTTAAAACTCACACTGGGCATATGTGTGTGTGTGTGTGTGTGTGTGTGTGTGTGTGTGTGTGCTCAAAATCCCAAGGGGAGAACCGAGGAGAAGGGATTGCAGTGAGCTCATTTCCCCCTAGGGAGTGATTTCTTGCTTTCTGTCTGTCTCTTCGGGGAATGCACGCACCCCATAGCAAAAATCTCTATAAATAAATAAATAAATAAATAAATAAATAAACTAAAGGAAAGGAAGTTTTTACCCTTCCGTCTCAGAGTCCCCTTAGAGGCAGTTCTTTCTTAAGTCTAACCTAAGAACGACCTGCTGCTGCTCCTTAAGTGAGCTGGGCCCACTGTTGTTTTCACCTGAGAAGTGACATTTATTCTCACATTTTCCTAACCAGGCCCCTATTGCCCCATGGGATTTTTATACCAGCAGCTCCCCAGAAGTGAGCCAGTGTGAACCAAGTCCATGTTCTTGGCGTCCTTGCAAGAAGCTCCTTCATTACCCAGAGGTCCTGAGACACCTTCTTTCCCCATCGTGGTGGTGGGTGGTCTTTGAAGGTTTTGCAGAGACCGAGCATCACTTTGGGTTTGCTGCTGCGTGGAACAAAGTCCACGTTCGCCTACATCCTGCCCATGCATTTACTCATTTACTTGCCCTCCATCGATTCATTCACAAATACGTACTGAGTGGTGACTGTGCCTGGCCCTGGGAACGGTAATTTCAGGGCAGGAGAAGAGCTGGACATGTCTACTTTCTAATGTCCTTCTCTTCCTCCTCCCCAGCCTCCCACGAATACAGAAGGACCTGCCCACACTCAGATAGCAGGGGCCTCTGATTGGCTGTTAGCCAGGTGGAGAAAAAAAACGAGACCCCCAAATTGTTCCTGGGCCACCATACCTGCCAGGCCACGGCGGGGCATTGGAGACCCGGGGGCCCTGTCAGGACAGTGCATACCCTGTCTGCAACTCAGCAGAGGCTGCAGCTTGCCCAGAGAAGGGCACAGATGTGTGGGAGGGAAGCCAGAGGTGCTGGGAGGGGCTGCAGCCGGGGGAGGCAGTCTGTATGCCTGGAGGACTCTGAGGGCGGCTGGGTTGGAGGGAGGAGAGGAGGCGGGAGCTAGTTGGCAAAGGCTTGGATCTAGGAGGATGGTCTGTGAACTGGGTGGGTTCGGCTCCCTGAAGGACCGGCTGGCTGTCCTTGCGCAAGTACAGGGAGAGGTGCCTTGGCTGGAGGGTGGGGGTTCCCATGGAAACCACCCGCATCCCATCTGTGGCCTCGGCCCACCTGCCTTGTGCCTCTGGGTCCTCGACACCCCCCACCAGGTGGGGACTGCCAGGCCACACTGGCAGTGTGTGTTTGTGTCTGGTGCAGAGCACCGTGACTGTGGACTGGGGTGCCCATTGGGGTGCAGGACCCTGGGAAGCTTGCCTCTTCTCTCATGGGTGCCAGTTGTCTTATCAACCCCTCGACCTTCCTAGCTGGGTGACTTTGAGCTGGTAATTCAGTCTCCCTGGGCCTCGATGTCCTCATCTTACCACGTCACCCTGGTAAGGCTGTGTGAGGATTGAAGGAGCTGTGTCCGCAAGGGCACCCAGCACAGGGGGCTGCCAAACACCAGCCTGCACCCAAGGCTACAGAAGGAGGTCGGCAGTCATTGGTGCTCAAGCTGCCGTGTTAACGGGCATCTGCTGCGTGAGGATGGGGCGCTGGGGCTGCAAGCCTGCTCCTGGCTGTGAGCTTGCTGGAGGGCCCGGTGACATCACCGCGGAGGGCTGCGGCAGTGACTACAGGACAAAGGGGCTGCCATGGGGGCCCGTGTCAGGCGATTGGTGTGTGGCTCCATCTCGGTCCGGGCCCCAAGCCTCCAGGCAAAGCTTCAGGCATCCTCTGATCGCCCTTGCAGCCAGGCCTGGAGCCCAGGAGAGATGTGGCACCTCTTCTGACCCCTGGTGGTCAGTGGCAAGGCTGCAGGCTGCTGCTCCTAGCCAGCAAGGAGTCACTGGTGGGGCAGGATGGGGAACCCAGCTGGGAATGCAGGGGCCCCACCGAAAAGCTGCTCCCTAGGGTCAGGCATCTTGCTTCACCCCAAACAGGGCTCCTCTGCCCCTAGTGGACTTCGTTTCCTTTCTCCAGGTGTCATGAGGTGGAGCACCACCTGAGGCTTTGATGAAACTGGGCTCCATTTGGAACATGGGCCATTGAAAAGAAACAAAAAGACTGGGCTCTTCCAGGCCAAATCCCACCCCCAGCCCCAGGCCGCTGGCTCCTATGAAAACAGATCAACTCCGCTGGCCCGCTCCGGCTGGCAAGAAGGAAGAAATGCCTGGGCTGTGGAGAGAGGGAAGCATTTGGCCACAGGGCCCCACCTGGGCCCTGGATCCCAGGTGGATTGGGCCAGACTGCCCAACATCCCTCTCTTCTGGCCGGAGCAGCATCATGTGACCAAGTGGGCAAGCTCCCAGAACTGAGGGGCACAGGCTCCTCCCAGCGCCCTCCCTGCCAGGTGACCCGTCCCCTGCCTCGGCCGCAGGCACCACAGCCGCCCACTGCCTCAGCACGTCTGTGCCCACTCGGGTGTTTCTTGGCCGGAGAGCTGCACGGCACATCTGCTGTCTCCCCCTGCTAGGCTCAGAGCAGCTACAGGGAAGCCCGCGCGGGGGATGTGGGGGCAGCCTGCAGGCGATCCGAGCTGTAGCTTCCTCCCCTTGTTAGAGTCACAGGGAGCTGGAGAGGTGAAAAGGGCTGTTTTTTCATTCCTGCCACCTCTCAGCATTCCCCTTTCCCTCCACATAGCCAGTCCCTGTGGCAAGACCTGACATGGTCTCTCTCACGCGCGCGCGCACACACACACGCACACGCACACGCACGATTTATGGGGAGCCCAGGTTGGCAGCAACAGGAACCGATCCCCAAGCCCCAAATCAACGTGGAGTCTTGGCAGCTGCGTCCCCCGAGCACTTTTTCCTTGTTGCATTTTGTTTTGTAATAATCGAGCCGCTTTTCTGCGGCTCTCGGCGTCAATGCACCGAGTGGGAGGGGCCGGGCGTGCTCGCCATTCTTCTGCCCTCATGCGTGTCTCCTTTCTTCGCCTTTGCAGAACCACACGATGAGCCAGCACGCACAGTGAGGGACCGCGCGACAGGACACCTCTCCGCAGAAGGCTTGCCGGAGACGCCGTGGGGAGGGCCATTTGAACATTACATCCAATCAAAGTGTCATTTGCAACCCAGATGTAAAACTCTAATGATTTGGCCATGAGGCGCTGCTATTATAAGCAGCTGGAAATGAATATTAATGGCAGAGATTAAAAGTATTCCATGCTCAGTATTTTTTATTGTCCCTGCTACAGCTAGTGTGCTTTTAGAGTTTCCGCCGCAGACTACATTTCTAGAGTTAGAGAAACCCGCTTTTTGAGGCTATTGTCCTTTGTTCCTTCATGTATTATATTGATAGTTTTTAAAAAAAAGGATTAGTGTGATTTTTTTTTCTTTGCTTCTTTTATTTTTCTTTCTTGTTTTTCTCCCCCCCCTTTGGTTAACTACTTTTTAATTGCAATTCTAGGTAATTGTGCATTGTGATGTGATTGCTTGGCTATTGTCTGAATATTTCCTTTTAATTTTTTAATTAAAGACTAATGCTTTGATTGGATTTGCCAGTTCACCGGACAGTGATTAAAACTATGTAATGAATATCATCGGTTTCAGTGCAATTGGATGGTCTGCTTTTAAATGTGACTTAATCTGACTGCAGTAACTAGTACAGTTCAATAAAGGGAATCCGTGCGATTAGCCACCGGCTGCCTGGTTGACTCCTCCCCAGCCCGGGGCCACGTGGGGGCTGTCCTCACCTAGGGGTGTGTTCCTGAGCTTGCACGAGGCCACAGGACCGGCACACAATAGACCCTGCTTTTCTCCGGAAAGAAGCAGCACAGGGACCTAATGCGTGCAGACCTGGTGAGCTGACAGTGCTCACAGAAGCCAGAGCAGAAAGAACACCCTGCAGACCAAACCTTCTGACCTTCCTGTTCCTGAATGAGGAAACTGAGGCAGGTGGGTGACCCATGCCCATCCACCCATGTTTCCTTGCTTTTGCCCTCCAGGAAGGCATTTCCCGTGTGCTGAACACCCGAGCCATCATTAACCCGTACCTTGCCAGGCTCCGGCTGGAACTTGGGTTCTCACTGTGGCAGAGGCATGAGGAAGTGTCAGGGTTGAGGGACAGCTGCCCAGTAGGGATGGGGGGCAGCAGAGCAGAACCAGGCAGGAGCGGCAGGATCCCAGTCTCAGAGGTCACTGGGATGCAGAAGCAGGGGCCAGGACTAAAGTAAGCAAACAGGTGCCTGGGATGCAAAACTTCACAGGGCCGACACTCACTCTCCAGGGTCCACTGGCACCTGTACACCCCGAGAATGGGTGTTCCTTGTCCTTTGCAACCTCAGGGGCTCGTTGGCCTCACTTTCTCCTGGCCCTGTGGTGTCCCAGGGCCCACCCAGCAGCCTTGGTCTCCTGGCCATCATTCACATCCCACACTTCGCCCATGCTGGCGCTCGGCTAACGTACCAATCAGAGGCCAGAACCTGAACGGGGAAACCCTTCCTTGCTAACTTTTCACAAGGGGCAAGGAAATTGGTTATTACCCTCTGCAGAGCAGAAATGAAGCAGGCAGACAGATTGCACCTAATTAGAATGTAATACTAAGTCACGGGCGTGGAATTTGGAGCAATTATACCCATCATCTTCTAGAAGATTCCTATGTCAAGGGGCTTTGGATGACCTGTAAGAGTTCTCTTTTCTGCTACCTTATGTAACGTTCTCACATAGATGGGGCTTTCTGTTTTTCCAAATACACTTCACACCTGTGGACCACAGAGCGGACCCTTGCTAGTATAGGGCTCTTGCCTTCCGGAAATTAAAACAGCAAACCCCCGTTTTCAGCCTTCTGGAGACTTGGGAATTTCGGGGGAAGACCTTAGGTTAGGCATCAGTGTGCCCAGCCATAGGCCAAAGCTGGGCTAAGACTGGAGCTGGGTTAGGCTGCTCTGTGTCCTCAGCCAGGCCTGCCTTCAGACAGTGCTAAGATTGCCAATGGGAACTGTATGTCCCTGGTTGGTCACACCACTGTCTCAGGGCCCTCACCAGCTCCGGATTTATCCCCAACCCCGTGGAGCCCAGGTGAGCCCTTAGTAAGTACCAATAGAAGATTTGATTTGACGGTTGGTGGCGTAGGGCTAAATTAGTCACTGCCCCCATTAAAAATACAGCGGGGGGTTTAAGAGCTTTTCACGCCGAGTGGGAATCAGCAGCGGAGCCGGAGCCGGCTGATGCCTTGGGTAAGGAGAGAGGCGGCCTAGGGGACTGCGAGGTAATGAGGTTTATGGCAGTGACAAGGCAGCCAGGGAACCCCACCGGCTCCCCTCTCGCCCCGGCCCCATTGTTCTCCGGCTGGCTGTGCCCCCGTCACTTCAGCTGAGAGCCCCTCATGACTTGGTGCAGGAGGGGACTGGTAGTGGGGACACTGGGGCCCTCCCTGAGACCATCAGGCAGGATTGAGGGGTTATAAACCCATGCTTTGGGAACCCCCTACCCTTGTCCAGTCACATGATTTGGAATTGGGATGAGCCGACTTATCTCAGCTCCAAGGGACCTCAGGGGGCACCGGAGGCTTATGGGAAAGGACAACCACAGGGCTGACAGAGAAAGGCCTGCATGTGGGATAGTGGTCCATGCGAGGGCCATGAGGCCAGGCCTCCCACCTGGGAGGGGACCTCTTTCCGTCTGGAGGGTGCTATGGAAGCGAGTACTTTGGATTTGACTTTGGGGTGTGGGTGAGGTGACAGGAAGCCAGTCATTGTTGCTGTTTGGATATGCAAATTGTGAGTTTCCTGTGGTTCTTGTGGGTGGAGGAATTCTACCCAGGCTGGGCAATGGACCCAAGGACCTTGGGCCACAAGTCCCTGTCATTGGGTACCTGCCCAGAGCTTCCAGAAGCAGATGGGTCAGGGTTTTGATCTCAGTGGAGCCGCCTTGGGAAGAATCTTCTCAAGTTCTTCCAGCCACAGAGAATGCCCACAGTGTGTCTATACTGAACTCTCTACCTGTTTCCCTTCCTCCTCATCTGAAGTGTGAGTTCTCTAGGGTGGGAGCTGCACCCCCAAGTGCTCAGTAAATAGGACCAAAGCTTCAATCCATTTGTTCAGCCCTTCACCCACCCAGCAATGTTCCCCAAAGTGCTCCCATGTGCCAGGCGCTGCCCAAGGGGCTGGGGATGAAGAGGTGAGCGGGTGGATGTGGCCCTGCCCTCCTGAGCTCAGTCACATGACAGCCATCTCACAAGCAAGCAGGCCAATAGGTCCACGGCGACACAATGTCACGAGTGTGATGATGGAGAGAACCAGTTCTGGAAGTGCTTCCTGAGGGAACCCGTGCATCAGGTACCGGGAGGCCTTGCCATGGTAGGGACTTAGAGCTGTAGCACGACAGGAGCTGGGCAGGAAACGAGCAGCAGGAAAGGCACAGCAAATGCAGTTGGAAACAGTTGCAAGTATCCTTAGAGACCTTCAGTTGTAGTGGGCCACTGTAGATGGTTTAAAACAAGATCAGAAGGGGCCAGAAGATGGCTGAGCAGTTAGGTTGCTGGACTCCCACATGACCAACTGGGGTTCAAGTCCCAGACCTGGTAGCTTGAAAAATCATGCTGGGTGGGACCAGCAGGTGGCGTAATGGATATGTCGCTGGACTCCCACATGGCCGACCGTGGTTCAAGTGACTTAAAACTCATTCTGGGTGTGTGTGCGTGTGTGCCCAAAATCCTAAGAGGAGAAGGAATTGTGGCATGGCAATCACCCTGGGGGGGGGGGGATGATTTCTTGCTTTTTGTCTCTCTGTCTCTCTTGTGAGTGCACACACCCTATGGCAAAAATCTCTCTCAAAAAACAATAAAAGAAGAAAAACACGCTGGGCATATGTGCCCAAGATCCCAGGAACAGAATGGAGGAGAAGGTATTGCTAGTGGCCATCCCCCCTGAAAAGTGATTTCTCATTTTCCTTCTCACTGTCTCTGTCTCTGTCTCTGGTGAGTACACATGCCTCAAGGCAAAAACCTCTTACAAATCAAACAAAACAAGCCCAGAGAAGTTCGGTCTCATTCAAGATTACACAATTCAAGAAAGATAGACTTGGGGCTATGCTTTGGGTGTCCTGCCTTCTAGTGTTCGGTGTCTGACTCCATTGTTTTTATTATAAAAATCTTGATGATGATAATAAATATAATAAAATGACAGCATGCTGTGTAGGAGAGACTCCTAATTCTCCCTTTCCTCAATCAGGGAACATTTTTAGCTGAACACACCTTTGACAAAAGGCAGAGGCACATTATTTATCCTAGCCTTCTTAAAAGTTAGGTATGGCCATATTACTATTGGTGGCTGTATGAGCCCTATTGACAGGTGTATACAGGGAGGTGGTATATGCAAATATTAAGGATTGTTAATAAAGAGAAGTAATTAGTTCATTTTTTCTCCCCTTCTGATGGCTGGAATATGGATGCAATAGCTAGAGCTCCAGAAGCAATTTTGAATCATGAGGTAACTTGATTGCCCCAGCAATCACTCAGTTTCTGATTCTTTCCCGTCACAGCACTTGTGACTACATGTTGTTATGTATTTATTGGCATGAAATGGAGCTTACCTTTGGAGAAAGGAGACACTTCAAAAGAATTTTTCTTCCAAATACTTGTTATATATCCAGTCTTTCTCCCCAATTGGGTAAGATTCTTTGACAATAAGGATTCTAACAATACATGGTACAAAGTCTATCATTAGGCATATTAACACTTTAATACCCACCTATCTCTGGAATTGTGTATCAGTCAGGACAGGCTAGGTTATAGCATGGTAACAAAAAGGCCCAGATTCTCAGAGGCTTGATATGTTAACAAGCAAATTCTCAGGGCCACCATTTTTATCACTTGTTGATTTTGTTTCACTCAGGCTTGCCAGAAAAGTGACTAAGGATTACACACCCTACACAGCACTCTCGATGTCAGAGAATAGGAGAAAACTCGCAACACTTAGCAAAGGTTGAATATTTAAAAGTCCATTTTACTCAGTCTTTCTCTAGAAGCACCAAGTAACTTCTAGCTTGCCCTGTGTGCCTCTGGTTGCCTCTTCCTTTTATACGTTTGTGTTGCTTCCTCTTGCTGGAAGACCCTGCTCTTCATTCTTACCCAAGTAACTGCTACTTTTGGATTCAGCCTCGCTGTCTAATTCTTGGGACCAAGACAAGGGTAAGGTCAATGAGGCACTCACTTTAGGAGAAAAGTTTCAGGTGGCATCAAAAAGTTCAGTAATCAAGATAATTTTTTTAAAAAAAAATAAAGTTGTTAAGCTTGTTTTTGAAAAATAAAGTGGTATTGAAACCAGGGCTAGGATTAGGGTGAGGCAAATGAGAGGCAGGTGGGTGCAAATTCAGCACTGACTCTTGTCTTTACAAAAAATAGTTTGTGCATGATTCTTTTTGAATTAATTTTGATTTTGAAAAACATTGCATGAAAGTCTTAATTTGGGTATATTTTTGGTATTCACGTAAGTTATGTGCCCAAAGCAAATGCCTCACTCATCTTACCCTAGTCTTGGCATAGTTCATCTTCTGGGCAACCTCTGGCCCTCTCTCCCCAATTGGGTAAGATTCTTTGATAATAAGAATTCTGACAATACATGGCACAAAGTCTATCATTAGGCATATAAGCATTTTAATACCCATCTATCTTTGGAATTGGGTATCAGTCACGTCAGGCTAGGTTATAGCATGGTAACAAAAAGGCCCAAGTTCTCAGAGGCTTGATACAACACAGATTTCGTTTTTAGTCATATTACACGGTTGTCCCAGCTCTTTAGAGTTACTCAGAAATCAGGCTCAGGGAACAGCCATCTCATCTTAAATATGTCAGTAACCAAACCAAAGGAAAAGAGAATTTGGGGGTGTTGTGGGGGGTGTCTCATGTTGGCATTTCAGTGCTCTGGTCTTGGAGTTACACGCGCACACACACACACACATACACACACACACACAGCACTTCAACACACAACTCACTACCAGTGACTGTCACACGTCCCACTCCATCATCAAGGGATCAGGAAGCGCAGTTACACCACGTGTCCAGAATGTGCATGGGCAGATTGCACAGACGACTACCAGAGACCGTGTCCACCTCCATGCCACTTGTACCTGTCTATCTTTGAGAGTAGAGCCTGACTCTTAGTAAATCTTGCTGTATCCAGCATCCTGCAAAGAATCTGGAGTACTAAGTATGTACCCAAGGAAAACAGAAAGTGAGAATGAAAGTGCATACATGACACTTCGAAAGGCCCAGGGAAGATAAGGATGTAGATGGTGACATCTTACAGCCTACCATCTGTGGAGCGGGATGGACCTAGATTATCTCATACATTAGCTGTGTGACCTTGAGTGCAAACCTAAACTTCTTTAAACCTCAATATTCT
This sequence comes from Tupaia tana, assembly GCA_026018925.1. NCBI lineage: Eukaryota > Metazoa > Chordata > Mammalia > Scandentia > Tupaiidae > Tupaia > Tupaia tana. The sequence continues at coordinate 37,617,149 of JAKSZU010000018.1, forward strand.
CGTGGGTAAAACAGGAAGAATATGAGGAGGCTTTAAAAATTATGGAAAAATAGATTCAAAGTACAGCTTTATTTTGATGCAGAAAAACTCGGAAACCCAGGCATAGTGTTTTCATAATATGCCCATAAAGAACATCTAGTCTTGGGACCAGCAGGTGGTGTGGTGGTTAAGGGCGCTGGACACTCCCACATGGCCGACCATGGTTCGAGTCCCGGACCTGGTGGCTTGCTTTCTCACTTTCCCTCTTTCTCTCTCTGTGTCTCTCTCTGGTCAAATTAAAATGAATGCATGAATAAATAAATTAATTAATTTTTAAAAAAAGAACATCTAGTCTTAACAAAAATGTGAAAGTGAGGTAAGGACGACGATATTAAACAACATTCAATATTCAGTTTGTGTCTGGCGTTATTCTAAGAGTTCATTTAATCCACCGGGCAACACTGTCACGTGGACCTTGCGGTCCCTTTTAACAGATGAGGAAACTCAGGCAGAGATAGGCTAAGGAACTCGCCCCACCGATTTAATGCTTCTCTCCCAGGCAATCCGACGCCAGAAGCCTATTCTCAGCGCCTAGAAGCACTTCGGCAGAGCGCATACGAAATGGCGAGCTCCCGATATCGCTAGGGCTGGTCAAGGTGTTGGCCCACGGGCTCTGCATTTGCTTGGGAACACGGTACCCAGCCTGGCAGAGCCTGGACCGGGATAAGCCACGACTTCTGGAGCAGCCTAGAAATGAGATGCAGCTCGGCCCGCCCCCTCCCTCCCCTGAGCCCTGATTGGCCCGAGTTGGCGCCGGCCCCACCCACCCAGCTCGAGTCGCGGGGCCCCGGGCTGAGCGCGAGCTGCGTGGTGCTAACGTATTTGTGGAGTTATTAATTACTGAAGGGCGCAAACCGTGCTTCTGTGCATAAAAATATGTTTGAGCAGTTTCTACTTAAACTTTAAAGAGAACGTTAATCAATTTTATTTTAACAAAATGACCTTAAGCAGGGAAAAAAAAATTGGTGTTATTTGCCCAAACAGGCAAATTAATTTCTCTCTCTTGAGAAATCTGAGAAGTTTCCAGAAATAGCTATGCATAATTTACACCTGCCCTGGCCGCTCCTAGTTTAACGCCAAGCCCAGCCACGGGCCCACCCAGCCCCAGCCTCAGAAAAACTAAAAAGGGAGGGGTGGTTGCAAAGGTCCTGCCATCCCAAGCGCAGTTCCCTACTGCAGACTCATTTTACGACCTTGGGAGAGGATGCTGATGAAGGGACCGGCGATGTAATCTGAGAGGCCAGCCATGCCTTAGGTCACTGGGGAAGAAGGTTCTGCCTAGTGCTTGAGCCTGGGCATTCTGGGTAGGCGTAGAGAGTCTTAACAGACCACTGTGCACCAGCCCACAGGCCACTTGGTTCTGCAGCATCTGACCCGCAACCGCCCACTTAACCCTCCCCACCCTCATTCCCATCCCCAATCCCTCATCCTTGAGGACTCCCAGAAAGCGGGTCTCCAGAACAGCCTGCCCTCTGGATCTCCACACCCAGAAACCCCATACATCCCAGAAAACCCCCTGGTTTCCTGTCTGGTGGGGGTGGGTTCCCACCCACATGATGAGCCTTTGGGAGACTCCCAGGCCTGACCCCCTACTGCTGGAGCTGTGTTCAGTTTGAAACCTTTTGGTAGCAGTGTGACTTTGGGCTGGTATGACAATGTCACCCTCTTCCACTTGGGTGGTCCCACCTGAAGGTGGAGATTATGCTGCTCCTGCCAGCACATGGCTCCTGTGACATGGACGGAGATAATCCTGGGGCAGGGTCAGCCCCACGAGGGCAGAGTTCTTTTTACAGAGATATTTTTATTTTTATTTTTTTTTTTTGGAGCGGTTTTTGCTATAGGGCACGTGCGCTCGCCAGACAGAGAGAGACAGAGAGACAGAAAGCGAGAAATCACCCCCCAGAGGGGATGGCCACGCCACAATCCCTTCTCCTCCATTCTCCTTTCGGGATCTTGGGCACGCACACACACGCGCCCGGCGTGAGTTTAAGCCACTGGGTCCGGGACTCGAACCACAGTCGACTACGTGGGAGTCCAGCGACAGCCGTTACTCTAACTGCTGGTCCCCAGAGATCTTTTCATTCACAGCTCCTGGTCGAGTGCCAGAACGCAGTAGGTGCTCAATACGTCTTTGTTGATAAGGACGTGGGTGAGAACTGCTGTCTGTTATTAATGCTGCTAAGACTACGCAGTGGGATGCTTGAAAATTGTCCAAACATCAATTTAGGACATAAGAGAGAAAATGGTTCTGTAAACTGCCCTTGCTTCTTTTCCCCTGCACCCCCGGTGATCTGGACAGGATCTATTGGGGGGGGGGGGCAGAGTGCCTGTTCACCCCCGCCCTTTGAAATCATATGTCGCATCTAGTAGGTGCTCACCGCTATTCATTGCATGACTTCGTGAGAGCCCACAGCAAGTGCCACAAACTGATGGCCAACAGGAGGAGGCTGGCGGGACGAGTGAAGCGGGTTTTGGGTGAGGGCCCTGGCTGTGACAGCTGGGCAGGAGGTGCCCATTATGAGGAAGCAGCAGCAACCACGCCCCAGCAGTCCCCTGTGGCCCTGCAGGAATGCAAACCCAGGTGGCCAGGTCTTCCTGTTTTCCAAGAGGAGGAATTTTATGTTGAAACATCTCAGTGGTACTGCTAAGTACTTCAGAGTCTAGTTTCACAACAAAAATCAAGGGGAACACTTTCGATGGTTCCACTGGGCTGGGGCCCCCAGTTTGGGGCCTCCCGAGAGCTTGGAGAGGACGCTAGTGGCTGAAATATTGGACACTGAATGTAAGGGCAGTGCCCATTTTGCAGATGGGGCCACTGACTCACGCGGAGAGATTGAGGAACCCAGAAGAGAACAGAGGAGCCAGCTCTGAGGCTGTGGGGCCCTGAGCCCCCTACCCTGGGTTTGCTGCTGGAAGTGGAAGTGGGGGAACCGCAGCTTCTCTTCTCATCAATGAGTTTGTTCAGTTTCCCTTTCTAAACCCTCCTCCCCCAGCCCTGGAGGCAGAGCCTGATTATCAGGCCTCTCTATGCCTCATTTTCCTTATCTCAAAAACAGGGACCATTGGGAACCAGCAGTTAGCATAATGGCTATGTCGCTGGACTCCCACGTAGTTGACCGCGGTTCGCGTCCTGGACCCGGTGGCTTAAAACTCACGCCAGGCGCATGTGCATGTGTGCCCAAGATCCCGAGAGAATGGAGGAGAAGGGATTGCGGCGTGACCATCCCCCCGGGGGGTGATTTCTCGCTTTCTGTCTCTATGTTTCTCTCTGTGTGTCTGGCGAGTGAACGCGCCCTATAGCGAAAACCTCTCCCCCGCCCCACAAAAAAAAAAAAAAAAAAAAAAAAAAAAAAAAAAAAAAAAAAAAACCAGGGACCATTTACCCAGATCTCCCAGAATTGCGAGATTTTGATAAGATGGGATGGGCCCTTAGCAGAGGTCCTGGTCCACGGGTCAGACGTTCACATGAACAGGGTGGTCACCGTTCCCAGCGAGATTCTCCTAGAAGGAGAAAAAGCATAGGTCACACGGACACAGTTTCTGTCCTTGAACTTCTGGGGGATGACCTTGCTACTGAGTCAGAGCAGACACCCCAGAAGCTGAGAGGGAATTCTGGAGCTCAGAATGGTGGTTCCTGCATTGTCCTCCCAAGTGCGATGGGGCCTCTCTGTGAGCTTCTCCCGCAGAGCAGCAGGCACCGGCTGGGAGCCGTCCCTCTTCCCGGGCAGCGTTTCCCCAGGCGACTTGCGTCTAGAGCCTTCCGTTCTCTGAGCCTCCGTTTCCCCATCTCTGAAGGAAGAGTGTTGAATCAAAGCTCTCTGCGCTCCTGCTGGCTTTGCAGCTCCCTGTGAATATGGGGCTTCTTTGGACGGCCTGGGGAGCAGGGGCGGGGCTCCTGGCTGGCTTGTGACTCTCTAAGTGGGGCGAGGATGCCTGCGCCTGGCCACGGAGGGGATGAGGACGCGCTGCACTTGGCAGCACTGCGGCGTGCTGAGCACCCAGGGGACAGCTTTATTAACTGATGGTTTTTAAAGCCTCATAGAAAGCAGGGGGGAAATATCAGCTCCAAGAATATGATGAGGAAATTACCCCGACCTTTCTGTCGTCTTAGAGAAGTAGAGCTCCTGGGGCCGGATGTGGCGCAGTGCAAAACCCGTGTTCTGCAAGGCTCACTCCTGCTGCGGGGAGGCGGACAGGGTCCCAGTGTGCATCCAGAGACCTCCCTGAATGCCCTGGGCACTCCTGCCCATGATCCGGGACTGGCTGGGGCTGTGGATGGATCACAGTGTCGAAACGACGTTGGCAGTGCCATCCCTCAGTCTCTCTCATGGTAGAAGTGAATAAAAGAAACTTCATGAGTAAGGAAAGAAGTAGACTCTGGCCCCGTGTTGAAGGACAGGCAGTCCTGGCAGCCCGAGAACCCCAGACTAAGCTCCTAGCCCTGTCCTGCCCCCAGCCATCCTGTTTCCCAGGCACTGTGGGATGGGTTTGCCCTCCCTCCTGGTACCTCTGTCGTAATCATATTTCTCCTCTCCTGGAGGTGAATATAAGGTCTGATATCTCTTCAGGGCTCAGTTCAAGGGCCACCACCTTCAGAGAGGCCTTCCTGACCTCCCGTCTGGTTCTGCCTGGGTCTTAAATCCCCCTGGCACCAGCACCATGTGAGGCACACCAGTGCGGCTTGCTAAATTTGGAGATCTGACAGGTCTGAGAGTGGTTCTCATTTTACAGTAAAGGATGCTGGGCTCAGCTCTACTGGCTAGTGGGGGTGAGGTAGAGACAGGAACCAGGCGATCTGTCTCTGTGGCTTAGTGCCTACACACTACCGAGCACTGCCCCGGACTGAGTCATCATCAAACCATGTGACTATTTAAAATAAAGTGTGGATGGGACTAGCAGGTGGCATGGTGACAAAGGCGCTGGACTCCCACGTAGTTGACTGTGGTTCAAATCCTGGACCTGATGGCTTGCTTTCTCACTTTCTCTCTCTCCCTCTCTCTCTCTGGTGAGCACACCTGCCCTACAGCAAATTAAATAATAGTAATAAATAAAATTAAATAATTCTTTAAACAAAATAAAATGTGGGTGTTTTAAAAATTGGTTATTAATAACAAAAAATATTCAAACTACTTAACAGGATATAAAGTACAAATAATTAACTATGAACAATTACCCTTCTACACACTTCATTTTTTCTAGCCCTATTTCCATTCCAGAAATAGTCTGTGCACATGAAAGCATTTATTTGCACGTTAAGGTTCTTCACAAAGTTTGTACAAAGTGTGTATTATGAAACAATGATGTGTAGATTTTAATTTTTTTGCACCAAATTTAGCTCGTTCTCTAAGTCCATTTTCTATGATCTTTTTAAAGTTGCCCATCTTGTGAAGTCCCCTCATATATCACTACCTTTTCTGTCATAAAAATGTTACTCAGAGACTTGTTTTTCATTCCTTTATAAATGTGCTGTTTCTTTCTCTCCACGTTAGCACACACGGATCTTGTTCTTTTTTTTTTTTTTCCGAGTTTTTCAATTATGAATCCAACGTACTTAATAGTCGTAAGTAATATAAAAGGCTATTTAGATCACCTATTTCATACTGAGTAAACTCTGGTAGTCTGGGTTTTTCAAGGAATTGGTTAATTTCTTCTAATTTGTCAACTTCTTGTGTGTGGAGTGATCATCGTATTCCCATATATTCTTCGATGTCTGTTGTTTTGTAATGATACCTACTATGTGTGCTCCTCACTTAAGGACTGGGTTCTGTTCCTACAACTAGGTCATTTATTTGCGTCACTAGACCATTAAGCAAAGTGGTTGATAAGCAGGGAGCTTAAAGGTAGATGTCTTCTGATGTGTCGCGGCACCATAAGGCACATATTTTTCAATAAAAATCATATGATACCACACTAGAATAATGTAATTCTATCCATACAAAGAGCATACATTAGAAAAGCACCAAAGGGGCCAGCAGATGGCATGGTAGTTGAGGCACTGAATTCCCTGATGGCAATTCCCAACTGTGCAATTTGAGTCCCAGACCCAGTGGTTTGAAAATCAAACCACTCGTGTGTGTGTGTGTGTGTGTGTTTGTGTGTGTGTGCCCAAAATCCCAAGAGGAGAATGGAGGAGAAGGGACTGTGGTGTGGCTATCTCCCGAGGGGGTGAATTCTCACTTTCCTTCTGTCTCTTTCTGTCTCTCTGGCAAAAATCTGGAAAAAAAAAAAAAAAGCACTAAAAAGTGATAAGATACACCACAACACAGTAATATAGATCATCTTTCTTTATTTTGAATTCTACTATGGGTGCACAATGAAGTACAAATTTGTAAAGTAAATGTGTAGTCTTGCGTGATTGCTAAGGCTTTGTGTAGCGAATATTAATCCACTGTGGGAACAAAGACCAAAAAAAGCAATTCTACTCCTGGCGTGAGTTTAAGCCACTGGATCCGGGACTCGAACCTTGATCGACTACATGGGAGTCCAGCGATGTAGCCATTATGCCATCTGCTGGTCCCTGTATTTCATTCTTGATACTTTGTGTCTTTTTTTTCATTGTCAATAGTGTTAAAAGTTTTTTAATTTCATTGATCTTTTCAAAGAACCAACTCTTTGTTTCAGTAAATTTCCTGTTTTCCCATTTTCCATTTCATTGATTTCTATTTTTATTATATCTTTCTTTAATCCTAGACACACGGATTATTTAGAAGTATGTTTTTAGTTTCCAACTGTTTGGTGATTTTCTTGTTATTGTTTTATCTTTTTGTTATTGATATTTTGTTTGATTCTATTGTGGTTGGAGAACACACTCGTTTCAATTATTTTAAATTTGTCAAGACTTATGTATTATGGCCCATGACATGATCTATCATGGTAAATGTTCTGTGGGTGTTTGAAAGAATATGTATTCTGAAGTTTTGGAATGGAGTATTCTAAAGATGTCCATTACAGTCTGATGGTTGATGCTGCTAAGTTCTTTTGTGTACTTACTATTTCCTATCTAGTTGTTCTATCAATTGTTGGGAGAAAGTTGTTGAAGTGCCTGGATGTAATTATGGTTATGTCTGTTTCTTCTTTCAGTTTTATCAATTTGTTTCACATATTTTGAAGCTCTGTTGTTTGGTGCATGCATATTTAGAATTGCTGTCTTTGGTGGATTGATCTTTTTATCATTATATAATATCCTTCTCTGTTTCTGATCATTTTCTTTGCACTGAATTCTAGTTTAACTAATACTAATATAGCCACTCTACTCACTTGTGTTTTTTTCTTTCTTTTTCTCCCCCCCCAAGTGTACATGTGCTAGAGAGAGAGAGAGAGAGAGAGAGAGAGAGAGAGAGAGAGAGAGAGAGAAAGTACCCTCCAATGTGAGGGGTCATGCCATGATCACATTTCCTCATGTTTCCATCTCGTCAGGATTTGGGGCATGCACACACTATCACCAAGCATGTTTTTCAAGCTTGTCCCGTCCCTGTTCGGGTGCCACGTGTCCCGACCCGGGGGGACAGTCGAATAGGTTTCCTGAGGGAAGGAGTGACAGCCAGGACAAGCGGTGCAGTGTCACAGCACGGAGATGACTCAGTGTCTTCAGTGTTGTCTGTTATTGTGGGCAGCACGATACAGCACGGAGATGATGCAGTGTTACAACTCTTCAGGGTTGCGTCGTCTATTGTGAGCAGCATGGAGATGACGCGCTGTCACAACTCTTCAGGGTCATCTGGAGATGAAGTAGTGTTACAACTCTTCAGGGTCTTCAGGGTCGTCTGGAGACTGTGCGGTGTTTCAGCTCTTCAGGATCTCCAGGGTCATAGTCTGGCTACTGTGGGTCAGGCATCATGGTTAAATACACACTGGTGGGCCGTGATTGGTTGTAAACGGTGGGCCGTGATTGGTTGTAAATGGTGGGCTGTGATTGGTTGTAAATGGTGGGCTGTGATTGGTTGTAAAAGGTGGGTTATGATTGGTTGCTTTTGGACCAATCATGAGGTGCTGGATATGCAAATATGAGGGATTCTAGTGGCCAATCAGAGCAAGGTTTCGAAGGTCAGGTTTTTTGAAGGGAACCAATCATGGCAATTGTTTTGCTCTGAGAAACCTCTGCAGACTTGCTGGTATGCAGCCTCCCACACAAGCTACCAGGGCTGAGATTTTAACTGCAGTTGGTTGTGTGATATCTGACTCCCCATACACAGCATTTAGTGACTATGTTGATTAATATTTAGATGATGTATTTCTTTCCTTCTTTTTACTTTCAGCCTGTTTAAATCATTATATTTGAAGTGTATTTCTTTCTTTCTTCCTTTTTTTTCAAGAGGTTTTTGCTATAGGGCACGTGCACTTGCCAGAAAGACAGAGAGAGAGACAGAAAGTGAGAAATCACCCCCCGGGGGGTGGGCGTTGGCCACACCACAATCCCTTCTCCTCCATTCTCCTCTCGGGATCTTGGGTATGCATGCAAACGTACCCAGTGTGAGTTTAAGCCACACGGTCTAGGACTCAAACCGTGGTCGACTACATGGGAGTCCAGCAACACAGCCATTATGCAAACCGCTGGTACCTGAAGTATATTTCTAATAGAAGCATACAATTGGATCATTTACGCTGCCAATCTCTCTCCTTTAATTGGTGTATAGATCATTTGCATTTAATGTAATTATTGACTACTTGTGGAAGATTGAGTTTGTCATTTTACTTTCATTTTCTGTGTGTTCTACTTTTTATTTACCTGATTTCTTTTTTCCCTACCTTTCTACCTTGAATATTTTTTTTAGAATTTCATTTTGTTTTATCTATGGTGTTTTAGAGTATATATCCTTGATAGGATTTTTTTAGTAGCTACTCGATGTTATATTATATGTACATAGTTTAGTAAAATCTCGCTCCCTTTTTTTTATTTGCCAGAGCAAATTTTTGCTCATGTACTTTCCATAGAGAAAGACAGGGCAGGACGGGGGTGGGGGTGGAGGTATGGGGTGAGGGTGGGGGTGGGCGGAAGTAGCAAGAAAGCACCCACCGTGGAGAATGGTCAAGCAGCAATCTCTCCTTCTCCATTTCTCCCCCCATTGAGATTTTGGGCATGCACACACACACCCCCAGCATGGTTTTCAAGTTGCTGGTCTGGAACTTCAACTATACAGCCGGCCACATGTGGGATCCTCCTGCCTTAGCCACCATGCCACCTGCTGGCCCCTAGTGTTTTTATTTTATGTTCAAGTGAAGCATAGAGGACTTTCCTTATGTTATGCCTGTTTACCATCCCCTGTTTATAATGTAATTGTCTTAAATATTCTTTTGAGCACATTTAGAACCATATCAGTGTTAATTTTTTTTTTTGCTTCAACCATTAAGCATAACTTAGCAAACTCAAGAGGAAAGGAAATTTTATTGTATTTATCCATATTTTGACTTATTGTGTCTTTTCTTTCTTCCTCATGCTCCAAGATTCCTTCTTTATCATTTCTTTTGTGTTTAGAGACCTTCCTTTTTCCATTCTTTTAGGATAGGAATGCTGCCCACAGATTTTTCTCTCTTTTCCTTTTTCTGAGTAAAACTTTATTTCTCCTTAATTTCAGAAGCATATATTCACTGGATATAGAATTCTGAGTTGACCGTTTATTTTCTTTCAGCACCTGAAAAATGTTGTGTTACTCCTTCTGAGTTGACAGTTTATTTTCTTTCAGCACCTGAAAAATGTTGTGTTACTCCTTCTGAATTCTGTGATTTCTGATGGGAAATCCACTTTCATGTAATTGTATTTTTCTCCTAGGTAAGATGTGGTTTCTCCCTTCCTGCTTTTAAGTATTTTCCTTTGTCTTTAATTTTCAGAAATTTGACTATGATGTGTCTTGGGTGTGAATTTCTTTGAGTTTATCCTGTTTGAAATTTACTTAACTTCTTGAATCCATAAATGGATGCCTTTTGCCAAATTTGGGATTTTATCTGACCAGTATCCTTATTTTTTTAAAATAATTTTATTTAACTTTATTTTAATTTGACCAGAGTGGGACACAGCGAGAGCGAGAGAGAGGGAAAGTGAGAAAGCTGCCAGGTCTGGGACTCAAACAGTGGTAAGCCATGTAGGAGTCCAACGCCCTTAACTACCACGCCACCTGCTGGCTTCCTGACCAGTATTCATTTAAGTACTTTTATGGCCTCTCTCTCTCCTCTTTTTCTATTGTTAAGATACTTGGTGTTAGAGCTTTTATTACAGTGCTATAGTTAAGTTTCTGTTTATTTTTTTTTTAAATTAAGATCAGATCATTTCTACTGTTTCATCTTCCAGTTCATTCGTTTTTCTCCTGTCCCTTCCATTCAGTTGTGGAGTCCATCTGCTGAGGTTTTGATTTGTTATGATATTTGGAGTTCTATGCTTCTCGTTTGGCCCTCTTTGCTGAGTTTGCTTGGTTTCTTTGTGGAGACATTCCATTTTCTTCATTTATTTCAGCAGGTTTATAATTGCTCGTGAAAGCATTGTTGCCTGAAGATCTCTAGCAGGTCATTCTAACATCTTTGTCATTTTGGCATCTATCTTTTCTCATTCGGATGGATAGCTTCCTGGGTTTTGGTATGACAATTGATTCTTCATTGAAACTTTTATGCTTTATGTGTTATGTTGTAAAATTTTGGTCTTACATAAACCTTTTTTAACTGGCTTTCTCTGATACTGCTCACCAGGGAAAGATAGTGGGGGTGGGGGGATGTTTCATTACCTCATTAATGCCAGATGGGAGTAGAACTCCAAATCCTCCATTGGCCTTCATTGACACCTGAGACAGGAGACTGCTTATTACAGGTGGGTGGAAATGGGAGTTCCAACACTCCTCAATATGTCTACACTTGTACCTCTCTAACTGGGGCTGGGAGTAGACTTATCTAGTTATTGATTCCCATGCAGACTCCACTGATACTTCAGAGGGGCAGGTGACCTTGTTACCACTGGGCAGTAAATGAATTCCTGCCTTTCCAATAGACCTGTGTCCTCTCCCACAAACCGGTGGGGAGGGGGAAGGGTGCTTCACTAATTGTAGATAAGGAGTAGAAGTTCAGGCTCTCCTGGCCCTGGGAGTAGGAGGAGGGCCTGGTTACTGTACAGCAAGGATAAAAAGGATAAAAATTCTGGTTTCCTTCATGGTCTCCTCTGATTTCCCACCCTGGTGAGGAACTTTTTTTTTTTTTTTTTTTTTTTTTTTTTTGGCTATAGGGCGTGTGCGTTCACCAGACAGACAGAGAGAGACAGAGAGACAGAAAGCAAGAAATTACCCCCCAAGGGAGATGGCCATGCCGCAATCTCTTCTCCTCCATTCTCCTCTCAGGATCTTGGGCACACACGCACACGCCCCCGGCATGAATTTTAAACCACCGGATCCGGGACGCGAACCGCGGTCCACTACATGGGAGTCCAGCGACATAGCCATTACACTAACTGCTCGTCCCCCTGGTGAGGAACTTTGAGAGTGATATTATAAACCCTAGAGTGAGAGCCTAATGTCTCAAGGCTGTGTGGGTGGAGCCACAGCTTTTTCTGTGGTATTTGCCTACAGTAGAGTGCTCATCATCCAAAAGTCTTATGATTTGCTAGGTTGTCCCTTTACTGGTTATTTTCCTAGAGAGAGCAAACTTTTTGTTTCTGTTTGTTTGTTTGTTTATTTCTTTAGAGGTTTGTGCCCTAGGGCACATGTGCTTGCCAGAGAGAGAGAGAGAGACAGAGACAGTAAGAAGGAAAATAAGAAATCACCCACCCAGGGAGGACTGCTATGCAACAATCCCTTATTCTCCATTCTCCTTCTGGGATCTTGGGCATGCATGCACACGTGCCCAGCGTGAGTTTCAAGCCACCAGGTCCGGGACTCTAACTGTGGCTGGCCATGTAGGAGCCCAGCAACTCCACCACTACGCCACCTGCTGGTCTCTAGTTTATTTGTAATTTCATGAGAGAAACAGGATGGAGGCAGGCACTCCCCACCCCCAACAGAATCTTCATGGACACTGTGATCCATTCTTAGGCTTAGCTGGCCAGATCATGGACACTCACGACCAACCAGTGTGCTCAGGGAGGTCCCAGGGTGCAAACCCAGAGCCTTTCTCATGTGTGTCCAGTTGTGTTTGTATTGTGTCACCGCCTGGCACCCTAACAGCAGGCTTTTGTTGTTATTGTTGTTGTTTTGTTTGTTTATTTTTTTGTCTGTGCTCATTAGTGTTTCTGGGTTGTTGGCTTTTCTGGCTCCAAGTCTGAGATATAGCAGACCAAAAGAAAACCCAGGAAAATCGCCACCATGTTGTTTCTTAGGGTCCCAGCCTGTCTGCCGTCTTCACCTTTCAGTGTTCATATGTGGTTTTTAAATATAGAATGTCCACGGGTTTTTTAGTTATGTTTAGCAGAAATAAGGAAAATGTGTCTACTCCATCTCTCTGGAAGCAGAATTCCTGCTCGACCTTGTTCTTATATAATAGCCACATGCAACTCATTGACTACATGAATCATAATTGGTTGAACTTGTCTCCATATTATTGGACATTTATGTTGTTTCCAGCCTCTGTGTTATAAACAACACAACAGTGAACATCTTCGTGCCTAGATCTTTAGGCTCTTATATGAATGTTCAACAATTACGGAATTTGTTGACTGAGCACATTGGATTTTGTTTGATACATTGGTTCTTGGGGTAGAAGTTTTTGGTGGGGAAGGAAGGAGAGAACAGGAGGGGTTAGAGAAGGGAGTGGAACTGGGATCAACCAAGGAAAGCATGCAAGTAGACTGCTTCAATTTAGGTCAGAAGTGTTGCTCTCTGGAAAGTTCCTGACTGGCCTTGGCTCCGCCTGGTCCTGCTATCCATGGCCACCCTGTGACTGCCATCTCCCAAGGCCTGTCCTTGGAGGTTAGAAAAGGAGCAGTAGAGGAGAATATGCACCCTTCTCCCTTCCAGCTGGTCTTGCCCCACATGGGGGCTCAGAGAGTCCATCTATGGGCTCTTCCCTCTTCTTCAGGGCAGGGCTCTGCCAGGCTCGTTTTCACTGTAATGTGCTCCCTCAGCTGCTCTGTAGTATGGACACACTTCATCACGTTGTCTCCTTTGATGCTTCCTACCAGGTGGGAAGGCGGGCGCAGAGAGGTGAAGGGACTCACATGCTGTGGGAAACATAGGAAGAACTCAACCCTCAACTCCTGGTTCTGACCCTGGAGACGGAGGGCAATGGAGGAGTTCAGGGTCTAAACCGACATTCTGGAAAGGGGCATGTAGAAAAACATGAGCAGAACATGGCCCACCTAGGTCTAGGCTTGGCTGACGGAGAAGCCCTGAAGGAAGTGGAGAGGAAGAGAGAGGAGGAGGCACCCACCCACACCTGGCCACCTACAAAGGCCCGTGCAGGAAGATGGAGCTGGTAGGAGTTATGTGGTGTCCTGGCAGCCCCAAACGGGGCCCCGCTGGACGGTGTTCCACAGCAGCACAAATGCTGAAGCGGACTGTTTGACTAGTCCACTCTTCACTGGGGCCCCCAAATGGGATTTATCTCTAGAGGAAAAAATTCTTCTAGCAGCCATGACAAAGACACCCAGCCCGCGTGGACACACACAGGATCACCCAGAGCTGCCCACAGACATGTATCTGTATACACACACACACACACACACACACACACAACAGAGAGGTAAATACACGGCAGATGGACACACACACACTCCACACAGACAACAGAGAGGTGCAAGCGCACACACACACAGCAGACAGACATACGAGCATACTACACAGATAATAGAGAGGCACACACACACACAGCAAATAGACACACATACTACCCATATGCCATGCACACAGCAGACACACACACGCTCCACTCAGACAACCGAGCAGGATATGCACACACAGCAGAGGGACACACGCAGACTTGGGCACACACCAGGCAGATGTGCAGGGCTGCCCACTCAGACCCACACAGGCACACGCGGAGACAGGCCTCACAGACACACATGCAGTCACGCGCACGTGCCTGCGCACACCCACGTAGCGGCATATGGAGCAACCCTGCCTCCCCATGGTTTCCAGGAGGCTCAGCGGGGGGTGCGAGTTCCACATCTGACTTTCCTTGTGTTCGTTAGACTCTCGGTGTAATTAAACGTTACATTGAATAAGCCGGCGCGGGCTCAGCGGAGGCAGGGGCGGCTGCGGCAGGCTGGGGGATGAGGCTGGATGCCGCTCTCAGTCCTGAGCACTCCTCGCCCCCCAGCCCCTTCCAGCACCTCTTCCAGCAGACTTTGGAGTGATAAGGACCAGGGACTCTGGGCCACAGGGTCACCCAGAGCTTCAGAGCCACCTCCTGCCAGGCAGCGAAGAGATGACGGCCCCTGGTGGGTCAGGTAGCTGGCCCGGCCTAGGGGAGGAGAGGTTGGGACTGGTCCAGGAGACCCTGGGCTGCCCCAGCTGCTTGTCTCCTGCTCTTGTAGGAGTGAGAGTCCACCTGGACCTCAGGCAGGAGTTGCTGGGGAGCCTCTCTAGCCCCTCTGTCCAGCCAGGGGCCACCTTGCTCACCTCTCTTGGCAAAGAGAAGCAAGAAGTGAGTCCGTTTGCCTTCTCTGTTTATTTTTTTCTTTTCTTTTCTTTTCTTTTTTTTTTTTTTTGAGAGGTTTTTGCTATAGGGCATGTGTCCTTGCCAGAAAGGCAGAGAGAGACACAGAGACAGAAAGTGAGAAATCATCCCCCCCCCCCCCCCCCCCCAGGGGATGGCCATGCCGCAATCCCTTCTCCTCCGTTCTCCTCTCGGGATCTTGGGCATGCATGCATACGTTCCTGGTGTGAGTTTAAGCCACCGGGTCTGGGACTCGAACCGCGGTTGGCTACATGGGAGTCCAGCGACATAGCCATTACGCTAACTGCTGGTCCCTGCCCTCTCTGTTTTTGAAATGAATCTGCGCCCTCCCTTGGCCCACACATGAGGCAGTCCCATATGGTGGCTTCAAGCCACCTGCAAGGTGCTACCTACCAACAATGCGACTTGAGGTGGGCCACCTCTCTTCTGGGAGTGTCCTCATGGGTGAAATGAGGGTAACAAGGGCACTGACTCCTGGGATCGTCAGGGGCATTGACTAAGCCCTGAGAGCAGTGTCTGGCACAATCCCTGGCCTGCCAGTTAAACTGCGCCCTGAACGCGAGGATCTTACCTATAAAGCTGCCTCCAGCCATGTCTCCTCATCCGCTCAAGGCGGGATTTGGAGCCAAGGCCAGCACCATCACAGTGCAGCCTCGGCCCCCTCTCCCACCCTCACCCTACCACAGCCTGCTCCAGGCAGCGGAGTGCAAAGATTGTACCGACATGGCTCCCAGCCCCGCTAGCCCCTCTGGGCTGCCACTTGCCCTGTCATCAGGGCCCCATCCAGCCTCTATTGGTGCTGGGTGCCTGGGGAGATTTTACAATGGCCAGCCTCTTTCTGGTGTGGATTTTGAGATGAATGCCAGCCCCTGGCATGGGGATAGGGTGGGCTTGGAGGTGACATGGCCTCTGCCCTCTCCAGTCCAAGCCATCTGAAGAGAGAACAGCTAGAAAGGAACACTCAGTCCAAATCCTCACAAGAAGCCAGCTCCCGTCTGCCACTGGCCTGGCTCCTGGCGGTGGAAGGCCAGTGTGGTGGTTGACTCCCTTTGTGCACACGCACATGCATACCAGGTCACCCTCCCACCTCCATACATACATATGCCCTCAGGCACAAGTGTGAGTAAGAGCCGAAACACACTGCATATAAGCTCCTGGAGTTTCACATGCAAACCCAGAGGGTCCACCCAGGAACACGGTCAAGTACATGCATCACGTGTGCCCATGGAGACACGGAGAGATCCAGGCCCACCACACATAGACACGTGCTCATAAGACACACACAGCTGTATGCACACACACAAGGGACACTGGTGCATGGTCCCGAGACCGCCCACTTTCCTTGCTTCAGAGAGACACCTAGCAAACCTCTTGTCCCATCTAGTCCCCACAACCCTGCTGCCACCTCTGTTTTATGAGGCCGAATGGATGGCCCAGAGCCCAAGCCCCCACGTAGTTCAGAGGGTGGGCTTGGGCTCTCAAGCCAATGCTATCTGCAGCTTCTCTCAAGATGGGACTCCTGGGTCCCTTTCCCTGCCACCCAGCAGAGGCTGAGCCACTGGGGACACCTGGGAGAAGAGGAGGCTCCAAGAAGAAGCCACCACTTCGGAAGGATGTTTTAAACATGGAGCGTGCCCTGCTGCCTCCCCGATCACCTAAGACTCCGAGCTATGCAAAGCTAGCTCCTGAATATTCAGGACCTCACAGACACTCTTCTCTGCTTCTTCCCCACTCTGCGTTTTGTGCTGAGTCTGAAGTGAAATGGATTTCTTTTTTTCTTTTTCAGAAAAAAAAGAAGGAAAGAAAGAAATCTGTCTATTGTTCCCCTGTGCCCCTAGGGACCCCTCCAAAGAGGAGGCCCCCCACCTAGTTTGAGGGGCACGCCTCAGAACCAATCGCTGCCTGGCATGGTTCCCTGGGCGCTGGGCTTGGGCGCGATGCCATGCGAGCAGATGGCCGTGATTGCTGGCAACCCGGAGACCCTGCAGGAGAGTCGCGTATGGGTGTTTACAGCATCCTGGTCCCGCCGAGAGCATCAAAATGGCAGACTGAGTGGCGCCTGGCTTGCCTAGGGTGGGGGTAGGAGCAGTGCACATTCCTGGGAAAGGAGAAGGAGACTCCTTCTTCTCCCAGGGAGAGCCCTGCCCAGCACCCAGCGCCCAGCACTTAGAGCCTAGCGCCCAGCACCCAGCGCCCAGCATGGTGCCACATGTAGGGAAAAGCAAACCCTTGATTCTCCTCGACTCTCTGCTCTTCCTTGTCCCTCGGCTGCCATCTTCAATTACTCTCCCCGAGCTGGTCCACTAATTAGTGAATTAGTTATTCACTAATATATTTGGAAAATAAATATGAATGCCTACTGTATGCCCCAAAACTAAGGGGCAAGATGGAGGCTCTCAGAGCTGTCTTTCCTGCAGAGCCTCCTTCGGCTTACATTCAGAGAGACGCGGGTTTGCTGGACGAATGCCTGTCTCCATCATCAGGCTGAGCCCCACACAGGCAGGGGCCAGGCACACAGTAGGTGCTCTGTGAATATTTGTGGAAAGACCTGGTGGGGGACACCATGCAGTGTAGTGGGAGTTCTCTCACCCGCTCTCCTTCCTGCCCCCTGGGGACCCTGTGCCTTATTCTCTTCCCTATTATAGGAAGTCCCCTGGAGACAGAGGCTCTGGCCTCTGCCTCCCCCAGATACTGACCATGCGGCTGCTGCTTTTTATGTATTAACAGATCATGTGACTAATACGGAAATGAGGCTCCCTCAAGGACCACATAATCCTTCCTGCTCCTCAGACTGACATTCAAGGCTCTGCATGGTCTGGTGCCTCCCACTCTGCCTTGTTTCCTTTTTCATTCATTCCACAGTATTTACTGGCTCAGCAGGTGCTGTAATAGTTAAGGCACTGACTGCATGGTTCAAATCCTGGACCTGGTGATTTGAAAAACACACTGGGCATGTGTGTGCATATGTGCCCAAACTCCCAAGAGGAGAATAGCAAAGAGGAGATTGCAGAGTGGTCATCTTCCTGGGGAGGAGAGTGATTTTTCACTTTCTCTCTCCAGCAAGTGCACACATCCTGTGGCAAAAATTGAAAAAAAGAAAGGAAAAGGGACCAGCAGTTAACGTAATGGCTATGTCACTGGAATCCTATGTAGTTGACCGCAGTTCGAGTCCCGGACCTAGTGGCTTAAACTCACGCCGGGCACGTGTGTGTGCGTGCCCAAGATCCCGAGAGGAGAATGGAGGAGAAGGGATTGCGGCGTGGCCATTCCCCCTGGGGGGTAATTTCTCACTTTCTGTCTCTCTGTCTCTCTCTGTCTGTCTGGCGAGCGCACGCGCCTTATAGCGAAAAACCTCTCCAAAATAAAAAAAGAAAAAGAAAGAAAAAGAAAAGAAAAAAGAAAGGAAAAAAGAAAAAGAAAGCAAGAAAGAAAAATTTACCGAGCACTTACTACGTGCCAGGTTCTACCCAATGAATAAATCACACAATGTGTGTTTTAAGACAATGAATAAAACACACAAAGTCATTGTACCTCGGACCTGACTTTTACAGGTAGTGTGGAAATGAAGAATGAATGAACAGAGGAATGCCTTATGTATCAGGAGGAAATAAGAACTGTGAAGGACAGAGGCATGGCGGGGTGAGGGTGGGGGCGCGAGAGCGCAGGGACAGCTTCTCTGACATTGGAGCACAGATTTGAATGAAACTGAAGACTGACTAGGCCGCCTTTCAGAAGATGAGCATTCTAACAGGGGAGCAGCTGAGGGAACAGGTGTGAGGTGGGACATCTGGATGCCCAGGAACCCCTCCGCCAGCCAAGGGCACTCAGTAGCTTCAAGAACAAGCAAGGGGGTGGGGGGAGCAGCAAGCGGCATGGTGGGTAAGGGCGCTGGACTCCCACATGACTAACTGTGGTTTGAGTCTCGGACCCGGTGGCTTCCTTTCTCACTTTTTCTCTCTCTCTCTCAGTCTGTCCCTCTCTGGTCAAATTAAAATAAACAAATAAAGATAAATAAAATCATTCTTAAAAAATAAAAGAACAAGCAAGGATCGTGAACTTCAACGCGCATCATGCAGGCAGTGGTAATGCGAGTGGTGAGTCAGGCACGAGTGTCATCACACAAGGAACGAACACAAGGAAATGCACCCGGCACGCAACCCATGTCAGGAAGGTGACAGAGAGTGGCGGGGACTGTGCTGATGCGGCAGTTCCTTGGTAGGCAGCTTCTTGGTGACACAGGAATGCAGGCCGGACATAGCCACAGTTTCTAATAGTTCAAGCCAAGCTAAAATCTCCATCTTTCAACATAGGAACACTTTTAACATTGAAGTATGGGAAACTAATTTAAAAAAATTTTTTTTAAAGTTTCCCTTGGTCACACAAAACGCATTTACAGATCAGAGCCAGTCTGTGAACAACGAGTTGGCAGCTTTGGAATCAGCTGTTTGTGGGGTCCCTGCTGGGCATGATTTTGAATCATTGATCTCAGTTGCAGGGGACAGCCCAAAGGGGCCCGGAGGCCTTCATGGATTGGGCAGGACCAGGGAACTGCTGGCTTTGATTTCAGAGCCTAAGCGGCCTCAGGGCTGGCCCAAATGCCAATCTCCAAGCAGCCTCCTCCCAGGCCCGTTGCAGTCTGAGCAGAGGCTGGCGGAGAGGCAGCGGGGAAGGCCTCCTTCCTGACCCAGACCCACCGGTTCTGGCCCCTGGCAGGAGGGCGGCGGGCAGCTAGATGCAGCCTTGCCTGAGGGTATGCTCCAGCATTGTTGGGGACTCCAGTGCTGAATGCAACCCCCAGGATCTCCACCCAGTCTTCCACCTACCCTGCAACCTCACAGCCCCATGGGCTCTTGGCAAACTCAGGCAGATGAGATGGAGCTGCCCTGACGGCCCCGCGATCCCGAAGACCAGCTCTCTCCGAGCAGCTTCATTAGGAATGATTTTCACATTGTCTGACACATACTCGGGCCTCCCAGTACCTCCAGAGCAAGCCCTCTGCCGCGAGCCCCCCATTAATGCTAATGGAAGTCCTGTGGCTCGGACGGGGCACCCTGCTGGAAAGAGGCCTTGGGACGCCCACCCGCAAACATGACCTTTTCCTGTGTAAGAGACAAGATTTCAAAATCAATCGGGCCTGCGGGGCCTGCCCATCCCGCCGCAGTGCTGCTCAGAGATGAGCCACGTGCCAGGACAGGCGTGGAGGAGGGGAGTCAATACGGAGTCCAGGAGAGCCCAGCACGCTTGGGAGCGTCTCTCTACAAAGGCCACAAGACATATTGCGTGATTGTGCTAACTCGTGCCACGCCCATCTGGAACGAGCGTGGCAATAATGGCAAATGCTTGTACCTAGAGTCACGTTCGACACGCCACATAAATTCACTTAATCCTCACGAAACTGTGTTGTCCCATTACACACGGGGAAACTGAGGACAGGGGCGCTGAGCAACCTGCTTGAGTCATACAACGAATAGGTGACGGCGCTGGAACTTGAGCCCAGGAAGCCCGGTCCAGGTCCTGTGTTTGTATCTGAGATGCTGCACAGGCTGCTCGGTGCCTAGCCTGTGCTGGAGCACAGAGGTGACTCACTACAGTTCCTCCCCACCAGAGTCACTGTCCCAAGGGGTAGGGATGCCAGAGCTCAGTGCAGGGTGTAATGGAGGCCTGAAGGAGGGAGGGTCAGACCCAGAATGCAGGGTAAGGGATTATGGTCAGAGAGGACTCCCTGGAGGAGGAGACTTCTGAATAGAACAGAAAGTGCTCAGAAGTCCCTGAGTATGCCTTTGGGGCACGTGCTAAGGTGTGCAAGGGCCCATGTGCAAGCCCTGTGTGTCTGTGCACGTGTGTGAGCCTGGGGGCTGGGCCTCTGGGCACAACGTTGCCAGGTGCTCTGGGGTCCCCACGGAAGCTATGGAAGCAGCCACAGCAGTGGAGAATAGACCTTCCTTCCCCAGGAGAGGGGGTTGCTGAAGGATGCAGATGGAGTGTGAGAGCCCGATCTGGAAAAGCCGTTCTGCACACGAAAGGCAGGGTCCCAGCAAGCAGCTCTCTAGGCTTGGAGGTAGACAGGTTTCAGGAATCAAGACCTAGAGGCCCAGAACTAGATGTGGCCTCAAGCTGGCCTGCGAAAAGGGGGTTAGTTTTTGCAGCTTGAATGTCTTCAGATGCATTGGGCTTTGTTTACCACAGTCCCCACCCATCCCTGTTGTCTACACCTAACCCTGCCTACATTTCTGTTACCTGCCTGGCCTCTGAAGGCATTTGCTTTTGAGAGCTCTGCCTTAGCAACTTCAAGTTCTTTACAGAAGATGGGCAAACAAACCTCCTCAATGACCTCTCAGGAAAACGTCAACATTCGGTTATGTTAACTTTTCTGACTCTTTATCTTATTAAGAGCCCCCAACCCCCCTGCCACCTCAGGGATGAGGGTCATTCATTCAGTCAACAAATATGTATTGAGCATCTAATCTTTTTCAGTTTCTGTTCCAGGCATTGGGAGTAATCAATGAGTCAAGCGATCAAGAAATTGCCCCCTTGGCACTGCCATTTTCATGGTCCTGAGAGTAGGAAGAAGGTACCTAGGAGAGGACAGATGTCCACATGGTCTGTCTCCAAGACCAGCTGGCACTGAGGAGCCTGACTGCAAGCCCAGTTCCTGCTTCATGTCCTTGCCCCCTCTGGGTTGGTCCAGGGTGGGTGAGGGTGGCGACAGCTAGCAAACCCCACTCAAGGATGCACTAACCTGGTCTAGATGCCCTGACTCTAGACAGCATGCTGGGCTTTAGGACAGAGAGGGAGAAATGAGAAGAATGACTTAGAATAGCCACCCACCAGCCAGAGGAAGGGGCCCACGCTGATCCCTACTTGATAGCTGAGGTTACTGAGGCTCAGACAGGCAAAAACACTCGGCTACGAAGGGATGGATTGGGACCATGGCTGCTTGATTCCAAAGCCAGTGCTGCTTCTACTGTGGGGTCCAGACTCTCCAGGTAGGGCTGCCTATTGTATATGGAAGGCCCTACTCTCTCCCCTTTCTCCAACCTTGCCCGTTCTCCAGGCCCTCCTTGCAGAAGGCCTTCTTTCGGCCTTACTGAACTTTGTGTTCCATCGCTGTTGATATCACACAAGGCCCCAGGCTTACGCTGATGGGTGGCCCCATCTGGGGTAAGCTGTTAATCCTAGGATGTCCCTTCAGGGTGGTGTCTGAGGTTGGTCCAAAGCTGGGGGCAATCATATACTCAACCAATGCTGTGAGTAACTTCCGTGGATTAATTCATTTGACCAGAGGCCAGAATTTGAGAGGAGCCTGGCAGAGTAAACCAGACATGATCTAAAATCAGACATGTGTGGCCTCACTGCTCACCTGGTGTGGGGTCCTGCATCTGTAAGATGGGATACTCATTCCTCCCCTGCATGGTGCATGCGTGAGAAGTGAAGGCACCCAGTCGGAGCTTGAGCTCAATCAATGGCTGTTGGGGCTTCTTCTCCCAGAGACCTGAGAGTCACGTAAGTGGCCAACAGGGGAGGGATGGGGAGGGAGATCTGGCGTGGCAGAACGAAACTGAGCCTGTGTGGATGCTGGAATTAGAGCAGCCCATAAGTTAGCCAGGGTCTTCTGGTTGTGAGTGACAGAAAGGCAGTCCCAGTTAGCTCTGGCCCAGGGGGAGTTTACCAGCTTCTGAGATGGAAATGTCCAAGATAAGATCTGATTGGGCAACAGGGTACCACGGAGTTCATGTGACCAATCAGGCTCTGGTTCTTTCCCTCTTTTGGCTCCTCCCCACCCTTCTCTCTGAGCTGGATTTTCTCTGGCAAGTATTCTGGAACTCACAGAATAGCCAGGAACAATTCTTGGGATGACAGTCCTGTAGGCTTCAAAACGTAGAATAACACAGGGCTTTGTCTATCATTCTCAGCCAAAGTTTTGAGAAGTTTTCTGATTGGACCAGCTCGCTCATAGCCCCGCCATGAGTAGCCATGAGGCCGTGGGGTTGTGATGCACTGGTTGGCTGAGACAGATCACATATTCATCCTGGTGCAGCCCAGATCCCATGGTGGTGGTGGGGGGGGGGGGGGCACCCAGCTGACCACAAGAAGTCATTGTCTCTGAGCAGAGAGGCACCATGCCCACCTACCACACTGCTTTTTGATTAATTCAAAGTTCTCGTTCCTTCTCCTGAAACTCCTATTCATCCTTAAAAACCCAGCTTCAGTGTCCAGTGCTGCTGGGAGCATCCCGTGCATACCGAATTCATCGCTTGCCGAGACTCTGTGGTATAGGTGGATAATGTACCAGCCTCAGAAGGGCTGTAGCGCTAGGGTAACTGAACCCCTGCCTGAGGTTTGCCAAGTAGGAGCGCATTAGCCTCATAACATCCAGAAAAGGGAAAAGCCTCTAAGAGCTGACAGCTGGCACTTACAGCCAGGCCATGGTGCTCCATTGGAGAGAAACATTTCGGACCAGATCGCTCGGTAACCACAAAGAATCGGAGCAAAGACACCATTCAAGTTCTAGACCTGGCAGCTTGAAAATCACGCCGGGCATGTGTGTGCGTGCGTGCCCAAAATCTCTAGAGGAGAATGGAGGAGATGGAACTGAAACGTGACCATCTCCCCTGGGGGTGATTTTTCATTTTCCCTCTCTCTGGTGCAGGCATGTGCCCTATGGCAAAAGCAAAAACAAAAACAAAAAAACCCCATACCACTCCAAAGTCATACCTGACACATACAAAAACGTGAGCATCATCCAAATGGCACCACCACCCACGTGTCCCCCTCTCCTGGCTGAAATATTTCTTTGCTAATTGCTAGTATTTTACTATTCTGCTTCATTCTTTTTTTCCTTCTAGAAAAAGAATCATTGAGATACCCAATCATAGAATTACCCCTGCTGCCTGACAGCACCCAGCCCAGAGAAAAAGCCTGCAGAATCACTTACCACGAGCCAAAATTTTATCCTAAGTCTTTCTTTCTTTAAAAAAAATATTGATTTAATCTTATTTATTATTATTATTATTATTTTAAAATTTGCTATAGGACATGTTTGCTCACCAGAGAGAAAGGGAAAGTGAGAAAGCAAGTTGCCAGGTCCAACACTTGAACCACGGTCTGCCATGTGGGAGTCCAGCTTCTTAACCATCACACCACCTACTAGCACCCAATCCTAAGTCTTTCCAATAGCATTTTCCTGAGACACCCATGGGTGGGCTCTGTCTCCATTGCAATGAGTCAATAAACTCCACTTGGTCCAACTTGAAGGTGTTCAACCTGTGGCCTTGCACAATCCTGAGAAAGAGATGCTATTGTTCTTATGTCGCTGGAAAGGGAACTGAGGTTCAGCGAGGTTAGGAAGTTGCTTGAGGTCACACAGCAGGGAAGTAGGGAAACTGAGGTTACCAGGAGCTCTTTCTATGAAGAACACTTGTCCTTTGGTGCTTATTATTTGTGTGTACGTGTGTGTGTTGGTATTTTGTAGTCATCAGCGCCGTTTGAGATGGAAGTGACAGAACTCAATTTAAATCAGTTCAAGCACAGGTTTGGCTCTTGTGAACAGAAATGTGGGTTAGTTTCCACTTGTAGAGGAGCTGGCAGCTGTGTGGTGGTTAAGGCGTTGGACTTTCACATGCCTGACCACAGTTTGAGTCCTGGACTTGGTGGCTTGCTTTCTTACTTTCACTCCCTTTCTCTCTGTTCAAATTTTAAAAATAATAATAATGATGATGAGTAAAAATAAATCATTCTTTTTTAAAAATTTCAGTTAGCAGATATGTTGGCCTGTGCAGCAGACTGAGGGGGGCTTCTGGAAAGGAAATGAATTGAGGAGACACCAGGTAGGAGCCTCAGTCTTGGCCTCCGGAACTGGAGTGAAGAACTCAGGCCCTGCTGGGACTTTCTTCACCCCTGCTCCTTGCTTCTCTATCTCTTTTTCTCTCGGAAGGTTGGTCTTTTCTACTTCTTAGCTGGTGGAACAGAAGACGTGCTGCCAATGGTCCCCAGTTCAGCTCCTTCTGCCCCTGTGCTGATTACCTGTGAAGGATTTTCCTGCCAAGGAGTCTGATTGGCCTCACCTGGGTGGGTGCACACCCCTAAATTGCTGGGCAATGCAGGTTCTTGCAGTAACTACACTGAAGGTGGAGACCAGGGTGGGGAGAGTCCCCTGCAGAGTGGAAAGGGGCCTGGACAAAGGGAACGTCTTGTTTTCCCAGCTGGTCTGACTCGACAGCAGATAGTGGGACTCTGGTCCTGAGATCGGGGCCTCCCTTCCTTGTAGGTGGATTCAAGCAGTCCCTACTTTACCAGCCAGGTTCAGTCTAGCTCACAAGGCCTTGAGGGACTTTTGCATTCCAGATCATTCTTCTTCTAATAAGGACCAGGTATGAGGTGGTCAGACAGGTGTGGGATGGACAGATTAAGTGACCAGTCACAGGCTGCCACTCCTGAGTCCGGCTCCACCTTTCCAGCACCCCAAAGTCTCTGGAGTCTGGCTCACTCGAAGGTGTCAGAACCCAGGTTAGCGTGGGAGGCCAGATTGGGGTTACACGGAGCCCTTGGTCATCAGAGCCTGCTCCCAGTGGCTTTTCAGCTCTTTCAGCACCCTCTAGCCCATGTGGCGTCTTTTTTTTTTTTTTGAGAGGTTTTTGCTATAGGGTGTGTGTGCTCTCCAGACAGAGAGAGACAGAGAGATAGAAAGCGAGAAATCACCCCCCAGGGGGGATGGCCATGCCACAATCCCTTCTCCATTCTCCTCTCGGGATCTTGGGCACGCACGCACACGCGCCCGGCATGAGTTTTAAGCCACTGGGTCCGGGACGCGAACCACGGTTGACTACGTGGGAGTCCAGCGACATAGCCATTACGCTAACTGCTGGTCCCCATATGGCGTCTTTTTGACCCCTTCTCCTGCTGGGGTCTGGAGCCTTTTGAACCCCCTCCTGTTGCTGGGCTCTTTCTGGCCCCAGCCACCCCTTGTGTGAGCCTCTCCTGCAGCCTTCACCTGTTGCTCCTTATAGCGCCACCTCCTGGGCACCCAAAGGCCCTGTAACTGTTTCTCAGAGCTTTCCCACCTTACTGTGTTTTCACGTCCCCTCCTTTTCCAGACACGCTGCATGCCGCCACAGTGGCTGAGTAAATGTATCAGCCTATCCCCAAGTGTGCCTTGAGAGTGCCTGTGTGTGTGTCCCTGTCTGGCCCTGTGTTGCGTGGTCTGTATTCACTCTTAGAATTCTCGCTTCCTCCCCTCCCCTGTCCAGATATCTCTTAGCCCTTCTTGCCCTGCCCCAGGGTTTCTTCTTCTAGGGGAGGGGGTCAGGGATCCTAAGCATTCCATGGAGGTGATCTGGCCTGGCGTTTGTGCAAGCACTTCTGTCACCTTGAACCAGCCATGTGGCCCAGACTCTATTTGGCTGGCAGTGGGAAGAGACGTGTTTCGTGTCACCCACGGCAAGCGCACAGCACCCTAAAACAGGGATAAAAGGAACTGGGGAGGGGCAGTTGGCATAGTGGTTAAGGGCACTGGACTCCCACATGGCTAACTGCGGTTCGAGTCCTGGACCTGGCAGCTTGCTTTCTCACTTTCCCTCTTTCTCTCTCTCTCTCTTGCTCTGTCCCTCTCTGGTCAAATTAAAATAAATAAATAGAGAGAAAATAATTCTTAAAAAAAAAAAAAAAAAGGAACTCAGGGATCCTGCAACCCAATGCCTCACTTATTTGTACTGAAAGGACCTTAGATTGACCCTGTTATGACCCAGTGTTACTGAGGCCGGACCTAGTCCTATTTTTTTTTTCTTTTTAGGTTTATTAATTTTATGAGCATGAGAAAGACAAGTACTCTGAATGGGGTCTGACACTTGGACACCCTGCCCCGCATCAAGCCTTCCCAGGCAGCCAGGGTCATGGTCGTGTGAGCCTGGTGACTACGCTGCACCTGCCCCCTTCAGTATGGGACCAGAACCACGTGAGCAATGCATTTCCATCGTATCACCGAGCCGACCCTAAATTTAAATTACGTAGTATTTATGATAACCATCTAACCCCAGAGCTAGAGCATATCCAGGGACGTGTACCTCCTTACATGCCACCCCCTCTCCAATGGATGGGGAAACAGAGGCACAGGGAAGTAAGGGGACCTCCCCAGGCTGCACGGGCAGCAACAGAGGGCTAAGCCACTGGCCACTGTCCCCTAAGACTGAGGCTCCTGCTTGAACTCTTCCTTGCCGGACTTCCAAATCCGTTTCCTTTCCAGAAGCCAGCCCTTGGTCTGCGGCACAGCCCAGCTTCTCTGTTCACTGCAACGAACCCACATTTCCGTTCACGAGGCACCTGCCCCAGGCTGGGGGCAGGGCATCGGGATCGACCAAAGTAGACATGACTCCCACTCGGTCTAGTCTAGTCAGGGCAGGCAGATAAAACGGAGTCTGCAAAGGACCGTGTGTACTACAGATGGGGCAGTCCCCGAGAGGAGGGGAATGGGCCCCTCGGGGAGAGTGGTCAGGGAAGGCCTCTCTGAGGAGGTGACATTTCAGCCATCATCTCCCCGCAGGGCCTTCACCTGCCCGGCGTTGCCTTTTCCAGTCTTGTACTTCTGAGCCGGCCTGACCTTCTGCCCCTTTCCTGGGCCTCGGGTCCAGGGAGGTTTTCATCACGAGGCTGACAGCTCTCTTGTAACTGGAGCTTTGAAATCCCGGGGCAAAGGCAGTTTCCTGGTTTAGTGAGGCCCAAATGCCGGCACACTCCCCATGCCTCACTGCCCCCCCCCCCCCACGCCCCCAGTTAATGTAGGACTTCTCTTTCTTTTCTTTTTTTTCTTCTCTTCTTCTCTTCTCTTCTCTTCTCTTCTCTTCTCTTCTCTTCTCTTCTCTTCTCTTCTCTTCTTTCTCTTCTCTTCTCTTCTTTTTTATTCTTTCTTTTCTTTTTTGTTTTTCCATGGGGAAAGATACAATTTGGGGCATTTATTTTTCTAGGCTTTGAGGAACTGGCGCTGTGGACAGTGTCGTGCTGGACCAGTGTCTGTCCTCAGGGCGAGGTCCCCTGCATGGGAGGTGGAGGCAAGGTGGAGGTTGGGGAAGTTGGGAGGTCAGCCACAGGCCCTGGGGAGAATAGGCTCGAGCAGGTCCCAGGGGAACCCTCGGCCCTCACTGCTGCGGGGAGGCGGCCAGCAGTGGAAACAGCTGCTGATCAGGGCTTCCCGGGTAGGCAGAGCGGCCTGGGGCTGGAGGGGACCCAGGTGAAGAGAAGGGAAAAGGGAGGCTCCCTCACTGGGAGGGCAACAAGGACCTGCACTCTCTGGCCTGGCTGTGCTGTGTGGCTGTGCACAGCCCGAGTGGCAGGCTAAATGATAACCACCATTTCACAGATGAAGACTGAGGCCCAGTGTCTGAGTGGAAGTACACCCAGCCCGTTTTCCACACAGGCAGCCTGGCCCCGGGACCCTGGGCTCCTTCCTAGCTGTGACACCTTCTGCTTCGGAAGTTGTGGGAACCCAGGGCCTGCAGCCCAGCGCTCTGTGTCCTCAGGGCAGTGGTGCCCCCAGGCTGTGTCTCTTCCTGGCCTAGGTCTCTGTGAGTCTGTGCTTTGGGGTGGGCTGGGCTGGCCGTGCCTTCTGTCTGAATCTCCCCCTCTCTCTCCACTCCTCCGTCTCTACCTCGCTCCTCTTTCTCTCTCGTGCATGTGCTGTCTTTTATTCTCTGCCAGCTCTGTCTCTCCTCTCCTCTCCTCTGTCTTCCCGTCCTCGTCCCCACCCTACTGTCTGCATGGAAGCCCCCTTCCTCTCTCTCCCTCTGGCTTTCTCTTAGCCTCTCTGTGTCTCTTGGTAACGATGCATCTCTGATGGCTTATTTCCTGCCTCTCTCACATGCTCTGTCTCCCTCCCTCTGTCTGTCTCTCGCCCCTTGTCCCTCTGTCCTGGTCCCAGTCTCTGCGTCATGGTGTGGCTATTCCCTCCCCCCCTTTCTTTCTCCCTTTGTTTTTCTCTGTCTCCTGTCCTCTCTCCCCTCCGTGTTCTCTCTCAGTTCCTCTTTGTTTCTCATCTTCTGTCTCCTTCTCTCCCATGCCCTGTGGTCTCTCAGAGTTGGCTCCCACCCAGGCTCAGCAAGCCCAGCACTTTGAGACAGGCCTGGAGTGTGTGCTGAGCCCAGGTGATGAGTGTGTTATCGCTGATGGTCAGGGGGAGGCTGCTCAGTGACAACCCCGGCTGGGGTGGTCTGTGTGCATATGGCTTCTGCGTTCCAGTGCTTACCCGGAGGTGGGTGAACCTGCCACACGCTCAGCCTCTGGCCCTTCACTGACCCCAACTGTCCCAAGGTCAGTCAGGCACAGATGACCCCAATCCCCATCCACCTGGGTCCTCTCTGCCTGCTCCCCAACACCTGACCAGAGAAGGCGTCAGCTCCCGAGTCCATGAAGGTGCCTGTGTGCACTGAGACTCCGAGAGGCTTAGCAAACACTCCAGCCAAGAAAGCCAGAGGTTCACGCACCCTTACCTCTTCTGCGGCCTCTGTGAGGGCTGAGACACTTGGCCAGACTTCGTTAAGCCTTGGGGGGTCTGAAGCTGGTGTCTGCTTTCTTTCCACTCCACGCCTAGCACCCCTGATTTGCCTGTGTGGACTGACAAAATCATTATTGAGAAATAGAATTCTGTCCATCCACGCAGGAGGCCTGTGCTAAGTTAGCCCCGTGCTGGGGGCTTGTCTGTCACCTGCACCTCAGAGCTCTAAGAACTAGACCCTTCCGAGCCCCTCCCTTGGGGGCCTGTGATGTGATGCTGGCCAGAGGCATCCCACCAGCCCAGCCCTCTGTTGCCTGGGTGACAAATATACTTTCTCCTGGGCAGGGACAGAGAAGGCCCCTGTCTTCTTGTGCAGGAGCGAGAAGGCGCCGAGATGGGTACCGTCTGAACCCCTGTCATTCTTTCTGCCTTGAAAGGACTCCAAGTTTCCTGAGTTTAAAGGGAAAGAAATGAGTTTCAAGTTAGAAAACTTAATAGGTGTCCGGCATCTCCACGCTGTCCTGCAGCCTCACAGCCCTGGCGGGGGGGTTGACATGAAAGGTGCCCACTGAGGACAGAGGAGCCAGCTCGCCCAAGCCCAGGCTGGGGGTGGCCCCGCCCGCACCCACTTTAGAAGCCCCCTTGGAAGCCCCCAGGTAAAGCCCCCACTTCCTTTATCCCAAGCCTCTTTTTTGAGGTTTGGCTGCATTTTTGATCTTAACAAGTTTTTTTTTTTTTTTTTTTCATCTTTGCCCGGGCTTTTACAATGCGATTTCCTTTTATTTTAAAAACGGCGGCTTTTAAGCTTCGTCTCATCTGTGATTGTTTCATGTTTGCAGGTTTCTGGAAGGTTTGGAGCTGGTCCCTGGGTGGGCAACTTCCCATCTGCTCCTTGCTCTGCTCGGCTGCTTGGGAGGGGTGGGGCCTCGGAGCAGCGGCTTGCTTTCCTGCTCCCCTCCAACTGGCCCACACCGAAGGGGAAAGATGCCGGGCCTTCAGCCACCCGCCTTCCTGAAACCTACCCTCCCCACGTGGCAGGACACTGAGTCCCAGCCTCTAGCCACTTACTCAGGCAGGTACTTGCGGCGCATTTGGCCTCAGTTGCCCCACCTATATAGTGGGAATAGCACTATAAGTTAATAGTAATAAGGGGCAAGCAGTTAGCGTAATGGCTATGTCACTGGACTCCCGTGTAGTCGACCACAGTTTGAGTCCCGGACCCGGTGGCTTAAAACTCACGCTGGGTGTGTGTGCGTGCATGCCAAAGATCCCGAGAGGAGAATGGAGTAGAAGGGATTGCGGTGTGGCCATCCCCCTGGGGGGTGATTTCTTGCTTTCTATCTCTATGTCTCTCTCTCTGTCTTCATGGCGAGCGCACGTGTCCTATAGCAAAAACCTCTTCAAAAAAAGATAATAGTAATAAGTGTTTAGTAAGTACTCACTAATAGTATCATTATTATTATTATTTTAGGGATACTTTTGCTATAGCGCAAGTGTGCTCACTGGAGAGACAGAGACAGAAAGCAAGAAATCACTCCTCAGGGAGGATGGCCACACTGCAATCCCTTCTCCTCCATTCTCCTCTCGGGATCTTGGGCACACACACACACACACACACACGTGCCTGGTGTGAGTTTCATGCCACCAGGTCCGGGACTCAAACAGTGGTTAACCACGTGGGACTCCAACGATGTAACCATTACGCCATCTGCTGGTTCCCACTGTTATTATTTTTTAAAAGAAGTATTTATTAAATTTGATTTATTGTTATTATTTAGTTTGCTGTAGGGCATATGTGCTCACCAGGGAGAGACAGAGATAGAGAGACAAAGTGAGAAAGAAAAATGTCAGGTCTGGGACTTGAACCACATTCGGCCATGTGGGAGTCCAGCACCTTAATCACCATGCCACCTGTTGGCCCTCACTAATAGTATTATAAGGGAATATGTGGAAAGTGCCTGGCAGAGTAAAGACGGAGTAAATGGAGTCTGTTGTACCAGGACAAATGCTTGGTCTCCCAGGCCTCTGCGAGTGGCTCTCACCTCTCTATCTAGCTTCATCAGCTGTTTTACCCATAAACCACCAGCCCATTGGAACTGCTCGCCTAGCACCTTTGCATGTTTGGATCTCGACTGCCCTGGTCCCTCTTCCTGGGGCCCTCCCACACTGCCTCTTCCTACCACCTTCGCAGGAGCAGCTCAATGCCATCTACTCTGCAATGCCTTTGTCCACCTCCCCAACCCAAGTAAGAATCAATCGCACTTTCTTCAGCGCTTTTGTGACCGGATTCGCTCTTTGTTTTACTTAGTGAAGCAGCAAATGCTGGCTTGCTCCAGCATCGGAATCAGATGTGGGTTTGATTCTCATTTCTGGCGGGTGCTAGCTTTCCGTTTCCTATCAGTGCGACCATGAGCATGCTCCTTAATCTCTCTGAGATGTCCTCATCTGTCAGTGGGGATTGTTGCTCTACTGTAAGCTCCTTGAGGAACTTTCTGTTCCCTATAATTCGTATTTCCAGCATGAGAACACTGTGGGTGCTCAATAAATAACCGACCATCCATGAATGATCACTGAGCTTACAGAATTCCTATTTTGCATATAAATAGTGCCCGATAAATGATAAACTCTGTATCAAGTTGATTATTCTTGAGAAACGTACGCATTCAGCTAGTTGTCAACACATGCAAAGACTACGTGACTACTGCATACGGGACCAGGCAGAGGAGACCTCCAGAGGAATGAGGAGCATTTCTACCCTTTTATGGGGGTGGGCAGGGGAGTCACTGACAACAGGGAGCTGCAGGCAGCAGGATGATGTCCTGGGCGGGCCTGCCCTGGATGCAGAGGCCGCTCTCTCTCTAGGATACAGCCCAGGGGTCAGCACACCAGATGCTGTCACCTGCTCCTAGACAGAATCAAAATGGATTCTGAGAAGTCCATCCCTTGGAAACTAACCCAGGTTGGGCTGTCCCTCACCAGTGCCCTGGAGCCAGGAGCCAGCTCTCTGCTCTGTCCTGAAGATTTCCTTCGTGGGCTCTGGTGCTGCAGAAAACCCAAAGGAGATGTGGGTTTGGGGCCGTTGTACTCCTTCTCAGCTCCAGCCCCAGCCATCCCTGGTCCGCCCTCTGCTTCCTCTCCTCTTTTGCTTTCGTGCATGGCTTTTCTTCCTCTAGGAAGCAGGACGTAGGCTAGCACATCATTTTAGTGTCTGCCAGAGCAAAGATTTTCAGATACCTCCTTCAAAAGCCAGGAAAGGCTCTTCCATGCCTACAACACCAACTGGGGCCCCCAGGGGGCACCTCAGGCCACACACACATTAAGCATACACCTGAGACCTATGGGCCTGGGTCTGTAGTCAGCATAGTCCTCCCGTCCTACCCCAGCACATGTTCTTTTCCCACCTGCAAGCCTTAGTCCGCCCTACTCATAAAACTTTTTTTTTTTTTTTTTGAGAGATTTTTGCTATGGGGCCCATGCACTTGCTGGAGAGATGAAGAGAGACAAGGGGACAGAAAGCAAGAAATCACCTCCACAGCCAGGATCCGTTCTCCTCTCAGGACTTTGGGCATGCATGCACATGTGTCCGGTTTGAATCTCAAGCTGCCGAGTCCGGGACTCAAACCACGGTTGACGATCTGGGAGTCCAGTGCCTTAACCATTATGCCACCTGTTGTTCCCATGCTCATAGAACTTTAAAAACTCTCTATGCTTCTCATCTTTCAAGTTTATGGTGACACTTCCTGCTGCTCCTGCAGTCTCCAGTCCCCTTTGTGGGATCAAATGCATTCTGTTTGCTTGTCTTCCTAAGGAAACCACTCCCTCCTTCACATGTGGCCCTTGGCCATTAGTTGGAAGAGACTCTACTCTTGACCCCAGGGCTGGAACATGTGACCCAGAGCTGACCAATCAGAATATAAAGCCCCTCTAATCACATGGATATCCACGTGGTCAAAGAGAAACCAATCAGGCCCAATCACTGCCAGCCCTAGGAATTCTGCTCCCGGGACTGAAAAAGAGGCCCTGTTGGCCATTGGCCATGGTGTGGGGAGGGTAGAAGCTGGTTGCTGGCAGGGACACTGTTCGGAGACATCCTGCCTATGAGATGTGGAGGAGAAGTGGGGAAAAGGAAAGGTCAGCGTTCAAGTTGCTGTACTTTTCTAGTTCTACCCTCGGACTTTTCAGTCACATAAAGCCAATACATTCTGCATATGTACACTCACACACACACTCACACATAAACCTTTTCATAAAGCCACTTGGAGTTGGGGTTTCTATCCCCTTGCAATGGGAATATCTAACCATTTGCTGGAGTCTCCAGTGAACCTATAATCTCAAGCCCTAAAAGCAGGAAGATGGGAAAAATAGCCCCCTAAGGCCACTTCACATTGGGATTCCAAGTTCAGCTGCTTTTGTACAAGTCACTCTTATAAGCCACCTTCTGTTGAGACCAGCAGGTAGAGTAACGGTTAAGATGCTAGACTCCCATGTAGTCAACCACAGTTCAAGTCCCAGATCCAGTGGCTTGAAACTCATGCTGGATGTATGTGCGTACATGCCCAAAATCCTGAGAGGAGAATGGAGGAGAAGGAATTGTGGTGTGGCCATCCCCCCTGGGAAAAAAAAAAAAAATCTCTCTCAAAACAAAACAAAAAACCAAAAATACAACCAAATCACCCTCTACCTTTGCCCCTACCTGTAAGCGAGAGGGGCCCTGACTCCTGGTTAGCTGTGCTGAGGGACAAACATGGCACAGCAAGGAAGCCCAAACTATCTTCCTTCTGCTCTGGGGGTTAGAGGGCACTCTCCTTGGATTTTAATATTGTTTTACCTTTTCATTTTTTTTCAGATTTACCTTCCTAATTAGGTTTTGCTCAGGCAAATATATTAGGATTAGTTTGTAATCCTTGAGCTCACAGAAAGTGAGGGTGGGACAGCCCAGGAGTGGGCAGGGAGCCAGGAGGAGGTGTTTGCTGTGGAAAATCCATAGAGCGGGGGGCACATGTGGATAGCGAGATGTGTCTGCACATTAAGTGGATTTCGGATGTATCATGTGTTCGTGTTTAACGCACGGCGATGAATTATTAGTTACACTCTAGGTGTTGGGGATACAGAAGTGAATAGGACATGGCACCTGTCTTTACAGGTCTCCTGTGGAGAAAGGGGACAAGTAAGCAGGACAGAGAAATCTGGTGACAATAGGTTGCCCAGCTTCTGGGCCTCTGCCTGGTATAGCAGAAGATGGTATTCTAATCTCTTGAGGCCCTGCTGTTCCAGCCTTGAAGATGGAAGAAGCTCTTCAGGGAAGGGGGCAAACCCCCAATCTTTGTCTCTGATTCCAGCTCCTGAGCTCTTGAGCTGACACTTCCATGCCCAGCCCTGATGCCCACCCTCCCAGCCTGGAGTGAGCCTCAGGCTGTATCAGGACCAGAATTGTCTCTCCCAGCCCTCCAGTCAGGAAAAGCGGAGTTCACTAGTTTAGTCCCCGTCTTCCTGTGGTGAGCCCCACCTCACAGGTGCTTGGGGTCCCTTACAGCCAGGGGTCTCTTCACAAAGCTCC
>JAKSZU010000018.1:38399306-38656806 GCA_026018925.1 Tupaia tana
GACCAAGACACTCTCTTGTATCTTACAACTTTTGCTTTACAACTGTTTTTATTGACTTGACATTATGTAGTCTAGAGGTGGTGAAGAGCCATGCTGGCAAAACCAGTTCCACAATTGTTTGTTTGTCTTACACAATTGGTTCAGTTCCTTGATTCAGATTTATAGGACTCCTAGTACCTACTGTGTAATGCTCAGTTTTGGGAGGCTCTACTGGGTTCCAGAGACAAAAAAGGAATGGTCAGAAAAGAACTGGCTCTGGTGATCTGAGAGGGAAGAACAAAGCACCATGAAGGCTGACATTTATGAGTGCTCACTATATAGAAAACATTATGCTAAGCACTTCATAGCAGTTATTTCATTTCATTGTCATTCCAAGGTATTGTCATTCCTATTTTACAGACAAGAAAATTGAGGCCAAAACCAATAAGGTATTTTGCTCAGGATCATGTACTAAATGGCAGCATTTAGGGTAAACCCCCAGGTCAATTCCTCTGTGTAACAGAAGAGAAAGAAATATGGACGAGGAGGGGAAACAGAGATGAGAGAGGATGGGAGGGAGAAGGAGCAAGTGGCAATGTAGCCAACAAGAGTCATGAAGAGGAATTTCTAAGTATTTTGTATCTTGGTTACCACAGGATTGCATGTAAGACCGCTACTCTCTTCTCACTCCCATGAGAACTTCAGTAAAGTACAAATTGTCTTTTGTGGGAGAAGGCAGAGCTCCACATTTAAGTTGGTATGAGGGAAAAACAGAAACAGCAGCCTCAGGCAAGACAAAGGGGTTATTGGCATCTACAGTTTGCTTTAACTTAATGTTATAGTTTTTTTGTTTTTTTGTTTTTTTTTGGCTAGAGGGCACCTGCGCTGCTGGAGAAGGGGGAATGAGGAAGCACTTTCCCCCATGAAACATAGTCATACTGTAATTCCTTCTCCTCCATCTCTTCCTCCTTCGGGGATTTTGGGCATGCATGCACATGTGTCCAGCATGTTTCTCAAGTTGCCAGGTCTGGGACTCAACTATGTGATCAGCCATGTGGGATTCGACCACCTTAAATATCATGCTATAGGCAAGGCAAGCCCTCATTCATTTTAAATGTGCCTTTTAAGTTATTACTCAATGGCAATAGTTTATTATATACAATATAGGCAACACAGAAGGATAAAACAAAAATTGCCTTTGCCCTCACTACTCAGAAATAATCACTGTAAGCTTTGATATGCATGCTTTAAGCTTTCTCAATACAAATATATTCTTTCTTAAGTTTGATCTAAAAACAGGATCACAGTGTCATGTGGATTTTTAACCTGCTTTTTTGTTTTTTTAATGGCTAGAGGGTGAAAGTGTTGGACAGAAAGAGAGAAAGGGAGAAAGCACCCGCAATGGGACATGGTCATTCTGCAATCCCTTCTCCTCCATTCTTCATCCTACCAGGATTTGGGACATGCACATGTACCCAGTGTTTTTCAAGCAGCCAGGGTCAGGGTTCTGACATGGTCAACCATGGGAAATCCAGATCCCTTAACACTTAACCATTAGGCAATGGGTTCAGAAAAATCTACTTTTCCCTTTATTTTAGTAATAGTGGGTGTGTGCACATGCAAGAAAGAGAGAGAGGAAAAAAATGAAAAAAAAAAAAAACCTTGGTAGGATCTCATCATGTCACAGTCTCCTTTCCCCAGCTCTCCAGTTCCTCACGATTCTGGGCACCCATGCCTTCCCAACATATTTTCAGGCCAACCCAGGGATCTGAACCACCAATGGCCACATGGCTTCCAGACTTGTGGGACACCTATGTACTGCTATGCCACAACAGTTAGGTTTTCAATCTACTTTTTAAACTTAAGCACTTTATGGCTATCACTCCAGAATAAGTAAAACTCCTTCAACAATATTTTAATATCTGTACAGCATCCTATTCCATGGAAATATCATAATATACTTAAGGAAACTATGTCATCCCTTATGTGCCTGTATATCGCCCATACAAGTAACGATCCATGTCATGGCTATTTCTCTGTGAACAGACTAAATTGTTTCCTTAGGGTGAATTCTTAAAGTGAAACTCCCCGATCAAAGGACGGACAGGAACACTTTTGAAATTTCTGATACAGATTTTTTGACTAATTCTCTTTTTTTTAATTGATATTTCTTTTGTGTTTTTTTAATTTTTTATTATAATTATTATTTTTCATACATTCAATTGCTATACATCATTTAGCTAGTATAGAGAATTTACCCAACATGAAATACACCTCAGACCAGTCCAGTTGAAAATACTATACACCTCATTAACAGGTAATGACTCTCCTTGTTGATCATATTCTATCTAAAAAGGTAAAAAACACAATGAAAAGAACCGTTTTCTCAAGATTCTCCTGAACAATTTAAGGAAGCACAGTAGTCATGCAAAAGTAATGAAATCTTCAGAGAAAGCACCAGATCATCTTAGCAATGTTACTGAACCTAACCAAGTCCATAGCTCAATGCACAGCAAGGCCAGAACACTGAAACACCAGGAGGGCAGGGGAGAAAATGCAAGCAAGGACAGGGCTAATTTTCAAATCTACCTCTTCTAAGGTCAAAAGGTAGGGGTCTTTTGTAGACCTTCCCAAGTTGTCAATTAGATCCCATGTACAAATGAAGTACATGAGTACAGTTCTGAGTAGTTGAGTGGAGTCACAGTTCTAAGGTTTTCTCTTCAAATGAAGACTTGGGCTTGTGTAGTTTGGATTGGCTGACCAGGGCTTCCATTCCATTGGCTTCCTCTCTGCAGTTGGAGTTTGCTTAGGTCACTCAGTCCACTCCAGGGCATGTATCCTACAGGCAAACTTATGTACCAGAGGTTAGTATTAGGTCTTTCTTCCTAGGCCAGTTATGGCTGGTTACTATTCAGAAAGCCAAATTCAAAAAATTGGGATCAACAGCAAATCTACCCAAATTTGTTCCCTAATTTCAGCAATAGGGATGGCTTGGGAAAAGAGTCATACACCTTGTCAGATGTTTACACTAGACTTCAGAAGGGCAGCAGGGAAAGAGGAATGAAAACAAATGATTACAGTCCTTGGTTAAAGATTGTCAGAGTGTCAATTTTATTTTTTTAATTTTTAAAATTTTATCTCCTTACAAATAATACCAATGAAGAAGATAATAGAATAGTATCAGTGGAAGACAGACAGTGAAGATGCCCAGAGAGACTTCTTGTGTGCTCAACTTTTAAGGGGAATGTTTAGGAATTTTTTAAACAGTTCTAATAGAATTTTTCTTACTTTGGAAGATAAAGAAAGGAGAAAGTTTACTCATGCAGAGTCAAGGAATATACATGAAAACACAAGACACAAATTTTTATTAGTTATTGCTGATCTGTCCTAAAGAATGTTTTAGGCTTGACATACCAGATTGAATAATGACCCTCCAAAATTGATATCTATCTGGAATCTCAGAATGTGTCCTTATTTGAAACAAGTGTCTATAAAGATGTGATTAGTTGAGATGATATCCAACTGGATTTGGCTGGGACCTAAATCTAATTAGTGTCCTTATAAGAAACCCTTATGTGGCCAGCCCAAGGTTTGGTGGTTAAGTTGCCTGGATCCCACTATGGCCAACAGCACAATTTGAGACCTGGACCTGCAGGTTGAGAACATGCCAGGTGCATGTACATGCATGCCCAAAATTCCAAAAGGAGAGAGAAATGGAGGAGAGGGGATTATGGTATGACCATCCTCCAGGGGTGGGGCAGGGTGTTTTTTCATTTTTTCTCTCTATCATTCTCTCTCCCAAGTGAGTGCATGTGCTCTCTGGAAATTTTTTTTTAGAAAGCCATGTGAAGACACAGAAACACAAGAAGGCCATGTGACAACAGAGACAAAGTAGAATGATGCATCTGCAAGCCAAGAACACCAGGGATGGCCAGAAACCACCAGATGCTAAAAGAGGAGCATGGAAGAGATTATCCTCCAGAGCCTTCAAAAAGAAAACCCAACTGCCAACACTGATTTACTACTTCTAGCCTCAACAACCTTGAGACATTAACTTTCTATTGTTTCAAGTCACATAGTTTGTGGTTGTCACAGCAACCCGTGGAAACTAATACAGATGTTAAGAAATTTTATATTCCCTCGCAAGCAAAAAAAAAAAGTAAAGACAAGAATTATTTGGTCCGCATTTATTTTTAATGAGTGATAAGAACCAAGTTCTCACCTCTGATGAAAGAAGTAGACAGCTGGAGAACTAGCTCCTATTTCTGATAGATGAAGGGAAATACTATAAGAAGCCCAGCCATAGGCCTCAGCAGTAGTTTCTTTGATGTTCTCCCTCTGGTTGTACAGACGACGTTATGAGATCCAGTCTATCTCTTGACTCTCCTAAAATAAGCTCCCCAAGGAGGTATGCAGCTCAAGACAAGCTATGGACCAAGAAGAGTCAATAAATGTGGCAAATATCTCAAACTCGTCCACACCCAGGAAGAGCACCTGGACTTCAGAATATTCTGTTAAGAACGGACATCCATGTGTGGTACAGATGACCAGTGCTTCTCTTACCTCCTTTTCTGGAGAGTGTGGGGGTAAAAAGTAGCAAGTGGTTAAACAAATGGGAGGCTGCCCAAATTTGAATCCCGGCTCTGTTACTTTGTATCTCTTAGGCAAATTAATTTAACCTCTTCATGCCTGTCTTTCGGTATCTGTAGAATGAGGTTAATACAGTCTAATGTTAAATCTTTCAAAGGGAACATGTGCATGCATTCCCAAAATCCCCAGAGAAGAATGGATGAGAAGTGACTGTAGCATGGCCATCTGCCCCCTGAGACCCCACCGGGCCCAGGGTAATTTCTCACTTTCCTCTCTTTGTCTTTCTCCATCTCTCTCCAGGTAGTGTGTGTGCCCTATAGCAAAAAACCTAAAAGGAAGAAAGAAAGAAAGAAAAGAAATAATGTACATAATGTACTTCACATGATGTCTGGCACAAACACTCAAAGAATGTTAGCTATTATGTGCATTAAGTATCCTCAGCGCTCAGTAAGTGGGTCTCTGTTTTCTGTTTAATGTTGTGTTGAGTGCTTACTAGTCTGTGGGGGTGGACGAGGAAGAGCTGAGATAAGCTACTTCCACTTGTTTCTATTCCTCCAGCTACTCAGAAAGAAAAAAAAAATTAAAAAGCTATAAAAAGGGCCCACACACAAAAAAAAATGTAAAAAAGGACACATAACCAAAAACAAGTACAAACGGATGAAGAAAACTTAATATGTCAGGAAGAACTCATCTCATGAATGAAGCATATACATAAAGATTTGGGGAACAGAAGATTTTAAAACCCATTTAGAGAAGACAAACTATAAGGAACAGACCAACAGCTAGGGTTTGGTGATGCCATGTTAACGCAGAACAGAAGGAAAGCAGACAAACTCGACCTTCGTTTTTCAGGGCATAGGTTTGCTTCAACTTCATTCCACTTAGAGCAGATAGAACAACCACTGCTTGGAGGGCAATGAGATCTAAGTAGGTAAGACCCTTGTGAGTACCAGCCCCAGAGCAAAGACCTCTTAGAGTTATAGGAAATTTCAGTCCAGGATGAAGAACTGGCTGGTAGAGGAAGAAAATCACCAAGTTTTTGGGTATCAGGAAAGAGACAGAGGAAAGTACCCTAATTTGTGAAATACGTATGTATGAAAAGATTCTGTAGCCTGGGGAACTGAATTTTAAAAGCCTGTACATTCTAGAATGTACACATGTAAGAGAAAAAAAAAAATAATCAATTAGAGCAAATGAGTTCACCTGTGAATAAATGATGCCTCAATCCCAGAAGCCCTATTTGGTTGAGCTCATTTTAACTTCCGCACCTCTTCCTCTGTATCTCTACAACCTGCAGTATATTAACTCAGGCTCTGGCATTAATCAACAATGTAAAATATATATTGTTCTCTGTTAATATATATGTTACACCACAAGGGGAGATTAGATTATAGGTGGAATTAATGCTACTAATCACCCTTGAGACGGGTAGATTATCCTGGGTTATCTGGGTGGGCCCAAGGGAATAGTAAGTGTTCTTGTAATAAGGAGGTAGGAATTTCAGAGAGTGATGGGGCAACAAAAGCAGAGGTAAGAGTGATTCACTTTGAAGATGGAAAGGGACCAGGAGCCAAGGAATGCAGGCAGCATCTAGAAGCTGGAAAAGACAAGGAAGCAGGTTATTCCTCAGTGCCTCCAGAAGGAAGGTATCTCCGCCAACACCTTGCCTTTAACCTGTAAGACCCCTCTCAGACTTCTGGCCTTCAGAACTATCAGATCATAAATTTGTGTTTTTTAAGCCACTAAATTGTCATAATCTGTTACCACAGCCTTGGAAAATCAATACATCTGGTTTCTGCACTCAGAATTATTTTCTAATCAGTTAACATGGGCTCTCTATTTCTGCATCTGATCCAGCTGCCTGTCTACGGTTCTCACTTACTCTATATGACTTTCTTCACCAGACTATGATAAAGATTGTGGTTAGCTTTGAATTCACATTTCTCCCCATCTGTGCTACCAGGAAGAAAGGGGTGATCTTCTCTTGCTTCAAATGCAAAATATTTACAAAGAAGCTCTGACTGGCATGTCTTGGCAGGAGCCTTGTGATGAGGAGCCCCACTACAATGACTTGGATAGAAGTGGGAGGCAGAAATCTAAAGCTGTGGTCCAGACAGGGGGAGATACTAGTACTACAGGACAGAGGGGAACAGATGTCCACTTGCTCACCCACACAAGCTTTCTTTGATAGACTTCCTTTATCTCATCTGTCTCAGGACCTCTTATTCTGACCTCCTTTCACTAACAACTGAATGCCATGTTGGGTAATTTATAATAGAGGTTTATTTAGCTCATAATTTTGTGGATCTAAGGTCAAGGGGCTACATCTAATAACTGTCTGTAGAGTCCCAGATGAGAGCAGAGTGTGTGTCTGCCCGTCTTGCTTTCTCTCCTTATAAACCTACCCGGATTCAATTGCAAGGGCTCCACCCTGATGATCTAATTCTAATTAGAGGTCACCCCTTTTGAAACATAGTTGGATTAAGGTTTCCCCTTCTTAATACCATCACAATTAGAAGCCAAGTTTCAACATATGAATTTTGAGAAGACGTCATCAAATCATAGCAGGACTCTATACCAAATTTGACTTTTGGTGGATGTCCAGCTAGGGTTATTGATCAATGAGCACATGTTTTCAGTGGGCTGTGCCAATGGGTAGAGTTCGTTCCCTGACAGAGAGAAGGAAAAGTTTTGCTTACAGTGGGTTGAGGAGGTTGTAAGAGTTCTTAACTGGTACTAATAGGGGATGAGTTTTGTTTTGTTTTGTTTTGTTTTTTTCTATGATGGCATTCATCATATATATTTTTTTTCATTTCATTTTCATTTATACACTCAATCACATTATTATTTGTCTTACAAAGTGGATATTTCAACAGGTGAACATTTCTCCCTAGTACAGTTGATAAAACTACAAAACATCTTCAGCAGATAATACCACATTTCTTTGTGCCCTTTATCCAGTGTATTATATATCATTTTGAAATAAATTGACTAATGAGAGTCATCCCTTGAACTTAAGAAGTTTGGCAGTTAAAACAGCTGCAAATGTGTTTTACAAGGAGACAAAATTAAGACAGCAAAGTGTGTGTATCATGGAAGGAGAGTGCTCTTTGGGATGGATGTCCATAGGATAATTTATTTTAGCATTCTCTCATATGTTTTTCTCATTTCTTCCTGTGGAACCATCCACTGAAGACCATTAAATTGGTCTTCCAAAAGGATCCTTCTTAGGTTTCTCTCATTTAAAAAAATGACCTATTCGTAGCTGTAGTGCTCAATGAAGTCTAGCTGCTACTTGGTATAGCATCACCCATGAGGCTGAAAGTAAATCAATGCAAGGGTGCATCCCTGAGGAGGAAGTCAGCCTGGAGCCTCCTTGCCAGGCACCAATGTGTGTCAGAGAAAAGACTAGCCACCAAGTCTTGCAGCAATTTCCTAAGCAAAGCCTCTTAAGAAAATAAAGTCAGAGGGTAAACAGCAGTGATAAACAAAAGGACAGGGCCAAATTTGAGTTTGAGCTGCCACATGATGGGAAATACAGATCTGGTAAAATGAATGTTTCGATCAGTCCTAGAGAAACACTGGAAATGAGTACTGGCTCCTGATATGATGCCTAAGCACACTTGACATGGTAGTAATATTTTCTTTTAAAGAGAACAGATACCATAGTGCTTCCACTGTGCTATTTAGTATTTTGTTTCCTCCCTCTTTATTCCTCTTCTTTATTCATTCTTTTTGTTTTTTTGGAGAGGTTTTTGCTATAGGGAGTGTGTGCTCTCCAGAAAGAGAGACAGAGAGATAGAAAGTGAGAAATCACCCCCCAGGGGGGATGGTCACGCCGCAATCCCTTCTCCTCCATTCTCCTCTCGGGATCTTGGGCACGCACGCACACGCGCCTGGCGTGAGTTTTAAGCCACCGGGTCCGGGACGCAAACTACGGTCAACTACGTGGGAGTCCAGCTACATAGCCATTACGCTAACTGCTGGTTCCCTTCTTTATTCATTCTTATACTCTATCTCTTTTCTTCTCCTTTTCTTCCTTCCTTCCCTTTCCTTTTCCTACTTCTCCCCTATTTCTTCCACAATCATTTGCAGAGAATCTCTCTCATGCTGGTGTTATAAGAGGAAGATTATGGTATTAAGAGCTTGGAGTCCTCCTTGATGACATGCCCAAGAGTGCCAGTTACTTAAAATTCAATACCTGTAAACAGCTTGTGAGCACACCATATTTTAGTGCCTGTCTGTGTTTAGTCAAATACCAAGAACATATGTCTCTTTGTAAATCTACTCCCGGGACTGCTAAGAGTGATTTGGAAAACACTCTTAAATGTGCCAACATCCATCTTTCCCCTCTAGTAGAAAGGATTCACTCAGAAAAAGCTCACTAATTTGTCACCAGATCATCTCCACCTTAACAGCCACCCCCCCACCACACCAGCCTTTGACCCCCCAAAGAAGGAAGCATCTATAGCTCAGCATTCACAGCAAAGTTGGCAGAAGAGACAGGCTGACGGCAAGCTCACAGTATCTATCTATCTCCAGCATTTAATGACGATGCTTCCAAGAATAAAGTAAGAAGTGCCATACGGCACTGCAGAAAAACAAAGACACTAAAATTTAAGAGGGGAGTAAAATTTGTTTATAGACCTCACTAAAG
Organism: Tupaia tana; assembly: GCA_026018925.1. NCBI lineage: Eukaryota > Metazoa > Chordata > Mammalia > Scandentia > Tupaiidae > Tupaia > Tupaia tana. The sequence goes on from JAKSZU010000018.1 coordinate 38,408,533, forward strand.
AAAAGTTGCTGAGTACTGAATCTAGAGACCCATACTGCTGCTCTTGTTTGGGACCTTTTGGGGGCATTGGGAAAATGCATGTGATATTTTCTGGACTGAAGATTTGCTTATTTTTGTTGTTGTATTTATGGTTGTTTTGGTTTGGTGTTTTTCATTATCAGTTTTCAGAAGATATCACAATTTAACCAAGTTTTTAATCTAAAAACCAAAAAATTTTAACAAAGTAAAGATCATCTACCTCAACAAAGCATTCTTGGAACTTTAGGCATGAATTTCATAAAACATTCTATCCAGAGTGCTATGTAATAGTAACTATCATTTGATGAATGGCTATTGTGTTGTAGGTATTTTTTATATATTATTTTGTTTATATCTTAGACCAAGCCTCAAGGTAGTTATCATTTCTCCCATTTTACAAGTATGACAATTGAGGTTCAGAGATAATAAGCAATCCAAGTATGTCATATGTATGTCCAAGGTCAAATTATAGTAAGTGATGGAGTCAGGACTCAGGTGAAGGACCGCATAATTTCAGAGCCTGTATTCTTTCTATGCATCTTATTGCTTTCCTAGCTACACTGTTCTGACCTTCCCAGAATGTTCTGATGGAGCACTGTAAGAGGATGCAGGCTGAAGAGGAATATGTGAAAAGGGATTCCTCTGAGGTAAATTCTCATCTATTGCAATGATCTTTCCCCAGAGAAGATTTACAGAACTTCTCACTGCTGGATCACAAGAGATTAATTGCTCGGCTTTGAAGTGTAGACATCAACCCAATGAGAAAAGGTCTCCATACACCAATAAGGAGACATGTACAAATATCTAGTTTATCCAATTGGGATTAAGTATTTTTCTAACCCATATTTTACCATTTATTCTGTCTCAAAATGTTAGTTAATCTTTTATTCCTCACCTTGGAAGTATAGGATCACCTACCCAGTATGAAATGATTTTTCAGCCTTTCCTCTTTCTTTCATTCCTTTTCTTTTATTGAGTGCCAAATGCGCCAAGCACTCAAAAAGTGTATCTCATTTTCTTCCATTCGTTCTTTCACTCAAGAGTCCTGTGGAATAGACATTTGCAGACATTATCGAAATAGTAAATTTCATCTTGTGTATAAACTCCTTATTCAAAGAATATTAACTGGGCATTAGCCATTTTCCCAAAGATATTCTAGATACTGATCTAGTCTCCAGGTATAAAATAGTAGGCAAAGCAAATGTACATGCTTATCTTCTTCTGTATAAAAGACTCTCCACAATTAATCAACCTGATGAAAAAAACTAGACAAGACCTAAGTAAATGGAAATACATACTCATGGATTGGAAGACTCCATGATAAGATGATAAGTTCTCAGGAAACAGGTGATGTGTTGGTACAGTGCTGGATCCCACATGGTCAACTCTCTGGTTTGAGTCCCAGACCCAGTGGCTTAGAAATACACCAAGCACATATGTTTGTGTACCCAAAATCCTGAGAACAGAATGGAGGAGAAGGGATTGTGGCATGACCATCCTCTCTAGGGTGTGATTTCTCACTTTCCTTCTCTTTCTGTCTCTCTACAGCAAGTACACACAACCTATGGCAAAAGTTAAAAAAAAAAAGTAGTCAGTTCTCTGCAACTTGGTCTAAAACTCAAAATGATCCTTGTCAACTCCTGTAGACCTTATAGAAATTGACAGACCAAGGGGACCAGCAGGTGGCATGGTGGTTAAGGCACTGGACACTCCCATTTAGCTGACCATGGTTCAAGTCCTGGACATGATGGCTTTCTTTCTCTCTCTCTCTCTCTCTCTCTCTCTCTCTCTCTCTCTCTGGCTTATCAAACTGAAAAGTAATAATAATAAATAACATTAAATAAAATAATTCAAGAAATTGACAGGACAATTCTAAAATTTACACAGGAAAGCAAAGAACCTAGTATGACCAAAACAAAATCGAAAAAGAATAACATTAGAGCTCACACACTGCGTGATTTTAAGACTTATTATAGAGCTGCAGTAATCAAGATAATGTCGTGTTAGTGTAAGGATAGACATATACATCAATAGAACACAATACAGAGTGCAAAAATAGATTCTAATTGTAAGGTCAATTGACAAATGTGCTAAGATAATATGGTGGATAAAAACTAGTTCTTTTATAAAATGCTGTTGGAATAACCCAGGTACGAAGTCATGAACCTCAATCTACATATCACATTGGAAAAGCTAAAAATAGATCATACATTCAAATATAATGAAAAACTCTAAAACTCCCAGAATTAAATACAAAAGGGAATAATTGTGATCTTGAATTAGGTAATAATTTCATAGATATAATGCCATAATTCAAAAGCAACTTGATAAATTAAACTTCAACAAAATTAAAGTCTCTGCTTCTCAAAGACACTGACAAGAAAATAAAAAGAGAAGTCACAGATGAGGAGAAAATATTTGCAAAATATATATCAAATGAAGGACTTCTATTCGTAATATAGTTAAACTACAGTTCAATAATAAAAATTAGGAAAAAATTTAATAAAAAAGAATTTGAATTGCTTCAAAAATAAAGATATAACACAAAAGTACATGAAAACATATGCAAGAGGATGCTAGTTAAAACCATAATTATGAACTACTACACACCCATTAAAAGAATGGCTAAAATAGAACCAAGATACATAAAGACTACTACATCCCACAATAGCAGAATACATATTATTTGCAAACTTACATGAAACATTCACCAAGATAGATCACGTTATAAGCCATAACAAGTTTTAAAGAATATAAGTCACGGGACCAGCAGTTAGCGTAATGGCTATGTCGCTGGACTTCCGCGTGGTGGACCGCGGTTCACGTCCCAGATCCGGTGGCTTGAGACTCATGCTGGGCGCGTGTGCGTGCATGCCCAAGATCCCGAGAGGAGAATGGAGGAGAAGGGATTGTGGTGTGGCCATCCCCCCTGGGGGGTGATTTCTCACTTTCTATTTCTCTGTCTGTCTCTGTCTGTCTGGCGAGCGCATGTGCCCTATAGCAAAAACCTCTCCAAAAAAAAAAAAAAAAGAATATAAGTCACACAACTTCTTTCTAAGATCACACTAAAATCAATAACAGGAAGACAATTGAAAACTTCCAAAATATTTGGAGATTAAACAACGTACTAGTAATACATGAGCCAAGAAAAAATTTCAAAAGGAATTCAGAAATATTTTAACTAAATAAAAATGAAAACACAACTTGTCAAAAATTATGGGATGCAATGAAAGTAATGCTTTGAGGGAAATTTATACTATTGAATGTACTTATAAGAAAAGAAGGGACCAGCAGTTAACATACTGGCTATGTCGCTGAACTCCCACGTAGTCAACCGTGGGCTTAAACTCACACCGGCTGCCAGTGCGTGTGTGCCCAAAATTCTGAGAGGAGAATGGAGGAGAAAGGATTGCAATGTGGTCATCCCCCCTGGGGGGTGATTTCTTGCTCTCTGTCTCTATGTCTCTCTCCATCTTTCTGGTGAGCGCACGCGCCCTATAGCAAAACCTTGCAAAAAAAAAAAAAAATGAAGAAATATCTAAACTTCATAACCTGTTTCAAACTAAAGAAACTAAATAAAGAAGGTCCAGCCAGGTGGCATAGTGATTAAGGTAACTGGATCCCACATGCACAACTGTGTGATTTGAGTCCTGGACCCAGAAGCTTGAAAAATATGCTTGGCATGTGCATGTATGCCCAAAAATCCTGAGAGGAGAAAGGATTGTGGTGTAGTTATCCACCCTGGGGGAGGCGGAGGTGGGAGGGTGCTTCTCATTTTCTTTCTCTCTCTCTTCCTCTCTCTCTCTCTCTCTCGTCTCCAGTAAGCACATGTGCCCTACAGCAAATTAAAACAATAATAAAGAAACAAAATTTTAAAATAAGAGCAAATTAAACTCAAAGTAAGCAAAAAGAATAATAAAAATTGGAATAGAAATAAATGAGATTGAAACCTGGAAATCAGAGAAGATCAACAAACCAAAAGCTGGTTCTCTGAAAAGATTAATAAGACTAGGAAGCTTGTAGCCAGGTAACATGAAATTTAACAATGAAAATAGAGACTAGTGGTGCAGCAGGAAAATACAATGCTTTGCAAGACTAACCCACAGGGGAAGTTTCCAATTTCATGTCTGGAGACCTCCCTACATATGCTAGGCTTGCAGGTGCCCATGATCTAGAACTGGCTAAAAAGGGGAGAAATTCATGCTGTAAAGATTTCACTGGAGGTTCTCTCTCTCTTTCTCTCTCTCTCTCTCTCTCTCTCTCTCTCTCTCTCTCTCTCTCAAAATAAATGAATAAACTTTCATTTTTAAAAAAGATAAAAATAAAAGCATAAGCTTGGGACCAGCAGTTAGCATAATAGCTGTTGCTGGACTACCATGTAGTCGACCACAGTTTGTGTCCTGGACCTGGTGGCTTAAAACTCACGGTGGGCGCATGTGCGTGCATGCCCAAGATCCTGAGAGGAGAATGGAGGAGAAGGGATTGCGGAGTGGCCATCCCCCCGGGGGGTGATTTCTCGCTTTCTGTTGCTCTGTCTACCTGGCGAGCACACGTGCCCTATAGCAAAAACCTCAACAACAACAAAAAAAAACACATAAGCTTTATTTCTCAACACAAGCTTTATCAAATTCAATACACTTTTGTAAGTGATGACAACAATCATTTAGCCTATCCCTAAATAACTGAAGATCCTAAGAATTTAAGGATATCAATGTAGTCTCTTTCACATTATGAATTGCAGAAAAATGGGGCCCTTTAAAGATTGTTAGGCTAATAAGGTGCTAAATCAGGACTACGAGGTGAATGTGCAATGATTTCTTATCAAAACTCACAAAATCTCCCTTGTTTGATGATTGACATGATCGAGGACACTGTAATGTGCAGAAAGACTCTGTGGTAAAGCTTTCCTGGGCATTTTTCTGCAAAGTTTTGAGTCTCTTTCTTAATACACCCTCATAATAAGCAGATATTATTGTTTTTTGGCTCTCCATAAAGTCAACCAGCTATATGCTTTGAGCATACCCTCCCCTCAAAAACAAACAAGCAAACAAAAAAAACACATTATTATGCCCAGTCTGCTTTTGCTTTAACTGGGCCATTTTTACCTCTCGGTCATCATTGCTCTATTTTTGCTTTATCTGCAGGATCATACTGATAAAGCTATGTTTCATAGCCTGTTACAATGAAAAAAAGCAAGACACTGGGAGAAAATATTTATAAAAGTCGTATTTGATAAAGGAATGTTAACTAAAATGTACAAAAAAAAAAATCTTGATGCACATCAACAAGAATAAGCTTGACTTAAAAATGGGCCTTAAAAGAGACCTCAATTAAAAAGAAGAAATAAAGATTGTAAATAAACATATGAAAAAGAATCCACATACCACGGAAATAGAAATGAAAAGAACAATGATATACCACAATACACCTGTTAGAATGGCCAAAATCAAAACCACGGACAGTAGCAAATGCTAGTGAGTATATAGAGTAATATGAACTCTCTTTTGCTGATGGTGAAAATGCAAAATGGTGTGCTCATTTTGGAAGATGTTTTTTCAGTTTCCTACTGCTATGTTCTAAATGCCTGGCACCCTGTCAAAATTCATACGTTGAAATCCTAACTTCCAAGGTGATGACATTAGGATGTGGGGGCCTTCGAAGGTGATCAAGTCATGAAGTTGAAGCCCTCCTGGACTGCATTATGCCCTTATAAGGAGGACTAACAGAGACGCTTTATCCCTTCCATCAAGTGAGAACACAGCAAGAAGACACAATTCTATTAACTAGTTAGTATGTTGTCACTAGACATTGAATTTGTCTGTTTCTTAATCTTGGGCTTCCCAGTCTCCAGAACTGTTAGCAATAAATTCTTCTTGTTTTTAAGATTCTCACTCTAAATATTGTGTTACAGCAGTCCAAATGGACTAAGACACATACTAAACTAAAAATATTATTTTTTGAGAGAGAGAAATAGAGAGAGATTTTTGCTATAGGGAGTGTGCACCCACCAGAGACACAGAGAAAGACAGAGAGAGAAAAAACGTGAGCAATCATCCCCTAGGGGGATGGCCACTCCACAGTCCTTTCTCCTCTATTCTCCTCTTGGGATTTGAGGCACAAACACACATGTGCCTGGTGTGAGTTTAAAGCTGCTGCATCCAGGACTTGAACCACAGTCAATCATGTGGAAGTCCAGTGCCTTAACCACTACGCCCCAAACAAGAGATATTTTTATCACATTATCCAGTAATCACACTCCTTGACTTCACCCAAAGAAGTTGAAACTTATATCACACAAAGACCTGAACAAGAAAGTAGCATCTTTATCTATACTTGCCAAAACTTGAAAACAATCAAAACATCCTTTCCTGGGCAATATCATCCAGAACCAAAAACAAATATACTAACAAGCCATGAAAAGACATGGAGGAACCACAAATTCCTATTACTAACTACAAGAAGACAATCTAAAGGGGCTACATACTGTATGTGACATTTGGAAAAGGATAAAACTATGGAGATTGTAAAAGAGATCAAGAGATCACTTGTCAAGGGATACAAGATGAAATGATGAAGAGATGAAGTGAAAGATCACAGAGGATCTTTTTTTTTTTTTTTTTTTTTGAGAGGTTTTCGCTACAGGGTGCATGCGCTTGCCAGACAAACAGAGAGAGACATAGAGACAGAAAGCGAGAAATCACCCTCCAGGGGGGATGGTCATGCCGCAATCCCTTCTCCTCCATTCTCCTCTTGGGATCTTGGGCACGCACGCACGCACACATGCCCAGTGTGAGTTCTAAGCCACTGGGTCTGGAACACGAACCGTGGTCAACTACGTGGGAGTCCAGCGACATAGCCATTACGCTAACTGCTGGTTCCCGATCACAGAGGATCTTTAGGATAGTACAACTACTCTGTATAATATTATCATGAAAATATGTAATTATATATGTATTTGTCATAACCTATAGAATTTACACCAATCGTGAACCCTAATGTAAAATATTAGCTTTGGATAATAATAATGTGTCAATGTAAGCTCATCACTGTAACAAATGTACCTCTCTGGCAAGGAATGATGATAATGGAGGAGGTAATGTATATGTGAAAGAAAGGTGTGGGCTTTCCTTGATCAAAAATGATCCCCCTCCAGAATCATTTCTAGTAGGAAAGGCACAAACCCACGCCAGGCCCATCTTGAGACAGATACTGAACTTCAGCTGTGAAATATCACTTGCTTTTCTTGACCAAAAATGAAGGTTTTCTGCTGAGACTCCCCCCCCGCCCCCCTGAGAATCATTTCTAATGGCCTCAGGTCCAAGTGAACAGGAGCCAAACATCTGAATACCATTAGGGTCAGGATACTCATCTATTCCTACTGAATCTGATGCACAAAGAGTGAAAACGGAACAGAAGAGAGATTGCATATCACCTCTTCTACATGCCTCTGAACACTCAGATTGAACTTCAAGAATCAGGAAGAAACACACCATCTATCAGATGACTAGAAATCACCACAGGGTCACAAGAAATACGGAAAAGCAAGAAAATGCCTTTCCTCCCAGGGAAAAGAATAACTCCTCTTCATCCTCAGACAGTACAATGAAACTCATGGAAATTTCTGATAAAGAATTTAGAATATTCATAATGACAAAGCTAACAGAGATGGAAGAGAAGAGAGACATTGAACTGCAGAAGAGGCAAGAGAAAGGAGCTGATGAGTTCCAGGAGGTGAGGAAATTCTTGCAAAATCTAAAAGAGGAAATACACACTATAAAAAATAATCAAATAATCCTGTTAGAGATGATGGCTATAATACAGGAAGTCAAAACCTCCCTTGAACGTATTAAAAGCAGACTAGATTGTACAGGAATTCAAATCTCAGGTGTACAGATAGAATTTTTGGCCTAGAAAAATCCAACACAAAGACTGAGAAAATGGCCCCAAAGAATGAGAATAATAAATGAGAAATAGTAGATACCATCAAACATCCAAACATCCAGATAATTGGTATCCCAGAAGGTGAAGAGACTAATAAGGGCATTGATAATCTATTCCATGAAATCCTGCAAGAAAACTTTCAAAACCTAGAGAGACATTCAAAGATCCAGTGCCAAGAAATACAAAGGACCCTAAATAGAATCAACCCAAGATCTTCTCCAAGACACATTATAGCCAGATAGACCAAAACCACAGACAAAGAAAAGATACTAAGATTGACAAAAGAAAAACACCAAATTACCTACAAAGGAAATCCCATCAGGCTGACAGCAGACCTCTCACTGGAAACAATGCGAGCAAGGAAAGAATGGGAAAATATATTCAAATGTTAAGAGAAAAGCAATTTCAACCAAGAATACTGTACCCGGCAAGATTATCCTTCATATGGGAAGAAAAGACAAGAATGTTCTCAAATAAAATTTGAAAGAATTTACCAACACCAGACCAGACCTCCAAGAATTTCTGCAGGGAGTGCTATACCTGGAAAATTAAATATAGTCACACAGAAATAAGAGTTAAAAAACTAAGAAAATGGCCAACTTAATCGTAGGGACAAGTCTGGCATTGAATATTATAATCCCAGAATTTAACCGGGGAGATAGAACCATGACAGAAGATAAAGTACATCAGAATTGACTGGTGAAACAGAATTTTATGACTTTTGACTAAAACATTGCTTATTTTCTTCTAGGCTTTGTTTTCTGGTCTTAAGGATTTTTGTGCTGTCTTAAGCTGCCAATAGGTTCATATACCTACTATTTGAACAGAATCCCAATCTGTATCCTGGCTTTAAATTTTAAGCATAGTTTCTTAGCACTTCTTTGATTTATTAAAGCTAAAACTGCTTTTCTTTAAATTAAAAAATATAGTAAAAATACATGATTAATGACCATAGTAAGCTATATAGCATAGCTAGGTGCTACCTTATAATGTATTCACATGCCTTAAGACATGTATCCATAGATATGTATATATCAGCAGAGCTTGCTATTGAAAATAATTAGATTATTTAAAAATTTTTGTGAATCAATAAAATGTGGGGGGGGGAGGAAAAAATATATATACACCAATTGTCTGTGTGCTATAGCAGAAACTGAAAGTTTGTAAGGTATAAAAGCTGGGAAGGAAATGGTAGATATTAGAGAAAGTAAAGATGGGGTAATATGGGGGGAGGGTAATGAAGAGAGGGAGGGAGGGGAACAGGGAAAGGGAAAAGAAGTATGTTGAGTTGACAAAAAAATGAAAAGCTATTTGCTGATGATAATATATATAGTAATGTCTTCATGTTGACTGATATACATCATATTCAGGCTGGAAAAAGCAATGTTGTACACTGTAAAGATGAGCGTGATTAAATGTAAATTAAAATAAGTAATTTTTAAAAAGAAAAAATTTTTAAATAAAAAAATAAATAAAATACTTGACAGCATAAAGTGCTAGCAAAGATGAGAAGAAACTAGAACCTTCCTACAAAACTAGTGAGAATGCAAAGTGGTACACTTATTTTGGAAAATAGTTTCTCATAAAGTTAAAAACACTAGTACTGCTAAATGAAGCAAGCCAGACTATGAAAGACAGGCATTTTATGTCCCCACTTATTATATTATAAATGTCTGTACTCTACAACAGAAACTGAAATACTGGTAGTTATAACAGCAGGGAGGGCAACCATTGATACTAGAAACAGTACAAGAGGGGGTAAGAATTATATATATATATATATATATATATATATATATATATATATTTAATATATTATATATATTATATATATACATTATATATAATATATATAATGAGAAAAAATTAAATAAATCATAAAACAAAATCTGTCTTTGTTTTCTGTTGCTATAAGAGAATACCACAGAGGCCAGCAGGTAGCATGGTGGTTAAGGCACTATACTCCCACATGGACAATCACAGTTCAAGTCCTGGACCTGGCAACTTGCTTTCTCACCCCCCCCCCCTTTTCTGGTCAAATTTAATAATAATTATAAATAAAATTAAATAATTCTTTAAAATAAGTGAATACCACAGAATGAGGAATTTATAATGAAAAATGCTTACGTAGATCATGGTTCTGGAGGCTGGGAAGTCAAAGGTCAATGGGTCAGCACCCTTGAGACCCATCTTGCTACATGATACCATAAGAACAAGACAACTAGAGATATTTATATATTAAAGCCAGTCTCACAATAAAGAATCTGCTCTCTTGATAGTGACATAAATAGATTCATGAGGGGAAAAGCTCTCATTAATCTATTAATTCATTTATAAGGGCAGAACCAACATTAATCTTTTTATGAAGACAGAGAGGTTAAGTTTTCAACACATGAACTTTTGGAAGACATATCCAAATCATGACAAACTACAACCTCTGTTATTTTATTTACTTGAGTTTCTGTAAGAAAAAGGCTATAGAGACAGAAATTAGATCCATGGTGTATGAAATTGGGGTGAAGGTGAGTGATTGACTACAGAGATTTACAAGGAAAATTTTGAAACTGAGGGTAGTGGTTACTCAAATATATGCATTTGTGGAAATTACGTATTTGTACGTCTACATTTTCTAATTGTCGCTAGTACCCACAAATATACTTGATTTTTGTATATTTATTTTCAATACAGAAAGCTTGCTGAACTTCCCTATTACTGGTAATGATTTTAATCTAGATGCTAGTAAATGTTCTATTAGACAATTAAATAGCTTGTAAGAACTTTGTTACTTTATTTTATACCAGTGTATTTTTATTTGTTATTATAGTGGCTCTAATAAAACATTGTATTTAAATGTAATAGAAAGGTTTTTAAAACTTTAACTATTAATCATATTTGCAGTAGTTTTCTAAAAGATGCTTATCAGTGTCAGAATGTTTTCTTATATATTCCTAGTTTGCCATAAATTTTTTTTTATGAATGAGTACATTAATCAACTTGGGTTGCATAACAGAAAAAAAATCATAGACCAGGTAGCTTCAACAATAGAAAATTATTTTGTCACAGTCTCAGAGATTGGAAGTTCTAGATCAAGGTGCCATCTAATTCAGTTTCTGGTGAGGGCTTTTCTCCTAGCATCTAGAGGGTTGCCTTCTTGCTGTGTCCTCACATAACAGAGAGAGAAAGAGAGGTCTCTTCCTCTTCTTATAAGGACAAAACCTTTTCATGGGGAGGGGGGTCACACCCTCATGATCTAATCTAATGTTAATTACCTCCCAAAAGTTCCATCTCCTAATATCGCTTTTGATATTAGGGTTTCAACATACTAATTTAAAGGGTATACAGTTCCATTCGTAGCAACGGATATTGAGTTTTTATTAAATATGTTTTCTCCATTTACTAATATAAAATTACTCTCTTTTACTCTGTCATTGTGGTGAGTTAAAGATTTTCTAGTATATGGGACCAGCAGTTAGCATAATGGCTATGTCGCTGGACTCCCATGTAGTTGACCGTGGTCGAAGTCCCGGACCCGGTAGCTTGAACTCATTCCGAGCACGTGTGTGTGTGTGCCCAAGATCCCGAGAGGAGAATGGAGGAGAAGGGATTGCGGCGTGACCATCCCCCCTGGGGGGTGATTTCTCGCTTTCTGTCTCTATGTCTCTCTCTGTCTGCCTGGCGAGTGCACGCGCCCTATAGCGAAAAACCTCTCCAAGAAAAAACTATAGATAAATAGAATTGCATCAAGCTAAAAAGCTTCTTCACAGCAAAGGAAACAGAGACTACCCCACAGCATGGGAGAAAACATAAGCAAACTATACTTCAGAAAAAGGATTGACAATCAGACTATATATAGAACTCAAACAGCTCACTCCCTCCTCCCTCTTCCCTCCAACCAAATAAAAAGGGAAAAAGCAAAACAAATAGTCCAATTAAAAGATGGGCAATATACCTGCACAGACAGCTCTCAAGGGAAGACATAAATGAATAAAACCCATATTTTCAAGACAAGCAGATGGCACAATGGTTATGTCACTGGACTCCCACTTAGTTGAGTGGTTCAAGTCCCAGATCTGGTGACTTAAAACTCATGCCAAGTGTGTGTGCGTGTGTACCCAAAATCTCAAGAGGAGAATGGAGAGAAGGGATTGTGGTGTGGTCATCCCCCCTGGGATGTGATTTCTTCCTTTCTGTCTCTCTGTCTCTCTCTGTCCCTCCAGTGAGAACACATGCCCAAAGCAAAAATCTCTCTCAAAAAAAATCTAGACTGTTCAACATCTCTTATCATGAGAGAAATGCCAGTCAAACATTGAGATATCACCACTCAGAATGGCTCTCAAAAAAAATAATAATAAAGAATAGAAGAATGGCAAATGCTGGTGAAGTTACAGAGAAAAGAGAACCCTCATGCACTGCATGTGGGAATATAAATTAGTATAGCCACTGTGGAAAACAGTATGGAGCTTCCTCAAAAACCTAAAAATAGAAGTGCCATATCCACCCAGCAATCTCTCTATGTGTATATACCCAAAGAACAGAAAATCACTCAGCTAGAGTGATATTTGCCCATTTATATTTATTGCAGCATTATTCACAATAGCTGAGTCAGAAAATCAACCCAAGTATTCAAAAACCAGTGAATGGAATGGGAAAATATGTTCAGCAATAAAGAACAGCAAAATTTTGTCATTTCATACAAAGTACCAGACCTAGAATTAAAAGGACTCAGAAGCATAGAAATAGAGACAGTAATGACAGACACCAGGAGCTGCTTGAGAGATATGGGTAAGGGTTTGTGAGAAAAAGTTCAATGGATGTAAGAATGTAAATAAGGAGAAGAAGTAACAGTGTGGTATATCATAGAAAAGTAAAAACTAGGAACCAGCAGTTGGCATAATGGCTATGTCACTGGACTCCCATATAGTCAACTGTGGTTCAAGTCCCAGACTCGGTGGCTTAAACTCACGCCGGGCACATGTGTATGCACGCCCAAGATCCCAAGAGGAGAATGGAGGAGAAGAGATTGTGGCATGGCCATCACCCTGGGGGATGATTTCTCATTTTCTGTCTCTCTGTCTTTCTGGCGAGTGCATGTGCCCTATAGCAAAAACCTCTCCAAAAAAAAGAGAAAAAACTATGGACAATTTAATGCATATTTCAAAAAACTAATAGAACTATAGGGAACCAGCAGTTAGCATAATGGCTATGTCGCTGGACTCCCACGTAGTCGACCACGGTTCGCATCCCGGACCCGATGCCTTAAAACTCACACCGGGCGCGTGTGCGTGTGTGCCCAAGATCCCGAGAGGAGAATGGAGGAGAAGGGATTGCAGCATGACCATCCCCCCTGGGGGGTGATTTCTCGCTTTCTGTCTCTATGTCTCTCTCTGTCTGCCTGGCGAGTGCACGCGCCCTATAGCGAAAACGTCTCAAAAAAAAAAAAAAAAAAAAACTAATAGAACTATCAACAAATGTGCCCAACACAATATATATTTTTTCCTTAGAGAAGATGACTATGTACATATCTTTGATTTGATTATTATATATTGTATACATGCCTGTAAAAACCATACTGTAGGAGACTCACAAATATTCAGACAAGAAGCCATTTTAAAGCTGAGGTGTGTCCTGGTGCATTCAGGGAAGCCATGCTCTAAACCCATCTCCTAGACTCCCAAAATATTCAGACAAGTTAGGCCTTGGTGCACAGTAGCCAAACATCTGAATCCTTTTAGAGTCATTGAAATCCTCAACACTTATTGAACCTCCTACTTTAGTGAAGAAATTTCTTTCTATGAATCTGAACTCCTAATCTTACTGTTGATACCACATTGCTAAGTACTGTGAAGGAGAGATTTTGTCACAGAATGACGAGAAAGGATCACAGAGACACAAGAAACATGAGAAACCAAGAAAATACCTCTCCCCTAGGGTAAAAGAACAATACCTCATCATCTACAGTCAGTACAGTAGAATTCATGAAAATGTCTGATAAAGACTTCAGAATACTCATAGAGACAAAACTAAACAAGATGCAAGAGCTGAGATGTAATGAACTCCAGAAGATGCTGGAGAAAAGAGACAACGAGTTCCAGGAGGTGTTGAAGTTCTTTCATGATCTGAAAGAGGAAATACATACCATAAAAAAGAATCAAGTGGAGCTATTAGAGATGAAGTCTGCACTTCAGGAAATGAAAACATCCCTCAAAAGTATTAAAAGCAGGTTAGTCCATGCAGAAAAATCAAATCTCGGATGTTGAAAGCAAAACCTCTGAGCTAGGAAAAAACAAACAAAAAAACTGAGAAAATAACCCCAAAAAATGAGAATTCTATATGAGAAATACTAGACAGCATTAAGTGCCCAAACGTTTAGATAATTGGTAGACCAGAAGGTGAGGAAACTAATAAGGGCATTGATAATGTATTCCATGAAATCTTCGAAGACAACTTTCCAAATCTAAAGAGGCATTCAGATATCCAGATCCAAGAAATACAAAGGACCCCTAATAGAATCAACCCAAGAAGATCTTCTCCAAGGCACATCATAGCCAGACTGGTCAAATCTACAGACAAAGACAAGATATTAAAATTGGCAAGAGAGAAACGTCAGGTTACTTATAAACGTTATCCTGTCAGGCTAACCTCAGACCTCTCATCAGAAACAATGCAAGCAAGGAAAGAATGGGAAAATATATTCAAAGTGTTAAGTGAAAAACAGGTTCAACCAAGAATACTATACCCAGCAAGATTTTCTTTCATATGGAAAGAAAGAATGAAAACATTCTCAGGTAAACAATACCTGAAAGAATTTGCCAGTAGCAGACCCACTCATCAAGAAGTTCTGATAGGAATGTTCAACCAGTAAAACTAAAGATATATACAGAAATAAGAGAACAAAAGGCAACCAAGAAAGTGACCAATTTAATGCTAGGGACAAGAAATATCAATAACAACATAGAATGTTAACTTCCAGGATTTAAATGGAAAGATTGGACCACAGCAACACTGCATATTCAACAAAAGGGAATTTGAACATAAGACTGAATTGGCAAAATAGAATTTTATGACTTTTGAGTAAAACATTACTGATTTTTTTTACTATGCTTTATTTTCCCAATTTAAACAGTTTACTTTCTTTTGAGTTGTTGATAGGTTCAGTACTATGCTAAAATATTTTTCTTGTTTGTTTCTTTAAATGGAAACATAAATTTTTCTTCCTTCCTGACCCCTCTGGAATTGGAAAATATTTGGGAATATTCTTATTTTGTGGTAGAAGGTTTATTTGCATAAGTTCAATAATGTGTATTGCATTGATTCAGAAATTGGAAATACTCATTATTGGACAGGGCTTTGACTAGAAGGTCATACCTGAAGATTAATCAGAAAACTATGGAACTAAGGTGGATCTCAAGTAAGCTAACAGAAGCTCTTAGAAAGATAGCCTGGTATCAGAAATAGTTCTGCCTGGTAGGAGGATTGGAGAAGATACATGAAGAATTTATAACATAAAGTAACCTGGACTTTTCCAGCCCAACATTGTAATCAGTAGAGATTACAAAAGAGCAGCCACACCAGAGGATTATTTTGAGAAAGACTTTGAAGGAAGAAAAAGAGACTGATCTTTGCTAGCAGACGGTATATCGCAAAATACTTGGGCAGGGCTGAATTGAAAAGGTTTATGTGTGACTAGTGTGCTGGGCATTTGCTTTTCAACAATTTGAGTAATTGACATGTAAATATTTTCTCAAAAATATTTAAAACCATACTGTTTCTGTTGTTACAGAGTCACAAACAAAATTATACAAAATTATAAGAATTATTTTGAGGGACCAGCAGTTAGCGTAATGGCTATGTTGCTGGACTCCCACGTAGTTGACTGCGGTTCAAGTCCTGGCCCAGGTGGCTTAAACTCACGCCAGGCGTGTGTGCGTGCGTGCCCAAGATCCCAAGAGGAGAATGGAGGAGAAGGGATTGCGGAGTGGCCATCCCCCCTGGGAGGTGATTTCTCACTTTCTATCTCTCTGTCTCTCTCTGTCTGGCGAGCGCATGCAAAAAAAAAAAAAAAAAAAAGAATTATTTTTAACATTATCTTTAAAATTGAGTATTTTAAAATTTTGAAAGTTGCTGGTTAACTGTCAAGAACTATGGAGTATGAGTTAAAAATTTTTTATATGTAAAGTAAATGATTGTGGAAAAATGTAAAAATGAAAATGAAAAAACAGAAAAGAGAAAACATACTGTAAGGCCAGTAGATGGCATGATGGTTACATCACTGGACTCCCACATAATCTGCAGTTCAAGTCCCAGCTTAAAAAACTCACGCCAAGCATGTGTGCATGCATGCACAAGATCCCGAGAGGAGAATGGAGGAGAAGGGATTGCAGTGTGGGGAGGGAGGGTTGGTTTCTTGCTCTCTCTCTCTCTCTCTGTCTCTCTATCTTGTCTCTTCAACAGGCATACGCCACCTATTATCTCTCTTTCAAAAAAAAATACTTAACTCATAAAGATATACATCAATTACACATCAACCAAAAATCATAATTTAAAAATGAGTACAAAAAGTAAAAACTTCCCAAAAAGGGGAACAGGACAATGTGGCTCAAGAAGAAAAGTGAATCATAATAGAATAATTCAAATACAAGAAATAATAAAAAGAACAGAAATTCTTGTAATATGTTGGCAAAAATAATACTACACACAATGTTGACATTCCATAAATTTACTAATCTTCTCCCCCAAAAATTAAAAATAATCCAAGTCTACTAGATATTGCCAAATCATTCTCATTAGTGGTAGTGTCAATTTAAATTCCCACCAGCCCATAATGAAAGTTTTCCATCATCCCAAATCCTAGACTACATTTGAAACGTTAAAAGTTTTACATCTGGGACCAGCAGTGGGAGTAATGGCTACGTCTCTGGATTCCCATGTAGTTGACTGTGGTTTGAGTCCTGAACCCAGTGGCTTAAACTCACACCAGGCACATGTGCATGTGTGCCCAAGATCCTGAGAGGAGAATGGAGGAGAAGGTATTGCAGCATAGCCATCCCCCCGGGGGTGATTTCTCACTTTCTGTCTCTGTCTTTCTGGCAAGCGCATATGCCCTATAGCAAAAACCTCTCCAAAAAAAAAAAATTTACATCTTTGCCAATCTGATGATGTGAAATGTTCACTAATTTCCCACATTTCTTCCTCTAGTAAATGTATTTAAAACTACAAAATTCTAAGTACTATTTTAGGCAAATTCTACTAATTTTCATGTACAATTTTTATTGTTAGCATTAAATATTTTCCGGTTTCTATCCTGAGATCTTCTTATGACCCAATAATTATTTTTAAATGTGCTGTTTAAAGAATTTTAAATGTATAAGGAATTCAAGGTTATTATTTTGTTATGAATTGATCATTTCATTTCATTACAGTTAGAGAATGTGGTGTGTGGTGTGTGTAAAATCAGTTGTTTGGTTTATTTTGAGACTTGCTCTGCGACCTAGCACTTGGGAAAGTTTCATGTGTGTTTGAAAAAAAAAACAGATATTCTCTAACTTTTGAAAAAGGTCAATCAAATATCCATTACGTGACTGTTATATCTAGTACGCATGATAGCCAGTGGAGCTAATTATATTGTTCAACTCTTTCATGTATTAAAATATTTTATCTGAAAAACTGACAAATAATAATAAAGATGCATTAAAATATTCTATATTTGTTTATTTTGAACTTGTCCTTTTTGTCATTTTATTTTTTATGTGATCTTTTGAGTGTGTGTTTTTGTGTGTGTGTGTGAGTGTGTGTGTGTGTGTGTGTGTGTGTGTATACACACTATAGGGTACATGGGCTTTCCAGAGAGAGACAAAGAGAGGGAAAATGAGAAATCATTCCCCAGGGTGGATGGCCATACTTGCAATCCCTTCCCTTCCATTCTACTCTTGGATCTTGGGCATGCATGGATATACACATACCCAGGGTGATTTTCAAACCACCAGGTCCAGGACTGGAACCACACAGTTAGCCACATAGGATTTAGTGCCTTAACCTCCACACCACCCGCTGGCCCTGAGGCTATATTAGGTATACAAAGTATGAGGTATGTGCAAGAAACACATTTCTTATTTATATAAAAAAATTATTCTTAGTAATGCTTTTTATATTATAACCTCATATATTTAGTCTAATATTTATATTCCTATACTGCTTACTTTTAGTTAGTATTTGTCTATTATATAAATATATATTTCCTTTACTTTTGATAATTATGGACTGCTTTTATGAATTATCTATTCTGTGTCCTTTTTTTTTTTTTTTTAGGCCTTTGCAATAGAGCATGGTATGCTCACTGGAGAGAGACAGTGAGAGAAAAAGGAGAACTGATCCCCCAGAGGTAATGGCCATGCCACAATCTCTTCTCCTCCATTCTCCACCAGGTCCAGGATTCTAATCACAATCAGCCATGTTAGAATCTAGTGTTGTAGCCACCACACTACTTGCTGGCCCCTGTGAGGCCAGTACTGGTAAAAGTTTACTTACTGAGCCTCCCTGTTCCACCTACCGCCCTGTGGCCAGCAAGGGACTCTGAGGCAGGGCCACCTCTGGCCTTAGCACGCACACACACACACACACACACACACACACACACACCACCAGATCCAGCTAGCCTCTCCCATACCATTGACCAGTCCTTCAGCCAGGTAGGCAGGGTTTTTTTTTTTTTCCTCTTCTTTCTTTTGCTAATTTCCTACCCCTCCTTGCTGCACAGACTGGCCTCTGCTTGCTACAGCAGCTTCCCATTTCCATCTACTGCCCTGTGGCGAAACTGTGTGCTGCACTAGCGTTGTGAGTGACTTTTTCTTCATTCTCTTTCATACTTTTATCCCTCTTATAATTTTCTCTCCTCCTCATCCTTCACCCTCCTGGAGGAGATAGACAGGTCTAGAGTCACAGTTCTGAAATTCTAGTATTGTAAGTTTCCCTGGGATCCTTTCTTTTACTGAACCACCTGCAAAAAAGACGATACTACTCTTCAGACACCTGAATAGAATACTCCTCCTGAGAGCACATGGCTAAATACAACAAAAGAGAGACTTCGGCACACATCAGTCCACAGCAAAAGGAAAACACACTTGCTCCTAGTGGAAGAAACATTCTCCTAAAAGGTATTCAAAAGTGAATACATCTCCCAATGGCTAGAAGTAGAAGAAGAGCCTCCAGTCTAAATAAAGTAGAAAATATGTCTCCATCAAAAGAACCCAATAATTCCCCTCCATCTCTTGAAAAAAAACAGACGATGTTACCAAGATGTCAGAGAAAGAATTTAGAACGTTCGTGGTGGCAAAATTCTATGAATTGGAACAGAAAAGAGACAATGAACTACAAGCAACTGGGAAGTCCTTCCACGATATAAAAGAAGAAATGGGCACTCCAAGAAAGAATCAGATAGAATTATTAGAGATGAAGTCTGTAATACAGGAAACCAAAAACTCTCTTGAAAGTATTAAAAGTTGATTAGACCATACTGAAGATCGAATCTCTAATGTAGAAGATAAAACCTCTGACCTAGAAAAAAACACCAAAATGATAGAGAAAATAACAAAAAGAACACAAGGATAATATACGAGAAATACTAGATTCCATTAGACGACCAAACATCTGAATAATCGGTATCCCAGAAGGTAAAGAAACCAATAAGGGCATGGAAAATCTATTCCATGAAATCCTGGAAGAAAATTTCCCAAGTCTAGAGAGGCACTTAAACATCCAGATCCAAGAAATACAAATGATCCCAAATAGAATCAACCCAAGAAGATCTTCCCCAAGGCACATCTTAGCCAGACTGGCAAAGGCCACAGATAAAGACGAGGTAAACTGACAAGAGAGAAACAAGTGACTTACAAAGGTCATCCCATCAGGTTAACTACAGACCTCTCAATGGAAACAATGCAAGCAAGAAAAGAATAGCAAGACGTATTGAAAGTATTAAGAGAGTACCGATTTCAACCAAGATTATTATATCCTGCAAGATTATCCTTCACGTGGGAAAAAAAGATTAAAATCTTCTCAGACAACAAAACCTGAAAAAAATTGCCAACATCAGACCAGCTCTTCATGAAACCCTGAAGAGAGTACTGTTCCAGGAAAACTAAAGAATCCCTTATTAGAAGCATAGTTTACAAAAATGGTTTCCCATTCCCAGGGCTGTCAACTCACACTAATTACTATGTCTTTTGCCATGCAGAAACTTCCTAATCCGATGTAATCCCACTTGTCTATTTTGGGGATTGTTGACAGTGCTTTGGGGGTCTTATTTTAAGAAGTCTTTGCCTACCCCAATGTCTCCCAGAATTTCCCCAGTGTTTTCCAGGAGCAGTTTTATAGTTTGAGGTCTTGAGTTTAGATCTTTGATCCACTTTGAGTTGGTTTTTGTCAGTGGTAAGAGGTAGGGGTTCAGATTCATCTTTCTGCAGGTGGATACCTGGTTTTTCCAGCGCCATTTTCTAAAGAGGTTTTCCTTTTACCACTGGATTGACTGGTACCCTGTGTCAAAAATCAGTTGGCTGTATGCTTGGGAGTTTATTTCTGGGGTCTCTATTCTGTTCCATTGGTCCACCTGTCTGTTTCTATGCCAATACCATGCTGTTTTGAGTACCACAGCTTTGTACTTATTTTTGGGTCAGGGAGTAAGATGCTGCCCACTCCACTCTTCTTGTGCAGGATTGCTTTGGCAATATGAGGTCTTTTATGATTCCAGACAAATCGTGTGATTGTATTTTCTAGATCTGTGAAGAAGTGTCTCTGACACTTTGATTGGGATTGTGTTAAATATGTAGATTAATTTGGATAGAATTGCCATTTTGATTATAATAGTTCTTCCAATCCAGGAATGTGGGATGTCCTTCCACTTTTTTGTGTCATTTTCAATTTCTTTTTTCAGTTTCTCATAGTTTTCCTTGTGAAGGTCTTTAACTTCTTTGGTTAGATTTATTCCTAGGTATCTCATACTTTTTGTGGCTATGGTAAATGGAATTACTTTTTTCAGTTCTATCTCAGTCTGCCTACTATTCGTATATAGAAATGCTATAGATTTCTGTAGGCTGATTTTGTATCCTGCAACTTTACTCTATTCATGTATTACTTCCAGGAATTTTTTCATGGATAACATTGAGTCTTCTACGTATACAATCATGTCATCTGCAAATAGAGATAATTTCATCTCTTCTTTTCCTAATTGAATGCCTTTTATTTTATTCTCTTTTCAGATTGCATCGGCAAGGACTTCCAGTACTATATTGAAGAGGAGTGGAGAAAGTGGGCATCCTTGTCTTGTAGCAGTTTTTAGCAGAAAAGCTTTCAGCTTTTCCCCATCCAGGATGATGTTCGCTATGGGTTTTCATAGATAGCTTTTATTGTATTGAGAAATGACCCTTCTGTGCCAATTTTGCTGAGAGTCTTGATCATGAAGTGAAGTTGTATCTTATGTGCTTTTTCTGCATCAACTGATATGATCATATGGTTTTTATCTTTCTTTCTGTTAATATGGTGTATTACCTTTATGGTTTTACGTATGTTGAACCAACCTTGCATCCCTGGAATAAAGCCTACCTGGTCTTGATGTATAATCTTTTTTATATGTTGTTGGACACTATTTGCTAGTATCTTGTTGAGAATTTTTGCATCCATATTCATCAGAAATATTGGTGTATAGTTTTCCTTCCTTGTCCTATCCTTGTCCGTTTTAAGGATAAAGGTGATGGAGAATTCATAGAATGAATTTTGGAGAGTTCTACCCTTTTGGATCTTTAGAAATAACTTGAGCAGAATGGGAGTTAACTCTTCTTTAAAAGTTTTATAGAACTCAAAGGTGAAGCCATCAGGACCAGGGCTTTTCTTTGTTAGGAGGTTATTTATTACAGGTTCTATCTTCAGGCTTGTTATGGGCTTATTCAGACTTTCTACATCCTCATGACTCAATCTTGGTAGGTTATTTGTGTTCAGTAATTTGTTCATCTCATCCAGATTTTCTTGTTTGTTGGCACATAGTTGTTCATAGTATCCTTTAATGATATTTTATATTTCTATTATGTCTGTTGTTATATTGCCTGCTTGGTTGCAAATTTGATTTACCTGGTTCCTTTCTCTCTTCTTCTTCATTAGTCTAACTAATGGTGTATTGATTTTGTTTATCTTTTCAAAGAACCAGCTTTTACTTTCATTTATTTTCTGTATAGTTCATTTATTTTCTATTTTATTTATTCTGCTTGGGTCTTTATTATTTCTTTTCTCCTGGAGTTTCTTTGGATTTTTTTGCTGTTGTTTTTCCAATTCTCTGAGGCATGGAGATGTTAGGTGGCTCATTTGCCTTCTTTCAATCTTCTTCTTATGTGTACTAATTGCTATGAACTTCCCTCTTATGACTGCTTTTGCAGTGCCCTAAAGATTATATAAACTCGTGTTCTCATTGTCATTGGCTTCCATGAATCTTTTGATTTTAGTATTTATTTCTTCAGTAGTGGTGAAGTCATTCAGGAGTAGGTCATTTAGTTTCAATGTATTTGTGTATTTATGAGGATTTCTTTGAAATTAATATCAGGTTTAATTCCATCATGGTCAGAGAAGATGCAGGATATAGTTTCTATGCCTTTGAATCTATAAAGGCTTGCTTTGTGCCCTATCATGTGGTCAATCTTCAAAAAGGTTCCATGTGGGGGTGAGAAAAAGTGTATCTTGTGGTTTGGGGGTGGAAGGTGCTATAGACGTCTGTTAAGTCCATTTGATTTATGGTATCATTTAGATCCTTTATATCTTTACTATTTTTGTCTAGATGGATCTGTCCAGAGGATATAATGGGGTATTGAGTTCTCCAACAATTAGTGTGTTGCAGTCTTATCTCTCCTTTTAGATCTAACAGTCTTTCCATCACGTATTTGGAGGCTCTTGAGTTAGGTGCATAGATATTGATAAGTGTTATGAATTTTTGATGGATTAGCCCTTTTACTATTATGTAGTGCACTCCTCTGTCTCTTCAAACAGTTTTTGTTTTAAAGCCTATTTTGTCAGAAATTAGTATCATGACTCCAGCTCTTTTTTTGGTTCCCATTTGCATGGAATACCTTTTTACAACGCTTCACTTTTAGTCTATGTACGTCTTTATCCATGAGATGTGTTTCTTGTAGGCAACAGATAGAGGGTTTCTGGTTTGTTTGTTTTTATATTTTGTTTTTGTTTGTTTGTTTGTTTGTTTGTTTCCATTCAACCAGCCTGTGTCTCTTGATCGGAGAATTTAATCTATTAACATTCAATGTTATTATCAGTATTTCCAGACTTGCCCCTACCTTTAAGCTGACTATTGTCTTGGTTGTCTTTTATTCCCTTATTTATAGCTATTTATTCTTTAGTTTTCCTGGAACAGGATTCTCTTCTGAGTTTGGAGCTGGAGCTGAAACTGGATCTGGTGTTGGCAAATTCTTTCAGGTTTTGTTTGTCTGAGAAGATGTAAATCTTTTTTTCACATATGAAGGATAATCTTGCCGGATATATAATAATCTTGGTTGAAAGTATTTCCTCTTAACACTTTCTTTCTTTTTATTTATTTATTTTTTTGGTAGAGATTTTTGCTATCGAGTAAGTGCACTCACCAGAAAGACAGAGAGAGACAGAGAGATAGAAAGCAAGAAATCACCCCCCAGGGGGGATGGCCATGCCACAAACCCTTCTCCTCCATTCTCCTCTTGGGATCTTGGGCACACCCACACACGTGCTGGCGTGAATTTAAGCCATTGGGTCCGGGACTTGAATTGTGGTCAACTACATGGGAGTCCAGCAACATAGCTGGTCCCCCTCTTAACACTTTCAATATGTCTCCTCATTCTGTTTCTATTGAAAGGTCTGGTGTTAGCCTAATGGGATGACCTTTGTAAGTCACTTGTCATTTCTTTCTTGCCAGTTTTAATGTTTTGTCTTTATCTGTGGTTTTGGTCAGTCTGTCTAAGATGTGCCTTAGGGATGATCTTCTTGGGTTGATTCTATTTGAGATCCTTTGTATTTCTTGGGTCTGGATGTTTGAGTTCCTCTCTAGATTTGGAAAGTTTTCTTCCAGGATTTCATGGAATAGATTTTCCATGCCCTTCTTAGTTTCTTCACTTTCTAGGATACCAATTATTTGGATATTTAGACATTTAATGGAATCTAGTATTTCTCGTATATTATCCTCATATTTTTGTTATTTTCTCTATCTTTTTGGTGTTTTTTTTTCTAGATCAGAGGTTTTATCTTCTGCATCAGAGATTAGATCTTCAGCATCGTCTAATTGGCTTTTAATACTTTTGAGAGAGTATTTTTATTTCCTGTACTATAAACTTCATCTCTAATAGTTTCATCTGATTCTTTCTTATAGTGTCCATTTCTTCTTTCAAATCATGGAAGAACTTCCTCATCTCCCAGAGTTTGTTGTCTCTTTTCTGTTCCAACTCATAGTTTTATCACTATGAATGTTCTAAATTCTTCCTCTAACATTTCAATACCTTCTTCTGTTTATGCAAGAGATGGAGGGGAGTTATTATGTTCTCTTGCTGGAGATATATTTCCTGGTTTCTTCAAACCTGAGGCTCTTCTACTTCTAGCCATTGGGTGATATATTCACTTTTTGATACCTTTTTGGAGAATGTTCTGCCACTGGAAATAAGTTTGCTTCCCTTTTGCTGTGGATTGATTTGTGCCGAAGTCTCTCTTCTGCTGTTTTAGCAATATGGCCCCTACAGGACTCTTATATTCATTCAGGTTTCTGAAAAGCAGTTTGTCCTTTTGTGCAGGTGGTTCATTAAAAGGGAGGATCCTAGGTAACCTCACAATACATGGGTATTTGAAAACTATGATTCTAGACCTGTCTAGTCCCTCTTTCTGGCAGGAAGAGGGGACTCTGAGGTTGAGAGAGCTGGGCTGGGGCTAGAGATTGAGCTGAGGCCAGGGCTGGAGCTGAAGCTGAAACTGGATCTGGGTCCAGTGAAAGGGCCTGCCTCAGTTTTCCTGACTGGCCAGGGGTCTGCCTGTGATTAATTTTTACCATAATTTATCCTTATTCCCTTCTATCTGTATACATTCATTACTATTGGTGAGTTTTCTTCTTTTTCCACCTTATTAATTTAAAAATTACCTATTCTATTTCTATGATTTTGATGTTTACACTTAAATGTTTAACATACAGCAATGTTCATTTTATGTGTCAACTTGATGGGCTAAGAGATGCTTAGCTAATAAAACATAATTTTTGGATGTGTTTGTGTGTGTGTGTGTGTGTGTGTGTGTAAGAGTGTATCTGGGGACCAGCAGTTAGCGTAATGGCTATGTCGCTGGACTCCCACGTAGTCGACCGCGGTTCGAGTCCCGGACCCGGCGGCTTAAACTCACGCCGGGCGCGTGTGCGTGCGTGCCCAAGATCCCGAGAGGAGAATGGAGGAGAAGGGATTGCGGCGTGGCCATCCCCCCCGGGGGGTGATTTCCTGCTTTCTATCTCTCTGTCTCTCTCTGTCTGTCTGGCGAGCGCACGCGCCCTATAGCAAAAACCTCTCCAAAAAAAGAAAAAGAAAAAAAAAAAAAAAAAAAAAAGAGTGTATCTGGAGATCATCATTTGAATTGGTATTCTGGATAAAGAAGTTGTCCTCACCAATTTGAGTGGGCATTGTCTATTCCACTGGATAGCCTGGATAGAAGAAAAGTGTTAAAGAATGGACAAATTTGCTTCCAGTTTAGCCTGGGCCATTCATCTTTTGACTCAAATGTTGGTTTGAGTTCAGCAACTTAACCACTATGCCTGGTTCTCAAGTCTTGAGAATCAGGAATTTTTTTTCTTTTCAATTAATTTTTTTTATTCAGTGTTTACATTTCCCATGTAAATTTATGATTATTTTTTAATTTATTTTTTTACACTCAATCTATATCATTATAGCATAGTGAATGGATGTTCCAATCCTGAATACACTGTATATTGGTTCAATCAAATATATTACCATAGATATTATCATCAACAAATAATTTTGCCATCAGTTTCCCTAGTTTTCAGGCCTTCAGACTTGAACTAGAATTTACATTATTGGCACTCTCCTAATTGTCAGGCCTTTAGACTGGGGCTGAATCATACTACTGACTTTCCTGGTTCTCCAGCTTACTGATAGCAAATTGTGGAACTTCTTGACCTTCAAAATTGTGTGACCAAATTCCCATAAAAAAAGGTATCATATTGGTTTCATTTCTCTCTAGAATCTTGGCTAATATGCATGCATACTTGACATAACAAAATATAAAATTAATTAATGAATAAACACACATATACACAGACACACACACACACACACACACACACACACATATAGTTTCAATGTATTTTGGTCTCTATTCTTGGTGTTGAGACATCTGCTGTAAGTCTGCAAGTAGCCTGTCATCTCTCTCTCACTATTTCAAAGTTTTTTCTTTGTTTTTGTGTTCCACTGTTTATTACAATGTGTATGTATTATGCCCATAAGCATATGTACTTCTTCAATCACGTCTTTCATCAATTTTGAAAAACAATTGAATTATTACCCTTAAATATTACCTCTTTCTCATCTATTCATTTCTTCTAGAACTCCTATTATACTTCCTCACTCTATTCTTCTTTTCTCTTAACATTTCCTTCATGTTACCACACCTTAATTGCTCTGGGATGCACTCAGTTTTCTCAGCAATATTCAGACCACTGTTTATTGATTTTAAGTTTTTTATTTTTTGTTTTATTTGCTCTAGTGTGTGTATGCTTGCCAAAGAGAGACAGAAAGTGAGAAATCGCCTCCACCCCAGTGGGAGATGGTCATGCCACAGTCCCTTCTCCTTCACTCTCCTCTCAGGATTTTGGCACACATGCCCAGGTGCCTCGCATGAGTTACAAGCTTCCAGGTCTAAGACTCAAACCACAGTTGACCATGTGGGAATTCAATGCCTTAATCACTATGCCATCTGCTGGCCCCACTAGACACAATATTGAGTGGGTGATCTTTTTATTTCAAAGGCTATTTTTTTCCAGTTGTGTGTGGTTCATCAAACAGCGTGTTCCCTTATCATAGTGTCACTTCTCTTATTTAAAGTATTTCTTTTATATCTGTAATCATTTTAAGCATACTATTTTACAGCAAATTATTAATTTCTCTGTTAACCAAATTCTTTGTGCTTTCTCCTTTTAAAATTTATCCATTTATCAAATACTTATATATTACTTCCTAGGTCCCAGCTACTTAAAAATGTAAAATTATTTACTATTGTTCTGTATATTAGTGCTCTCATATTGTTTTGCTGCCTCATGTGTTTTGTAATTTTGAATTGTGAGTTCATCTTTAGTTGTGCTTAATCTGTCAATCTTCTGTGACATGGGAGTAATGGTACTGTAACTCCAAGGAGTTTTGTGTTTATTTTTGCCAGGAATCCAATAAATAACATTAGCTTAGGAATGACTTATATATTAATTTTACAGTTTGAGTTTCATGGAAAATACAGAAAAATATATTTATACAGAAAAAAATATATATATAATAAATATAAATATATATATTTCTACAGAGATTTTAATTTATCAATAGTAATATTTTTCACTCAGAACCAAAGCAAAGTATAGTCTCTTGTCATTTCCTTTTGATAGGTAGAACTATTTTCTATAGCCCTTACTTTGTACATATTATCCCTTCAAGCATCCTGGCTCACACAAAGTTTCTAACTCCAATCCTCTGCCTCATTCAGATCCAAAACTGAACCTCCTGCCCTTTAATTTGAATAAAAACTTAATTACTGGGCCTAAGAATGCAGTCAAACATTCATTCACCCTCCTTCTCTGAGAAAATCTCAGCATGAGCTTACATATTTTCCCCTGTGCTTCATAGTTTCATTTATGTTTCTAGCACCTGGTGAATTTCTTTTATTTTACATAGGATCAACCATGCATTTTTACTTTCTTGTTATAATTTAGCTAGCAATTCTTAGAAGCTGGAGATCTTTCAGGTTACCTTAACTTGCCATCAGGTTGAAATCAGAAATTCTTTGGAAAGTTTTAAGCAGGGGAGAGATATAATTTGATTTATGTTTTTCACAGTATTTCTGATGAATTAGTAGAGGTTAACTGGCATAAGTTAAGAATTCTAAGTCCATGTCTGGGCTTTGCGAAAAAAATGTTAAGATCCATTAGAAATGTCAACCAATGCACTGAAACTAGAGTAGTCCTATATCCTCTAACCCTGATTGGTTTCTCATTTTCCTCTTGGAGAAACTGAGACAGAGAAATTCAGTGACTTGCCCACAGTCACTCAGCTGGGAGGTATATTCCCAAGGTACATCTTTCAGTTATGTATTCTGCAGTTGATTTTCTTCTTTTCAGTTGCATTATTGAAGATGTCGTGATGTATATAGTCAAGTCAAACTAATTAATTAAACATTTCTTAGGCACCAGAGACTCTGCTCAGTACTGACAATAGCAAGATTAATAAGAAATGGTCCTGCCCTTGAGAAGCTCACATTCTAGCAAGCTTTGAATAATTAAAACAGAGAATAAATGCTATAGCAGCTGAATATCTATGGTGGTCTGGAAAAAAACAGAGAAACAGTAACTGAACTTGCTTAGGGAGGTCAAGAAGGTGACATTTAATCTATGCAAAATCTATTCTGGTTTGTTTGGTCCAGGAGTAGAATAAGAAAATGTTCTATTTTTAACTCTGTATTCATTCATGTCATTCCATAAATATTTACTTAAATATTTGCTGAGTTCTCTCCTCGCATTGGGCTCCTCATGGTGAAAGCCAAGTGACAATGACTAGGGAAAATAGTCACCCTTGTGGGGACTCCAGGACAACTTCTCCCAAGATTATGGACACTAGGTAAAGCAAGGCCAATAATGAAAAATAAAAAGAAGATTGAAAATTTTGATTCATAACTATATCACACTGTAAGGATTATTGTACATATTCTCCTTCCCCTAATAAAACTTAATTTGGGAAAAAATACTTATATTAATCATTTATATATTTATAGTTTATATAATGTAATTTTAATTTCAACATATAATTATCATAATTCATTGCATTTTAAACTTTATGATAACTGAAATATTTTTCATACATATAAAATTTTTTTGAGAGATTTTTGCTGATAGGACACATGTGCTCACCAGAGAGACAGAGAGAGAGAAAGTGAGAAATAACACTCCCAGGGGGGTGGCCATGCCACAATACCTTCCCCTCCATTCTTCTAAGGATTTTGGGCACACATGCATACATACCTAATGTGATTTTCAATCCACAGGGTCCAGAACTCGAACCACAGTTGACCACGTGAAAGACCAGTACCTTAACCTCTATGTCACTTGCTGACCGTAAAGTATTTTTCTATTAGGAAAAATATGGCTATTTGGGGAAAGTAAGGGTTTTTTCATGTCACTTCTCTACTTACCATCCATACACCCAATATCTAGAACATAGTCAATATATACTTATCGTTTGGTAGATTCTTTGGTTACCTCCTGTGCCCTTCTTTCATTTTTTAAGTCCATTTATTCATCTCTTCCAAGAGCAAGAGAGAAAGAAAAACAGCACCCTCCAACAGGGTCTTGATACTGTGCCCCACCCCAAGCCTCAACCAACCCCAGAACATAGACACAGGCATGACTGGCATACCCAGGAAGGTCTTTCAACACAAACCTGAAACCTCCCCATGTGGTAAGCCTTACAGAGCATATTGCTCCACTGGCCTGCCATGCAGCCTCATATGCCCCTCTTTAAAATACTATTCATTTCACTTCTATCTTCAGGCCCTTCTGCAGAAATTGGTTCCCCCTAGGCTTTGATCCTCTCTGTGCTATTGTAATCAGATCATGTGTCTCATCCTTGGTCTGCACTGAGTACCTCTGGTTTTCTGCACAGATGCATTTCT
This sequence comes from Tupaia tana, assembly GCA_026018925.1. NCBI lineage: Eukaryota > Metazoa > Chordata > Mammalia > Scandentia > Tupaiidae > Tupaia > Tupaia tana. Next base: position 38,438,419 of record JAKSZU010000018.1, read on the forward strand.
TTTTTTATTAATTTTATTTTTCACCCAGAGAGTGGATGTGCTCACCAGAAAGAGAGAGACAGACAGAGACAGAAAGAGACATTCACCAATGGAACATAGTCACACTGCAATCCTTTTTCTCCATCCTATCAGGATTTGAGGCCTGCATGCACATGTACTCAGCATGTTTTTCAAGCCAGGGGCTGGGATTCAAACCTCTGTGGCCCTTGTGGGATTCAGCTTCCTCTGCACTGCACTTAACTGCTACACTAGGGAGCTGACCCAGAGGCATTTCTCACACTGCAACTTAGGACAGCCGCTTGAATCCACTCTGTACTTAGCACACAGGACCTGGAAATGCAAGAGAGTTCATCCCCGTTGGGCCATCCATGACCAACGTGGACATGGAGTCAATGGGTAAATATTTCTTTCATTTTTTTTAAGATTTATTTATTATTATTGTTAATATTATTTTTCACATGAGTTTTGCCAGAGAAAGACAGAGGGAGAGGGAGAGTGAGAAAGCAAGCTGCCAGGTCCAGGTCTCAAACCATGGCCAGCCATGTGGGAATTTCAACACCTTAACCACCATGCCACCTGCTGGCCCCCAATGGGTAAATATTTCTTCTTTCATCATTTGGGCAGACGGTTCTCTGGTACAGTCTATGAAGCTCCTTGGAAAGACCGAGCAGGATAAATTACCAGTGGTTCAAAGTGGTAGCCAACTCGGCACTCCATCTTTTGCTGGCTTTTCTTCCTTCATTGTTCACTCCCCAGTCCTATACTCCTGTTCCCTAGGGTCACATTTCCAAATAACTATAAAAGGCAAATTCTTTCTCAAGATCTGATTTGTGTGGAACTCAGACTAAGACTGGTGGTTTTGTTATTTTATTCTGCCCTTAAAAATCCTTTTAATAAGCCAAAAGTTGATTCGTTATACTTGTATTCTGTGACTCCTCTAAAAATTTAACGGGAGTTGCAAAATGTTACTGCTACTTCTTTTCAGATGCAACCACATAAAATTAGTGGATCAAAGAATTAGAACTGACCTCAGAGATAAACCTGCACTTGCTATTCAGAAATAGATGAAAGGTTCCTTTAAGATATTTCCAAGCCTAATTTCTCAAGTTTTCTACTTGCAGACATGTCTGGCAGCAAGACTGCCCATGTCATTGGTGGTTTTTTCAGCATCTTGTTTTGTCTAAAAGGCAAAGACGTTAGCTCAGTGACTGCCAAAAGCCAATATGAATAGTCACCCATATTACTCATAAGAGGACAGTACATGGCTGGATATCCACCATCACGTCATATCAGCAGGTCCTTGTTAACAGGACCACAGAGAGAGCTACCCCCTTCATAGAGGCACCCAAACTAGTCAGGTGACAATGGCCACTGAGCAAAGTGGAAGTATGACGCTTCCATTCATGTCTTCTTAATCTGAGAGTCAACCCTTGCATGTTGCTGGTACTCTGAATGTAGTTAACTCATCTAGGGAAGATTCACTGTGCCACATCTGGCTCTTTCAAGGCATAGTGAACCGATGCACTCAACTTTAGTTGGGGTGGAGGACATTAGATGGAAGACATAATGAATGACATGAAGAATGACATCATCTTGGATTACTCATTCCTTTTCTTAAGATTTATTTATTTATTTATTTCCATTCATTATTATTTTTTAAATTTGACTGGAGAGACACAGAGAGAGAGAAAGGAAAAGTGGGAAAGCAAGCCATCAGGTCAGGGACTTAAACTGTAGTCAGTCATGTGGGATTCTAGCACCCCAACCACCACACTACCTGCTAGCCCACTCAAAAATAATTCTTGCTAACAATCAAATATCTTTCCAACCCCCCAAAACAACCTGGTGGGGTTTTTTTGTTTGTTTTTTTGTTTGTTTTTTTTTACTCAGAATGGTTTCCTACTTTTGTGAGCTCCTACCAGAGCTTTGGCCCTCTTCTTAATAAGGAATCTCCTTATTAGTGGCCAGTGAATCTGATCATCTGTCCAAGGATCTGATCACTACTTCCTCCAGCAGATCTAATGCCAGTAGAATTGATGGCTTTCCTGTCTAGCCCAGAATTCCTAAAGTGTACATTTAGATTAAAGCACACAATTTATAAGGCATGATCTTGTCCCAGAGGAAATTCAGCCTTTGAAATGTTAAATGGTAGCACAAAACATATCACTGGGAGGGTGTGTGGGGACATTCGCTGTCAAAGTCCTTGTGAAGGTAGCCAGGGCTTTGGCCATTGAGGAAAGGGAGGATGACTATAGGCTGAGATGACCACGCTGACTTCTTGGAGAAGGAGGAAGACCTGCTTCTGGGCCTCTCCCAGTGTCTTCTGCTCAAAACCGGTAACATGGAAATCCCCCAGCAAATATTTCTCTGAATATCTTTGGTGCTCCTTGGACTCTTCAGAAGCTTAGCAACTGTATCTGCTAGAATTTGCATTCATCTGCTGGTAACAGAGGCCAAGATAACAACGTCTGTACAGCTGACGAGGTGATCAGTTTGAGCCAAAGTCGTCAGGGGCCCCGGATCCTGCTGACTTTCTTCACCATGGTCCTTTGTGTATGTGTCTGTTCTCAAAGGTAACTCATTATCCTGGATGGCTGCTAGAGTTCTAGACAGCACATTTGTGTTTCAGGGAAGATACAAAAGAAAGAGGAGTGAAGGGTGCAAAAGGCACATAGTGTCTGTACATTTGCTTCTTTTTTTTTTTTTTTATTTTTGAGAGGATTTTGCTATAGGGCGTGCACACTCGCCAGAAAGACAGAGAGAGACAGAAAGCGAGAAATCACCCCCCAGGGGGGATGGCCACGCCACAATCCCTTCTCCTCCATTTTCCTCTCAGGATCTTGAGCACACATGCACATGTGCCCGGTGTAAATTTAAGCCTCCAGATCCGAGACTCGAACCATGGTCAACTACATGGGAGTTCAGCAACACGGTCATTAAGCTAACTACTGATCCCGTGTACATTTGCTTCTGAAGGCACTGTCTTGCAAGTCCCACCTAATAGTCTCTGCTTATATCTCACTGGCCGCCTCTAGTGGCTTAGGAGACTGGGAAATGTGCCAGTAAAAGTAGATACATTGACACCTGAAATAAAACCAGTGTTTTGCTACAAAGAAGGAGGAAATGGATATTTCACAGGAAGCCAGGAATCTCTGCCACAGTGGTTAAGAGCCTGAGCTCTAGAGGCAAACCTCAGGACCTGACTTTGTCACTGAGTACTTGAGTAGCTTGGGCAGGACAGCCACCCAGCTGATCTATCCGTAGGTCAGGAGAAAATAGCAAAGCCTCCTCCTGAGGTCACAGTAAGGAAGCAATGAGCTGAACACCTAGGGTGGTTCACACAGTTGGACAGGCACTTAATGCCAGGGAAATGAGTACCTTTTGCCCTTCAGGCTCAGTGGGTGACCTAAAACCACTTACTTTGCGGCTCTTACTGCCTTCATATACACTCTGCTGAATCTCTCTTTTCTGTCCCTGTTGACCTCACCAGCCAATCCTGCTTCAGAATATGGAACAATCCAGTCTTGCTCAGTACAGTTCAGGCCAATTCAAACCTCTAACCTTACGTTCTATAATATGTAAGTGTCCTCCTCCGCAGTGGTGGTGTCAGCACCCTGTTGTCAGCACTCGTCATCCCAGGGCACCCCGAGACACGGCCCCCAAAGCACCTGTTGCCTGAGGCCTTTCCTTCCATGTGTGAGATGCAACAGGTGGGGTTACAGCCGCAGGAACAGCCCTCAGTCAATGACAGAAGAGAGCGGAAGGACAAAGACTCAGTTTCTTTTGCCTTTGGTAGACAACGCTCAGGGAGAACTGAACTCTTTTATTGGCCACCTTCCCTTGACTGCCTGGACCCCCACCTTCTCACCAGTGCTTCCTGGGAAAACCTCTCAGACAATGACTCACACTGGAGTCCTCGATCCAGGATGGCATCTGAAGATGCCTGCCTTCCTTTCTCAACCTGAGCTACCTCCCCGCTAGCTCAGGCTCTGCCAGTGGTGGAGGCCCTGGCAATAGGGAAAGAACAGCCCACTTTCCTTCCTCCCCATATCCCTCTCCTGGGCACTATCCCTGCCTGTGAACAAATAGGGAGAGAGAGGCTGGGACTTTCCCCTGGCCAAGGCTGCTGCTAGTCCTCTCTTCCTATAAAACCTCTCCAGAGGTTTTTGAATATTGGCTTTCTTATCTTCATAGGAAAGATCCAAGAAGCCATTGCACTGTCCCCTGAAATGAGTGGTAGATGTCTCCAGCTCAGACCTGCCTAGTACTTATACCTGGTACAGACTGCCTAGTCCTTGTACCTGGTACAGCCTCCGTAGTGCTTGCGCCTAGTACAGCTTGCCAAGAACTTGTAGCTAATCCAGGTTGCCTAGTGCTTATACCAGGTACAGCCTCACTAGTGCTTGTACCTGGTACAGCCTGCCAAGTACTTGTAGCTAGTCCAGGCTGCCTAGTGCTTATACCTGGTACAGCCTCACTAGTGCTTGTACCTGGTATAGACTGCCAAGTACTTGTAGCTAGTACAGGCTGCCTAGTGCTCGCACCTGGTACAGCCTCCCTAGTGCTTGTACCTGGTACAGCCTGCCAAGTACTTGTACCTAGTCCAGGTTGCCTAGTGCTTGTACCTGGTATAGGCTGTCTCCACTGGTCTCCCACTTTCAGAATTCCCTAGACAAGAAGCTGGCTCTAGTCTCTGCATTGTATATTCCCAAACTCTTAGGGATACTACCCAAGAATTCTCCTTCCAGTAGCAACCCAAAAGGTCTGGCTTTCATCAGGTCAGCAAATATCCTATCCTGCCAATGACTGAGATGTAATGCTCCCAAAGGGTTTTTTTTTGACAAACACCAAGGAGAGAAGCACCCTACTGAAATGAGACATCACCTCGCACTGGACTGATGATGCATGGCTCCTACAAAACTCTTCACACTGGGGTGGCAGATCAAGAAAGTGGCAGGAACATTTCTGTCACCTCTTAGGAAGTCCTAGGGAATGAATCTGGTGGCTTTTTGCTGCTTTGGGGAGCTATGGAAGTCCTCGGTGCCTGTTCTCCTGAGTACGGGGCCCCAGCTAGAGTTATTCTCATTGTGGTTATTACCTCTCAGCCATACTAAGCATATCAAACTCACAGCACCTCTCTTCCACCAACTTAGGCTCTTATGGAAACATGGCCACTTCCTTCTCACCTTAGCATCTCCACACTCTAATTCCTGACATCTCCCAGAGTCTGAATCAGATTTCAACTGTGGAGTTCCCAGCACTGGCTAACACTAGAAATTCTCTGTAGCTTTTCGAGTCAATCTGTTCAGAGGTGGTGTGTGTGTGTGTGTGTGTGTGTGTGTGTGTGTGTCTGTGTCTGTGTGTGTGTATATGTACATATTTATGAATGTAGACGACCTCTAGAATCTGTAATGGTGGTTGAGACATAGGAGTGCAAGAGTGAACGCATCCATTGCACTTCCTATGACCAAGCACTCTTCTGGGCACTTTCCATGAAGTAATTCACTTCATCGTCATCACGGCTCTGTGTGGTAAATGCTATGGTGCATATTTTACAGACGAGGAAGTTTTATTTTAATTCTTACCTCTGGCTTACATTACATACTTAAATAAATGATGAGAAGATAGATGGATGAATAGATGCATGGACAGATGGGATGGGCAGATAGAGTTCAGCTTACCCAGGTGAACCTAATACATATCCCCTGTGGAAACCCTCTGTCCCAAGGTCATTCTCCCCATGTCACATGTGTTAAGGCTTGCCAGAAGATCCAAAAGGAAGGAACAGGAGGTATGAGAACTCCTTGGTGACAGACCCCTCTCACCTGTTATTAAAGCTGAACTTCAAGAAACTCCTTGCTAATGAGGCGTGGACTGGAGGCTTGAGTTAGTGCATTATCATCTCCATCTCAATAAATCACTGTCTCCCTGACAAATGGCTCAGGGATGAGATCTGTGAGTCACTCTGTACAGTGCCTGAAAAGGGAGATGGGGCCACCAAACAGGGCTTGAAGGTGTCAGATGAGCTCATATATGTGTTAATGGGCCACGGGAGAGGAGTAGAGGAGCCTCCGGCTCTGGCTGTAACTTAGTTTTCTCACAAGAATAAGAAAAGCATGTCTACACCAAGGTGACGTCACTCAATTACAGCTGAAAACAAATGAGATCATGTCTGTAACTCCTTCAAGATCTTCAAAGAGTGTGACACATCTTCCAGTTTGCTATGACTTCCAAGCCTGCAGGTAAATGAAAACATTTTCCCCACTCATCTAGTCCTTCCTTCAGAGCCACCCACACAACAAAATGCAAGAAGTCAGCAGATCTTCCTTTCAAAAAACAAGTGCATGCATTTCTTCCATGAGTGAAAGAGACAAAGATAGAAAGAGAGCAACCCCAATAAGGTCTCTACTTCACAACTCACTGCCAGCCTGCAACATGGATCCTACGTACTCAAGGAGGTCCCCAGATAAACCCAGAATGTTCCCAAGAGGGTCAGCCCCGCAAAACATGGTGTTTCACTGTTGGACACCATTCAACTCCAGTATATCTCTTTTCTTCCCTGGAAATACTGTTCACCTGGGTTTAAGTGAGACTCCATTTATTTCAAGGGCCACTAGGAAGAGCTATATGACCTCATTACATCAGTTGACATTTGTGGGACTTGATTTGTTCCCCTCTCTTTATCTATCAGCCTCACATTTCTTTATTTTGACCCAGTTCTGAGCAAGCTCTTTAACTAAGATGGCAAGATGACGGCACCAAGTCCCATCCTAACCCCTAAGCATCCCCAGTGGAGGGAAACCTTTCTTTCTTTACTATTAATGAAAGTCTTTGGCGTCTCACTAGCTATCTAAGCTTATGCCCCCAACATGAAACTTGTCCACAAATAGAATGAAAATACCTAACTAGAACTAATAACCCAATCATATACCCTACTCTAGTGCCCAGGAGAAAGGTGTCTGTCTCATTCAAACTACATAGGCTGATGAGGGTGAGAGAAGATGCAGTGTAGTCACTGGGAATAAAACAAAAACAAACATCCAAAGCAAGGCATTCCAACTCTGTGATTCAGTAGCCTCAAAATAAAATACAATTTAGCTAATAAAAAGACCTGGGCAGGCTGACCCTGGAGACTTCCCTGAGCTATGCTTCTGAATAAATAGTTCTGAATGTCAACATTAGCACATGTGTGAGAACATCGTTAGTATAAAGGATATGTGTCAAAGGGCATGTGCATCTTATAACTTGATAGATATGACTGTACTGTACTGAACAACCTCACTGTACTGTACTGTACATGCCAGGTGCATGTGCATGCCCAAAATCCCAAGAGGATGGAAATCATGGAAGAGAAGGGATTGTGATGTGACCACGCCCCAGTGAGGGATGCTTTCTTCTTCTCTCTCTGCCTCCCTCTGGTGAGCGTATGCATGCTCTGGCAAAGAAACCCACAAATGTGGTGTCCAGGGGGGCAGCACCTGAGTCCTGCATAAAATCACAAACTGGTAGAGATAGAAAAAACCTTAGAAACCCTTTCATCCCACCTCCTCATTTTGCTAGAGAGAAAGCTGAATTTCAGGGAGGACTCACAGGGAGACATAAAAGCTGCATCAGAACTCCACCCAATCTCTGACCCCAGGCCCAAGGTCAGGGACATGTATCCAGCCTGGGTTTAAAGATATAGATAGATAGATAGATGATAGATAGATAGATAGATAGATAGATAATCTTTGGCATGAGCATGCCCTATGGTAAAAAAAAAAATCTTAAAAATAAAAACTATGAGAGCTTTTTAAATGGCATGACATTACATATTCATTCAAGAGAGTACTTTGGTTGGCTCACAAACCACCTTCTAAATCACATACAGACATATAGGACAACTATAGAAAAAGTATTCAAATACAAGAGCTTTCAAAAAGTTCATGGAAAATGTATATTCTGAAAAAATTATGCCGGACTTTTAAAACTTTTTCCATTAAACTCATACTTTAATTCCTTTCCCCACAACCTTGTTGAAGTTCCTTTATATATACTGATGGTATGGGGAAGTGTCAGATAGCCTTAATCAAAACCAAAATAAATATATTCCGGGGTATGATCGGCAGTGGAACAGAAAGGCTCAGCTATAAGGGGATGGGATGGGAGGGCTGCTGGTACATGGGTCTATTGTACTCTGGGACTGACAGTAGCCATACAGAGGGGACCAGGGCAATGGAAACTCGGTCCCTGCAAGCAACAGGGACTAGAGTGCCCCTGTTAGGACAGGATGTAGAGCTAACTCAAGATATGAAACAAGGCACAGGGTCAGTCTTCTCTCATCCATGGTGGGTCATAATTCTGCTGCAGGACTGGTGCAGATAACAGAAAGCTGATGGGTAGCTGGAGAGGCAGAGAACACCCATCATCACTGGTTCAAAGTAGGATCTACAACATCCACACAAGATGAGGGTTCAAAGTTGGTCCCAAACTGCCCAACCTGGAGGGATGAACACAGGGGAAGGAAAACACACAAACGCACACACTTCCCTTTCTTTTCTGCCCTTTCTGCAGCTTGTCCTGGACCCTGGTTTTTGCTCTTCACTGAGCAGATGAAATTTAGCCCATCCCAAGACAGCCAGCATTTCTTCCTCCAAGAGGTTAAGGACGATGTAGGTTGTTTTGTCATTGCCTCGACACCTCTATACCTCTTCCTCTGAGAAATCCATTAGAAAGAGGTGTGTTAAAGGTCCTTGGCATTTTCAAAGAGCTATTTTTCTCTCGAGGTTATTGGTATTACCCTACTGCCCTGTGTGCCCAAAGGTCCTAGAATATTTATTACAGAGGCAAAGATGCAAGGCACCATCCCCCTGAATCCCTTGGATTCAGTGTTTCCATAAGATTTGCTCCATTTGCATAGTGTGCTCCAAATTCATCTAACTGTGAGGCACCCCTCTAAAGGCAGGGATCTTTGTCCTCACCTGGAAAATGAGCAAGTACAAGGACAGAGACATCAAGAACATCCCCTGAGATCACACAACCAGTCACAGCCAAAGTTAGGGTTTGACTCCTTTATCCAACATGCTTTTCTCTACACTTGAAGGTCTCCTTTTGATGTTTGGAATGTGGACTATCAGAGAAAATGCTACAACTCTTTTTCCTTAAATTCCAGCTAAAGTCAAGGAACTCTCAACTTTTCAGCATGGCATAATCAGATGATACTTTGGCTTCACACTACTTAGCACAACTCCATGATTCAGATAAAAATCATGTTAAGATTATGTGTAACAAATTTCACTGAGCAGGGCTAGCAGGTAGCATGGTAGTTAAGGCATTGGCCTCCCATAGGGCTGACCGTGGTTTGAGTCCTGGACCCAGCAGCTTGAAAATCACTCTAGGCGTGTGTGCATGCATGCCCCAAAAAATCCCATAAAGAGAATGGAGAAAGGATTGTGGCATTAATATCTCCCCTGGGAGGTGATTTCTCACTTTTTCTCTCACTGTCTTTCTCTGTCTCTCTCTCTCCCTCTCTCTCTCTCTCTCTCTCTCTCTCCCTCTCTCTCCAGGGAGCACTTGCACCTCACAGCACAAAAAAAAAAAAAAGTCATGATGCATGAATTAAAAGTGACCTGCAACATATAATGTAAATCCTGTTTCTCAGGGAAACTGAGGTACAGTGAGGAGAAGGGATTTGTTCTAGTCAAGACCTAAGACTCATAACCATAGCATCCGACAGTTACTGAGTGCCCACCCCATGCCAGGCACTCAGTTGAACTGTGTACATCCACTGCCTGATTGGATCTTCACAAGAACCTTATGCAGTTAATACCTTTAACTTCATTCTCATCTTACAGAAAAAGATGTAGAAGCTGAGTCACGGCAAGCAAAGACAGATTTCCTTTCATGTCATGATTCTACCACTTCCTACTTAGATGTTGTTTAACTACTCAACTGTTCTGAAATTCAGTTTCTTCATCTGTGAGATTATCATAGCACCTACCTTGCAGGTTTATTATGAGGACTGAAGTAATCTGTATAAATTATCTAGTCTAGTTCTCTGTCATAGTAATGTTTTTTTCTTGTTTCCCGATTTAAAATATAGTTTATTCTTACATTGTATTATATTATATATACACACACACTGTGTACACACACACACATGCATACATATTGCATTTTTACATAAAAAAATATGTCATGACTTTTCTGACCACCCAATAATATACAATGTATAGAACCACTCCTGTAGCATAGTAGTTAAGGTAGTTGGATATCACATGGTCACCTGTAGTTTGAATCCTGGCCCAGTCAGCTTGAAAACATGCTGGGCATAGGTACATGACTGCCCAAAATCCCAGCAGGATGGAGAAATGGAAAAGGGATTGTGTTGTGACCCCATTGAAGATGTTTTCCTCTCTCTCTCTCTCTCTCTCCCTCTCTCTTTCTCTCACGAGTGCACATGCCCCTCTGCAGTTAAATACACACACATGAAGGATCTTCAAAATTTTCATGGAAAATACAGATTTTTTTAAAAAAATTATACACGGTTTTCAACAAAATAAACTTATACTTTAATTCCACTTTTCCATGAAGTTTTTGAAGCTCTTTCATGTGTGACTACATATTATATGTACACATATATATAACATGCACATGCATACATATGCCTCTCATACGATAGCAAGATTCCAGTATAATCCTCAATGATTCCCACCTCCTGATATTTAATCCTTGTATATTCCCCTCCCAAACCATACCAGGGTCATTCTTTGTGACTAGTAGAACATAGCAAAAGTGATATATGTCATTTCCAAGACCAGGTTATAAAAGACTGTGGCTTTCTTTTTGGTCTTTCTCCCTATCTATTTACTTATCTGTCTATCTGTTCTATCACTTGGGGATCCCAGCAGCCCTGTCAGGAATGGCTTTATGGAGAGGTCCATGTGGTATGTAACTGAGGCCTATGGCTAACAGTTAGCAAAGAGCTGAAGCCCTGCAACAGTGTCACGAGTGAGCTGAGAAGGGATCTTCCAGCCCCCATTCAGCCTTCAGATGATGGCAGCTCCAGTTGACAGCTTGACTGAAACTTCAGGAGAGGTCTTGAGCCAGAACCACCCACATAAGCCACGGCTAGATTCCCGACCCTCAGAAGCTTTGTGAACTGGGCCAGCCAGTGGTGTCATGGTTAGATACCACGTGGCCAACAGTACAGTTCAAGTCCCGGACCTGAGAGCTTGAAAATCATGCCAAGTGCATGTGCATGCATAACCAAAATCCAAGAGGAGAATGGAGGCAATGGGATTGTGACATGGTCATCTCCTCAGGAGGTGGGGGGGAGGGGCTGCTTTCTCATTTTCTCTCTGTCTCTCTTTCTGGGAAGCCCACAGCAAATTAAAAGAAAAAAGAAGCAGCAGCTATGTAAACTAATAAATGTTTGTTTTTATTTTTTAAATTGCCAGATAATGTATGCACTCACCAGAGAAAGGGAGAAAGAACCCTCCAGCAGAGAAGAAGTCACACCACAATCTCTTCTCCTCCATTTCTCCATCCTGTTGAAATTTAAGGCATACACACACCTGGGCCTAGTATATTTTTCAGTCCAGAGGGCTAGGAATTGAACTACGGTCAGCCATGCAGGATCCACCTCCCTTAACCACTAAGCCACAGGCCACCTGTCTGTTGTTTTAAGCTGCTCAGTTTTGAAGTAATTTGCTACTTCAGAAAAGTACAACAGAAAAAGACAATACACCCTCACTTTATTTGGGAATGGATGGAGCAGAGTAGAGAGTTGTGATGGTAGATACAGAGTCTTAGACTGAGCCCAGAATTACAGCAGGCCTAGCCAAGTTTCTCCAGAGACCCATAACTGCTTGATTAAGATATGACCCACTTAACCCTCCATGTGCATCTTCCCCTTGGTCTGCTTCACTGGATCTGCATTTAGAAGCTGCTTTTAATTGTCTTTAAACAGAATCTCGTTCCAAGCCATCAAGCAACAATAAAAAGGTGTTTGCTGTGGGGGAAATAAAAGTATTCTTTTCATTTACATGTCAGCCTCTGAGAACAACATGAAAGTGTTTTGCAAGCTTTCTTGAATCTAGGCTTCTATGATATTTTGAATTTTTGTTTAATGCAAAGCAGCATCTAAGCCCAAACCTTGGAGTAGCAGGGAAACTTAATTAGAATGTGGGGTGTTTTACATAAATTTATGTCTTTCTGCTATTTTCTTAAGGCTGACAGGATCATCCATATGCTTAAAATATAATTGAATGAGGAAGTGAGAGGGGGAAATAAGACCTGGTCTGAAAACTTAATTCCAAACCAGAGGCCTAGGGGTAGCTCCTAACACTGACTTTGAACTTGAGGTTCTTTGTAAAGCAAAAATGACTTCTGTATTAGTCAGAAGAGTGTCTCACCAGCCTCCAGCCTGAGAAGTCATGAAGGATGATCACATATATTCTGGTCTTCCTCCTTTTGGGCATAGGGTAGAATTACAATTGTAATTTTATCTACCCTTTAAAGTTCTACAGGGCCATGTGGCTTGATGTGACCAATAAAATATGAGCAGAGATGATGTGCATGGAGAGTCATAAGAAAATTAGCAAAGCAAGAGTTATCCAAGGTGAGCCCTACCTAAGGACATAAGCAAACTTACTGAGGTTAAGGATCCAGGATAAAGATCTTGAGATAAGTATTTACAACAGGGGAAACAAGTTTTAGACCCCCCCTGACCGGCAATCACTTGTGGCTGATAGAATGCTCTGCATTCCTGATAACCAACTAGCACCCCTATCTGGACCAGAGCTTGTAGAATTTATTCTTGCATACCTCCTATGATTGAGACCATAAAAAGAAAACCATACCCCACAAAAAGGCACAATCCTACGAACCTGTTCAAGTCTTACCCTGGGTATTCTCACCCAGTCTTTCCCAGGCACTCCCACTCAAGTTATAATAAACTTAACTTCTGCTCATGCTCACATTCCTGTCTCTGGTAACACCTGCACACTAACCCTACTGCCGCACTACACCATTGCAATGTATGTCACTTGAAAAGCCAGTTTACCACACTCTTTTCCCTACTATAAAGATCATGAAATCATCTGTTAAGATGGTATAAGTGACCCAGAAGAGGTATTGTTTGCTTGTCAGGAATCAAACTAATAGAATACACCAAATTGATTCACACAAAGGGAGCTTATTTTGCAAGAGGATGAGTAGGAGGACACCTGAAATTTCTCCTAAAGCAGTGTCTCCTCAAGACATGGACTATTAAGGCTTTTATATGGTAAAGGCTGGCAGCACTAGGAGTCAAGTATGAGAAGGTGGGATCTTATAGGTCTTACAAGTGTAACAACTAGTCATGCTTCTCTGTACACCATATGTTATGTAAACAGGGTTACAACTCCTCCCCCAGACAAAGATTTTAGTATTATAATGAGCAAAATTTCACCTACATTCAGTGTAGGTCCATCCTCTTCAGTCTCTCCCAACTTTAGCCAATTTAGGTTGGTAGGGACTCATGTTTTTTTCTTTGTGATTTCACACTTCCTATGAAGCAACTTTAGATAGCATGTGTTAGATGGAGCTTGCTTTCTGAAGAACCAACTCAGAAAGCTTGTGTTAGAACCTATTCTGTTTACAATAACACTCTTTGCAAACAATCCTGACTTCCTGACCCCTAAGGAGCAGCACATCCAACCACTAAACACTGGGGGAGCAATAAATACATTTGTGTTAAGCCACTGAGATTTGATGGAAGGTGGTGTTTACTATTCAGTATAATTTAGTCTACCTGATTGGTACACAAATTTAGAAACTAAGTCCATGATTTTTTCAATCTTTATTCAGTCAATGAACACATTTGCCAAGCCCTAATTCTCTACCAAACATTTTGCTAGATCCTGGAAGCTGCAGCTAGGACAATATCTGGCACTACTATTTGTGCAATAATCTTTATTGAATAAATAAATAATCATAGTAATTATTATTATCAGCATAGTGCTTGTATATAAGTGCACAATAAGTGATACATGTATTTGATTATTTCAACTCTAGGAGATGAATACTACCACTATATCATCCATACATATAAGAAAAATAGAATTTAAAGAGGTTAAGTCACTCACTCTAAATAACATAACCAATAAATTGCATAGCCAGCCTTTAAACCCAGGCTCTCTGAATCCATAGTTTGTGCCCTTAACCACTATGCTATGTTGTCTATAAACAGGTAAATGAATAAGTGAGAATAAATATAATGTGTCTGTTCTTGGAGATTTTACAATATAGTGGGAGTGACTGATGTGAACAAACAATTCAAAGTAATCTGAGCCTGATGAAACGAAGAAAAGTGTTACACAGAAAGTGATATCTGAGCTGGGTATTAAAGAGGAAGAAGTTCAGAAAAGCTAACAGACAAGTGGAAAGGGAATTCCTGACTAAAAGATTGACAATGCAAGGATATGATGGGACATGCCACCACCAAAAAATAGGCCACATAAAAGGAATGAGAAATCTCTTTTGTCACTCTCTATACCCTGTAGCTAAGCCAAACAAAAAAAAATCTTCAATTGTGGCAAAGTAGCCTGGAATGAGAGGAGGAAGGCAGGCACTTGGCTGGCTATATGCTTTTTAAGACTACCATTTATTTGATGTTTTTATTGAGACTGTCCACTAAACTTGGCACTGTACTGGCCCTGGGGCTATAGCAATGAGCTGCTGGGCATTGCAGACCTGCACTATAAGCTTCTCGGGCCAGTCTGCATAAGAGATAAGCTACAGAGGCCATCCAAGGCTCAAGAAGAAGTCCTAGCCAGATGACTGACGTTTGGAAGGATTTTGAACAAGTGATCAAATCCCTAGGGCAGAAATCACCTCCTCTTTTCAGCCACTCTTTATTATGGTGGGTAGCCAACCATGTCAAGCTGCTTATTCAGACTTAAAAGTGTCCAAAAGAGGTTGAATCACTAGATGCTTTATCCAAAGACAATCTCCTAGCCTCTGGGGACTCTTATTGTTATTGCACTAAAAATTGTCTAAAAATCCCAGCCGCATAAGTACAGGAGCAGCTATATTTGAGGGCTGACTGAAAGGGATTCTGTGACTTGCAAGAGGATCAGATTTCTCTCAACTTTGTGTCTGCTTGGCTCTGCTTCAAAGGCCACTAAATTCCTGCCAGAATTAAGAAAAAAGATTCCTCAAAATCCTTTTTACTCAGCATGTACAAGGCAAGAAATAGGTCCATTGTCCATAACCTTACTATCTCTCTTCCTGGGGTTGAGCTGGCTCAGAAATACTCTGCCTGACTGCAGAGGGATGGACAAAGCAGGCCTAAAATCTGCATCATCAGCACCAAAAGGTCAAAGTTTCAGACCTCCAACTGACTGAACTTACCCTGCAGAAACAGACCAATTTGCAAAAGTCGGATAATCAAAAGCTAACTTGCAAAATAATCAATTTCCAGAAGTTCAATAAACAGTAAGAAAATTACAAATTAATGCTTTTTTCCTAGATGTGTTCAGGCTTCTGAATAGCTCTCCCTGCCCCCTTCAGAGTTTGGTAGCACCTGTTAGAAAGGGTTTCACAATCCTGATCCACCTAGCCAGAAGGTCTTTGTGTCTGAATATGGGAGGTTTGTCATCATCTCTTTTGGGGATGCAACATTCTTCTCCAGGGTAGGAAGGAGGCTTTAATGTTGAAAATTTGTCTGCTGTTTGTTTACCTGAATTTGGGCACTTCCTCTGACCTCGCTGGAAAGTCATTATGAAAGAGCAGGCTCTTGGCAGGTCTGTACGTTATAAGTGACATGCTTTAAAAACACCTCGTGTAAATCAGATATCACCATAAAATGAAAATTGCAACTACAAATTGCATACTTATTACAGCAGCATCTGATATATGAGGCGATGTTGACACCATATAACAGGTAGCCTAAGAAATGAAAAGTTACATGGGGAACATAAAAGATCATTATTTTTCAATCCACGATAATACAATCTCTCTTATTTTTGACATTACAGACTGCTACATCAAAGCTGGAAAGAGTCTTGAATCTGTTATCTAAGCCCTTCACTTTAGAAGGTTGAGGCTTGCAAGGGGGAAGGTAAAATTTGTGCATAGTCACTCAGAGAGTGCCTGGTGAGCCACTGACTTGATACACATCTACCACATGGAGCCTCCATGAGTCTGTCCCCCTTCTTTTCTGAGTCTTTGAAGACAAGAATTCTATTTGAGTCTGCTTTATAGCCAGATCTAGAGGATACTCTGGACAAGGCAGGGCCAACAAGTGGCATGAAGATTAAGGCATTGGATCTTACATGGCCAGCAATGTGGTTTGAGTCCCTGACTCAGCAGCTTGAAAAACATGCTGGGTGCATGTGTGCAGGTACATATAATACTGAGAGGAGAATGGAGAAGAGATTGATGCATGGCTGTTAATCATTCTCACCTTTCTTCTCTCTGTCTCTCTGTCTGTCTCAAGAAAGCACACATATCCTATTTAAAAAAAAAGTAGAAAGAGAAAAAAAGCAGACACATGGGTCCATCATAAAGAAGTTTACATTTGGATGCAGTGAAAATGCTATGCTTACGGGACCAACAGTTAGCATAATGGCTATGTCGCTGGACTCCCACATAGTCCACCGCAGTTCGAGTCCGGACCCGGTGGCTTAAACTCACACTGGCCGCATGTGTGTGCGTGCCCAAGATCACGAGAGGAGAATGGAGGAGAAGGGATTGCAGCGTGGCCATCCCCCCTGGGGGGGTGATTTCTCGCTTTCTGTCTCTCTGTCTCTCTCTGTCTGTCTGGTGAGTGCAAGCACCCTATAGCAAAAACCTCTCCAAAAAAAATGCTATGCTTATAAGGGGAAGACGCCATGGGATGGTAATACCACAGCAGAGTAAAAACTATAGAAATTTAATGCATATTTCAAAAAAAACTAATAGAACTATTATAGAAAATGCATAATATATTGTAATGTTCAATGGTGAAAATGAGTAAGTGTATATCCTTGATTTTATTATTGTACACAGTACACATGCTTTAAAAAACATACTATTCCACTCAAAGATATACATCGAATATATGTAAACCAGAAATCCTTGGGTTTTGCCTCTGCCACTTTCTCACCACATGACCTTCGACAAGTCATGTAATCTCACTGAGTTTCAGTTTCCTAGTCTGCAAGATGAAGGTAACTTCTCTAACCTATCTCACAAAGACATCATGAAAAATTAGATGACATTTCAGATAAGATAATAATAGGAGGCATTTAACTCGTCAAAAGCCATGTTGATACTAGACTCTACAAAAGGGCCAATATTGCAGATAAACCATGAATGCTAGCATAGTTCAAGGTCAAACCGAGGAGGCAGAAGTATTCAAGAGCTACAGCCTTTCTGGAGATCATTTGTCTCCAGATAACCAAACATTGACCTAGATTTATCTCCCCAGAACTTGTGTAGATCTTCTCACTTTCAGGCACCCACAATAACATGATCATTCAGTCCCCAATTTACAGTCACTTTCAATTTCAAAACACCTCTAGTTTCAGAATTGGAACTCTAGGGCTATTCAGTGGTCCATGTGCCTCTGAAACTCTGTTCCCGCTAATTCCATCTTCCAGAATATAAACTTTCTGGGGGCTGGCATGTTTCAGTCTTTTATCACACAGGTCTTTGTGAAAAACCTACTTTAGGGACCAGCAGTTAGTGTAATGGCTATGTCGCTGGACTCCCACGTAGTCGACCGTGGTTCACATCCCGGACCCGGTGGCTTAAACTCACGCCGGGCGCGTGTGCGTGCGTGCCCAAGATCCCGGAAGGAGAATGGAGGAGAAGGGATTGCGGAGTGGCCATCCCCCCTGGGGGGTGATTTCCTGCTTTCTGTCTCTCTGTCTCTCTCTGTCTGTCTGGCAAGCGCACGTGCCCTATAGCAAAAACCTCTCAAAAAAGAAAAAAAAAAAAAGAAAAGAAAAGAAAAACCTACTTTATGGCAGACTCAGAGCCAGGAACTGTAAATGCTTTAATGCACCAGGAACAAAACAGACGAATTCTTGCTTTAACAGATTGAAACATGCAATTAAGAAATAAAGAAGTGGTCCCCATAGTGACATAATGGTAGCACAACTGGACTTACATGTGAAAGGTCCTGGGTTCGCATTCCAGGACCACCCTAAAAATATTGAGTATGCACATGCAAGCAAGACTGGAACAAATCACAGCATGAAGACCCTGTTGGGTCTTAAAACTTTTTTAAAAAAGTAGAAAAATTTGAAAAAAAGGAAAAATCTTGTTAATGTTAGAGAGTGGCAAGTACTGTGAAGGAAGTGTGTACAACTGATTTACTAACTAGAAAGCTGGCGTTTGGTCAGGTTGGCTTTTAGCTGGTATGCACGTATGTTGTCCCAGTTGCAAATAGCTATCATCTATTTGAATTACTCAGTGATCGTACTAGTCCTGTTGTTAGAAATGTTGAATGCCACCCATGGTGGGTGGTACATCATTAGTCAAGGTGTCTTTAACAACATAGTATTGAGCAAGATCTGCAAAAAGAGAAGTTGGCCATGAGTAGGTACAGGGGAAGAGAGCTCCAGGAGATAGGCCCAGAACATGCAAAATACCTGCAGCTGAAAAAAGCTCAAATTAAGAGAGAACCTGAAAGGCAGCTGCCCAGAAAGTGAAAGCACCAACGTAGCAAGGTCAGCAGGCATCCTCTATGGGACTCGAGCCTCTTCTAAGTATGATAAGGAGACGCACATTTGTAAGCAGGGAATGGGATATGAATTTTAATCTTTATAAAAGCATCCTGGCACCTTATGAAGAGAGGCAAGGGTGTATTCTTGCTGCTTAGAATTGTGTCTGCCACATAGCAGGTGTTGAATAACACATCAAATCAAAGAATGAACATTCCTGGACCTTCTCGGGTGCTGAATAAAGCCATTCTGAATGTGAAGCTTGTTTCTTTTTTAAGGTTCTTTCTTTTTTTCTTCCATGAGAGAGAGAAACAGACAGACAGACAGAGAGAAAAAGAGAGGCACTCCTAACAAAGTCTTCACACCTCAATCCATCCCCCAGCCCAGCCGGCCAAGGTCACATACACATGCCCAGCATATACAGCCAGAGCTCAGATTTTTCCCACGTGACCCAAGCACATGGGATCATTACTGTTGTGAACCCATGGCTGGTCAGACATTTGTTTCTTTCACTGAGTGAAAATGAAATATCCTCAGACTCTAGCTGCAGACAGTGCTTGAGATGTTATGATGAACCCAGCTTACGCAGTGGACCCTGAGCCAAGTGCAAGGCCTCACATACCAGGAATCCTCAGAGGGTATCTTGCTCTGGTCCAGACAGAAAAGGACAGCCCAGACCTCTATTACTCACAAACCTTAACATATAAAAACTTATGTAGAGCTCCTACATTTAATTCTCTCTGCCCTAAAGGGAAAATTAGACTGTCATTCAAGAAAAGTACTGGCATGGGACTCCCATTAATCCCACTGATTTTGCTGTCTAAAGTTTGTATGTGATTTCCTCACTTTGCAGATTTTATTGTTGCTTTTCAAAGGCATTTTTCATTGTTTTTATGAAACAACTTTTCTTCTCTCTCCATGTTCCTCTCCCCAACAGCCACACACTTCAGAAGGAAGGTCTTGCTATCCTGCTGGGTAGATGGAAAGCTTTCAGAGAGGGAGGAGGGACACGCACAATATAGACTCTGAGAAAGGGCTAGCACCATGTGTGTGAATATTGTTGGTCACCTAACCAACAACCTTTCCTCTCTTCTCTTTCTCAAAAAAAATATATATTTTTGAACAGGTATGCATTCAGTCAAGTGCTTCATGAGAAACTAACTCTACCCTCAGCTCCATAGGCGAGTCCGATTGTTTTAAAAGTAATGATCAGCAATGATCAGCTCAGTAATGGTCATGTGTCCAGACTGAACCATTGAAACAAAAGGAAAGGCTGGGGAGAGACCTTCGTTTAGTTATTCATCAAATACTTACTGTACATCTCTATGTTTCAGGCCATTGCATCATAGAAAAGAAGAACTCATGCAGGAAAGAAAGAAAAAGAAGAAAGAAAGAGAGAGAGAGAGAGAGAGAGAGAGAGAGAGGAAGAAAGAAAGAAGAAGAAAGAGAAAGAAAGAAAAGAGAGAGAGAAAGAAAGAAAGAAAGAAAGAAAGAAAGAAAGAAAGAAAGAAAGAAAGAAAGAAAGAAAGAAGGAGGAAGGAAGGGAGGGAGGGAGGGAGGGAGGGAGGGAGGGAGGAAGGAAGGAAGGAAAGAAGGAAGGAAGGAAGGAAGGAAGGAAGGAAGGAAGGAAGGAAGGAAGGAAGGAAGAAAGAAAGAAAGAAAGAAAGAAAGAAAGAAAGAAAGAAAGAAAGAAAGAAAGAAAGAAGAAAATTATCTCCTTATCTTGTGAGGAGAGACAGACAATAAACAAAATGAATTATAAAACAAAAAAAAATTATGGTAAGCAGTGAAATAAGGATAAGTAAAGCAGAGAAGGGGAGCAGGAGAGTCCAAGTACTGCATTTTACAATGAAGTCATCAGGGAAGGCCACCAGAGAGTGGGGAAGGGTTAGTCATAATGAAGTCTGCATAGAGAGCAGTGCAGGCAACGTGCCCTGTGATGAGATGGGCTTAGCATGTTTGAGCAGTCGAAAGGAGACTGGATCATCTATAGTAGAGTGGACAAGGAGGGCAAGAGCAAGAGAGGACATCTCAGAGATGATGATGGAGCAGATCCCACCGAGCTTTGTAGGTCTGGTAAGGACTCTGACTTTCCCACAGCAATCTCCAGATTTGCACAGAACAGTGTCATGATTTGACTTACCTTTTAACAGGATCCTCTTCAGGTTGCTGTTTGGGAACAGATGGAAAGAAAAATCAAATACAAGAGCTGAAAGAGTCCTTCCTCCATCTTGGAGGGCTTCTGAAAGCAACCTTTGCTCTTTGGTGTCATTATAGGTAGATTGAGATGTTAGGAGGTTCTGTGGCCTCTCCATACTTGTCTATGAAGCCATCCCATGGAAAAAAACAGGAATAAGAGAACTGCAGGGGAATGCACACAGAACTACAGAATTTGATTTTTTGAGTCAATAGACACCTTTATTTTTCAAACCAAAGAGAATGGGGTTCTCTGTTTCTTGCACCCCAAATATTTCTAACTGATTTATCTCCCAGCCTCACTATCCCTCAAGCTCCATTTGCTCCCACTGTGCATGCTGAAGCTCCTCACAAGCTTTACTTTAGTGAGTGGAAAGTCCCAATTCAGGAAAACACATCACCTTTTCTCTGATATATTCTTCCAAGGCATCTTCTAACTTTGGAGTCCACAGGCCATCAGACTCATCACCTTTTTCTCAGCTTTTGTGTATGAATTTATCCAACCTTTTTTGAGTCTTTACTGGGCCTTGCACTGTCCTGCATGAACAAGATCAATTCCAGTTTTCAAGGAATAAAGAATAGGTGCTAAAGAAATTGGCTGGTGACTTGACATTGGATCAAATGTTAAAATTAGCCTTTCTTTCTTTTCTTTTCTCTTTTCTTTTCTTTTCTTTTTTTTTGTCTTTTCTTTTTTAGGTTTTTGCCTTAGGGTATGTGCGCTAACTGGAGAGAATCAGAGAGAGGCAGAGGGAGGGAAAGTGAGATATCACCCATCAGGGCGATTGGCCAAGTCACAATCCCTTCTCTGTCCTTCTCTTGGAATTTTGGGCACACGCACACATGTGTACAGAGGAATTTTCAAGCTTCCAGGTCTAGAATTTGAACCATGGCCAGCCATATAGGAATCCAGCACCTTAACCACACCACCTACTGGTCTCCAAAATGGATTTTCTTTAGTGCAGCCCATGTAGTAAATGCCTGAGCCTCTTTAAGCCTCAGTTTGAGCTTTTGAAAAATTACCCTTTCCAAATCCAAGAGTCCATGGTTCTTTATTTATAATAACTTCCTTTGAAAACTTTTCTTTTGCTATGCTTTGGCTATTTTTTCCCCTTGGAAATGTATGTTGAAATTTAATCCCAGTGCAATAGTATTAACAGGTGGGTCCTGTAGGAAGTGATTAAGCCATAATGCTTCTCCTTTATTGATGGATCAGAACCCTTGTGAAATTATTGAGGAAATAAGTTCATCTCTTTTACTCTGCCACCATGAAGATACATCATTCACCCCTTCCATCATGTGAGGACACAGCAACAGGTGCTATCTTGAAAGCAGAGTGATTCTTTCCCAGACACTGAATCTGCCGAGTTCTTGATCTTGGATTTCCCGGTCTCCCCAATGGTGATAAATAAACTTCTATTCATTATAAATTACCCAGCCTACAGTGTTTTGTTATAGCAGTTCAAATTAACAAAGAGGTTGGGGCCGGCGGGTGGTGTGGTGATTAAGGGCGCTGGACTCCCACATGGCTGTCTGCAGTTCGAGTCCCAGTCCTGGTGGCCTGCTTCCTCTCTTTCCCTCTCACTCTGTCTTTCTCTAGTCAATTTTAAATAAATAAAATTAAATAAAAATTTTTAAAAAGAGAAAATTATCAACTTAAAAAAAATTAACAAAGTGGTGTCAATTTCTAGAGTTAGTAACAGACAATATACCAAAGATCATAAATATTTCTCCATGTTTTTCAAAGCTAGAGTCAAAGATCATGACTAAGTATATGTGGCAACATCATGAGCCATCACATTCTTCCAACAGGTTCAATAAAACTTGTCAAATGTAGCCATACTATAACAAAGATATCAGTTCTCTCCCTAGCATTAACCACCAGTTTCCAATTCCTCTTCATTTCTTACTTAATTTCTTACTTTAAGTGGTATGGCACTATGATTAAGTCTACCTTGTCTAAAATCAGCTTAATGTTTTTTTTTTTTTTTTTTTTTTTTTTGAGAGGTTTTTGCTATAGGGCGTGTGTGCTCACCAGAAAGACAGAGAGAGACAGCGTGATAGAAAGCGAGAAATCACACCCCAGGGGGGATGGCCACGCCACAATCCCTTCTCCTCCATTCTCCTCTCAGGATTTTGGCCATGCACGCACACGTACCCAGCATGAGTTTAAGCCACCGGGTCTAGGACTTCAACCACAGTCGACTACATGGGAATCCAATGACATAGCCATTATGCCAACTGCTGGTCCCAAATGTTTTCATTCTTTTTGATCTCATGTACCAGTAAATTAATCTCTCTCTCCAACCTTCCTTAAAATTCTTCTCTGGTTCCAGTGAGGCTACAAGTAAATGGTTCTGGGGGCCATCAGGTGGTATAACAACTAAGGTGCTAGACTCCCACATGGCTGACTGTCACTCGAGTCCCAGACCTGGTGGCTTGAAACTCAGTCTGGGCATATGTGTGTGTGTGCAAGCCTAAAATCCCAGGAGAATAAAGGAGAAGGGACTGCTGCATGGCCATCCCCCTTGTGGGGTGATTTCTTACTTTTCCTCTCACTGTCTCTCTTTCTGTCTCTCTCTGGCAAGTAGAAGGCAAAAGCCTTAATACACACAGACACACACACACACACACACACACATACACAATCGAATGGCTCTTCTGTAACTCTGGAAGCCATCACTTCTAAGTTGGTTGATTTCTCTTTACCTTTCATCAGTTATTTGAGAATGTGCCCAGGGCCTGTCCTTGTCTTCTTCTCTTTCTAAATTCATTCTCCTTGAGCATCTCCCATCTTATGACTAAGTCCCAGACCTGTGTTTTATGCCTGCCTCTCTTATCTGCACACCAGTCTGTGTTTTGCCCATCTCTTCTCCCTCCTCCTTTATTTCATTCTATCAGTTATGATTCATCCAGAAAAATAGAAAGCATATTAGGTGTTTTAAATAGAAAGAATGTAACATGAGAAATGGGTTACTTGGGTGATAGAAAATCTATGAAATCAAAGAGTGGACACTGAGGCATCCCAGAAATAATTCATAGCAGGAAGATACTACCAACCCTAGGGCTTCAGGCACCACAGGAGGAGGTAGTATTGCCAGAACCAGAAAGCTGAAGTCGTGCAGTAGGCAACACCAGTCATGGAAGGAGCCTCCTGTTGAAGCCAAGTCTGTGGTAATAGAGGCCATCAGGGCTGAGATATAAACATTGTCAGTCATGCTTCTAGAAACAGAGAGGGAAGAGAAACTCTCTGGATTCTCTTCTCCAGCTCCCCACTTCAATCTCACGTCAATGCCTCCCTTAGTATAGATTAAAGGAGGCTGGGAGAGCTCCCTCTGTCACAAAGCAGAATAGGAGAAGGGGAGGTAAAAAGCCAGTATGCCCACCTGACAACCCTTACCTCATAATATTCACATTCATTCAAGGGGTTTCATTCTCAGTTCCTCAAACCAGGACCCTCAGAGTCGTGCCCATCCCCTTCCTGCTTCTTCTTATTGCCTTCCCTGCGGAATGTCTCCAGACCCTGTCATTTATTCTGCGAAATAAAGTCCTTGTTAACTTCTCTTCTGCAGTTGGTCACCACTGTGATACAGGCCTCCATATTCTTCTCAGACCAGATCTTCTTTCAATCCCTCTGCCTTCATCCCACCAACAGTTCCATACCTTCAGTGGGAAGAGAGCCCCTCATCCAGTCGTACCAACAGAAGTCCAGGTCTGACTCTCAATTCGTTCATCGCTGTGGCCATTCTTGAAACCAGGGTAGAGTCAACCCTAACTAAATCTCATGTCCACAAAGTGAGTGCAGGGAACTTCCCCATAGGAAAACCAACACTCTAGTATAAAAAGTAGAGGGAATGAATGCTGGAGGGACAGAGGAAATCAGGGGTCTGTTGCATACTTCTTTTGTCATATCTCTTGAAAAGGAAGACAAATGCATCTCTATAGCCTGCTTCAAGACCATGTTTTTTTGGGAAAAGACTAGAAACAACCTAAATGTCCATTAAAGGAAAAACAGTTGAAACTAAATGCGGTGATATGGAATCTTTCCAAACTTTATTGTTTAATACAAAGAACAAATTCAAGAACATGCTATCATTTTTAGGTTCATTTTGTGTCCATATTTAATATCTCTGGAAAAATAAACAAGATCAATAGGGAGCATCTTCAGAAGAGAACAACGGAACTGAGACTGAAAAGAGAAAGAAACTGACTTCTCATTCTAGCTCCTCATGTCATTTGAACTTTATGCAGTGTGACAATTTATTTTTCAAATAAATACATGAGGTTTTTTTAGAAATATAAAATGAATTGAATAAGAAACAAAGGGAAAGTTATTAGTAATTCACTGTGATCCTCCCTCTACCCAGACACTGTGCAGAGGTCCACATCCAAGAAGTCTGTCTACTTGGTCCAGGATAAAGTGACAGATGCTATTCAAGTCACCATCATTGTCTTTGTTGTCAGTGTTGTGATCACTCTCCCTAAATTTTCTGAGCACTTTCTATATGCTGGGAGCTGGGCCAACTATTTACAAGTATTGTTTCTTTTAATCCTCATAACAACTCAATGATGTAACTACTACTATTATAAGAACTTGTCTAAAGTCACACAGTTGGAGGGAAAAGCTAGAATTATGCCTCAAACAATCCAAGTATAGCACCAACATTCTTTATTATTATTATTTATGATAGAGAGCACATGGGTACATGTGAGAAAAAGAGAGAAAAGCACTCTCCACAGGGTCTTGTCACACCACAATCCCTTTTCTTCGGCCCTCTAACTTGTCAGAATCTTGGACACGTATGCATGTGTCCTGCGGGTTTTCAGGACAATCCAGGCATCTAAACCTGTAGTTAGCCATGTGACTTCCAGCACTGCAGCTTAGTTTGCTACTGATGAAGCTCCAAGCTTGGCCTAGAACCAACATGCTTAACCATGGCATCTTACTACTTTGAAATAAGTAAGAGGTGTCTGTGGCATATGAGTCCAGGCCACACTAAGATATAGTGTCTGATTTCCCAGGACACAGGAAGGGGTCTGCTTGGAAGCACATCCAGGATTCCTTAGTCTGAGCATTTCAACTTTTCCATTTCAACAAAAGTTTCAGAATATTTGGGAACACATAGGTTGAATCATTGCACATGACCTCAAGCTTATTGATGCCTGTTGGAGGTGAAAGACCTGTCCGTGTCAGCTAAACAGAGAAGATGGAAGACTTATCTGTTTATTTTGATAAATGTAAATGAATTCTATTACTTGTCAAAATGTTATCAAGACCCCAGTGAAATGAGCAGCTTTTTTTTTCCCTTTTCAGGGTGAATGGAGTGAAGGGGGAGAGAAATGAATGCTCAAGACAGATTGCTTTGATTTGAAATGAAAACAAACAACTTTAGGGGGGAAAAAAAGCTTTCATTATTTTGGAGACCTTGGCATTCTTGCAGATACATTCATGAATTAATCATTAAAATCCTGAAATGTGGAATAAATCATGCAGTTTTTCAATGCCAGTCTACGATAAAGGGGGCCTCAAACAGTTATTAAGACGCAGTACTTTAAGCTGCTATTGCCTAGAATGACTTTCTCTAGGAATGAAGTGAATGAGGCGTGCGTGTGTGTGTGTGTGTGTGTGTGTCTAAGGCAGCCCCAGGGTCCTAGGCTGGAACTGCGTGCAAGCAGCTCCAACCGTGTGTCACCACATATTAGCTCTATTTAATATTTGCTAATGGAATGGCTCTGTCTGCCGTCGACAGCAGGATCAAAAGAGAGTCGCGCAGCTTTTAAATTATTAGCGCTAATTAGGCAAATCAAAGAGGAGGAGGACAGAGAGACCAGAGAATGCATTGCAAGCGAAGCAAAGGGATCGCTACTTACCTTGTACTGTCAAGATGGAGCGACCAAACCGCCAATTAGTGCGAAAGACCCTTCCGGAACTAGAAAAGAATGAGCAGGCCTGCCCCCAAGTAGAAGCAGGATGGCTCTATTACAGTGGCTCCCTAATTAAAATGTAAAGGTTGCTGATCATTGGATAATTAAATAAGGTGACAGGCAAAGGCGCCTGCCATCCAGGAGTTTCTAGGCCTCATTTATTAAGGCCGCCTTGGCGGCCTCCTCTATGACCCTCCCACAGGTCGGTCTGGAGCTGTCCATAGTTCTGACAAATACACTTCTTTTTTTTTTTCTTTCTTTTTTTTTTTTTTTTTTTTTTTTTTTTTTGGAGAGGTTTTTCGCTATAGGGCGCGTGCGCTCGCCAGACAGACAGAGAGAGACATAGAGACAGAAAGCGAGAACTCACCCCCCAGGGGGGATGGTCACGCCGCAATCCCTTCTCCTCCATTCTCCTCTCAGGATCTTGGGCACGCACGCACACGCGCCCGGCGTGAGTTGTAAGCCACCGGATCCGAGACGCGAACCACGGTCGACTACGTGGGAGTCCAGCGACATAGCCATTACGCTAACTGCTGGTTCCCCTGACAAATACACTTCTAAGAGGCCCGTTAGAACCATAGTGCTCAATGGGGGGTTTTCTCCTAACCACTCCATTACTACCCCCATTATCAATCCTAAGGATTATTCTGACTTTCTTTAGAACCCATTTTCAAACAAATTAGTCAAGAAAAAGATGGGGAGTGGGAAAGTGACCAAGACTAATTAGCTCCCAGCCACTGCAATCTAAAGTTACTGAAGTTGAGGCTGTACCCTGTTGATATAACCTTTAGCCCTCTTCCTTTTTACCTGCCAAGAGAAAACGCTATTTTCTTAAGAATTTGACTGGGAATCATCTCAGGCCTGACATAGAACCTAAGACTGCTGAGCACAATGCTATATTCAAAGTAGTTGCAGGTATGAGGGTGACACTGGGGTAGACCAAATATATCAGCCTTGGGCCAAGACAAAAAAGCATCTTTTAATATCAGAAGTGGGGTGTGGTGAGTTTCTGAGGAAGTCATGCTAGGAGAACTTTATCTTGTCAGAACTGTAGGAGTGAGTTGATTTTAATTTTGCCCCTTTAGGCTTTTTGTATACTTCTTTCTTCTCCATACCCTTGCTTCTGTTTCCTCACTCTTCTTTATTATCTTTTTTCTTTTTTATCTTCTCTCTTGTACTTCTGTTCCCTCCTTCTTTCTCTCAAATTCCTTTTTTCTGTCTTTATTTCTCCCTTTCTAAGTTCCTCTGCCACCAGATACTATGTTACCACTGTAACTAGAGCAAGCATGAAGTTTTAATCCATTCTCTTTCATTTTTATTTATCGACTCCTTTTCTTAGCTAATTTGTATCATAATGGTCAAGATTACAATTTTTTCTGAAAACAATCTTAAACAAAGGCTGGAATAATATTTTAAGTTTACTTATTTATTCTGTGAGTGAGAGACAGAGAGACAGACAGCACCTCCAACAGAGTCTTGACCTAATCCACCCCCAACTTCATCCAGCCCCTCTCATGGATACATACATGCCTGGTGTACTCAGAGAGATCTCCAAATGCAAACCTAGACCTTTCCTTTTGAGTCTGCCTCAAAGAACATGTGTTTTATGGCTGCACCACCATCTGACCTCTGAAATGGCATTTAAAAGGCTACTTAGATCTTCAGGAGCCGTGCCAGAAAGTAGGTCTATGAATTAGTATAGGCTGCAATAACAAATACATCCAGTTATATCATGGTTCAACACAATAGATTTTCTTCAGTTTATTCATTTCTTCCATGAGCAAAATACAGAAATGGAGAGAGAGCACTTCCACGGGGTCTTGATGTCACAGTCCACCCACAGCCTCAAGCAGCCCCAGATCATAGAAACACAATCACCTGGAATACTCTGGATGCAAATTTAGAACTTTCTCATGTGAGTCAACCTCATGAAATGATGTTTTACTGTAACCATCATCCAGCCCCCATGCAACAGATTTTATTTTTGTTTATGCGATAGCTTATATAGATCTAGATGGGGAGAAAGTGGTTTCCTTGTCCACACAGTTATTCAAAGGCAGATATTAAGAGTGACTGACATTTTTGATGGGTAGCTCCAAGACAGCCAGAGGGAAAACAGGTTTAAATAGGAGATTTCTAAGGGTCAGACCTGGAAAGTACCACATACCACGTCCAGTCACTCTCTGTTGGCCAGAATGCAGTCAGATGCCACAAGTAACTATTGGGTTCTTGGAAGTCATGATACATTTTTGCATAGAAAAACTAGGAAACTAATCCAAATGTCCACGAACAGATTAATGGATTGAAAAAGTGTAGCACATATACACTATGAAATACTACTCAACCATGAAAAACAAAAGTCCCTGGCATTTCATAGAAATTGGATGAATATGGAAGATTTACTGCTGAGTGAAGCAAGTCAGGCTATGAAAGAGATATATTGTATGTCTCCACTTAATATGTACTGACTGTCTGCACTCTATGGCAGAAACTGAAAGATTAGAGGATATGGAAGCATGTAAAATGGAGACAATGTGGGAAGAGGGTGGGAGATGAAGAGTGATAGGAAAGGAATCAAAGAGAAAAATAGAGAGGCAAGACATTTAAGGAACATAGAAATGGAGGATTGCCTGTTGATGATAACATGTATGAAATTTTCTACTGGACTGGTGTGAAATGTATTCATGTTGGGTAAATTTATTTTACAATCTGTAGTGATGTACAATGATTGAATGTATAAAATAAATTTAAATAATAATAATAATAATAATAATAAAATAAATGGTTACTATCAAAAAAAGAAAAAAGAAAAGAAAAATGTAGGAAAATGCATCATGACTTTTCTGACAACCCAGTGTAAAGAATGTCAGGAAATATATTAAAATACATGTCATAAAAAACAAAAAAATATTGGTTACTAAGTCTCTGCCAAATGGAAAACAGGAGAAGTGGTGAAGAAAGAATCACAGTAAGAGAAGGAAAGACTGAGCCAAGAGCTATGTCAGACATAGCAGACAGTCAGCTCATCATAGAACTTATCCTGGACTTATCCCACCTACTGCAAAGTCACTGTACTGAGGGCAGAGGGCACAGGATTCAGTTTCTGTGTCAGGCCAATATGAAGTGACATCCAACGTCATCTCTTTCTAAATATATGACCTTGAAAAAGCTACTTCTGTAAGTCGATATGTCATCATCTGAAAGATAAGAGAAAAGCAGTACTTTCTGTGTTTTTTCTGAAGATTACACAGCATTAAAGATGCAAAATTCTTAGTATGACGCCCAGCATATAGTGAGTACTTACTAGATGGTAATTATCAGCATGTTACCATGCTCACTAACTGCTACCATATTATTGTTCCTCTAGGTTTTTTTCTCTCTTTAATACCTGCTCTGTACCTAACCCCCACCTAACCTTAGTCCCATCTTCTCAAGAAAGATTTTCCAATCTATATAGTTTCCAATGATGTGCTTAAAATATGTCCCAAAGTGCTTGATCGAGCACTTTGTTACAATGTGCTCACTGTGAATGTAAGCTCCACGAGGGTTCGGGATATCACCTATCTTGTTTATTTACTATGTCCCAGGACTCAGTACAGTGTCTGGCATATACATGGGCTTATCTGCTATACTGGTAAATAAATATTCCATAAATACGAGATATGCCTATGTCAAAGAGGCTGATGCAGTGCCCTTTATAGATAGAGAATCATATAGCTTTGAGGTTATTCTCTAATTTTCCGTGTCAGTTAGTCTTGTCTCCCTGATGAAATTGAATTCACAGTAGCCAGAGTGATCTTTTTAAAATGTAAATTGGATCCTTTCATTCCTGTGCTTGACCCCTTCCAATGACTTCTCATCAGTCTTCAAATAAAATCCAAACTTATCACTGTGGCCTGTAAAATCCTGCAAGCCCTGGCCCTGCTACGCTCTCTCACCTTTATTCCACTTCTTTGAGATCTACAGTCCTTCTCTTATTCCTTCAATGCTCCAAGCTTGTTCCCATCTCACAAACTTTGTTCTAACCATCCTCTATTCTCAAGACATTTTCCCCAAGAACATTCTCCAAGCTAGGTCCTTCTTACCATCCAGGACTCAGCTCAGATGTTACGTTTTCAGAGTGGACTTTCAGCCCACACTATATGAAGTATGTCTCCTTCATCAGGCTCTGAGTGATTAGGGTGTGTTCCCCAGTACCCAGACCCTGAGCTAGAAATGTGTTTTCAGAATGGTCATAGGGACTGCCCTTGGAACCAGCACCCATGGAAAAGCAAAGGAAGCAAACTAAGCAGAAGAGGAGCTAAGCTTGGATTTATCACAACAAGGCCTCCACTGATCCCACAGAGAACTCCACAGTGGCCCTGTGGAGTTGAGTTGCCCCAGCTGGGCTTGTACCTCTCCATCCACAAGTCATTGGATGCAGACTGCTCGTGTAGAGGGGATGAGACCTTGGACAAGGTAGCTTCTTCACCAAGGGCAGTTTCCAGAGCCTGGCAGCTGAGAGCTGTCAGCCACCAACACTTGTACCAACACTGGAGAAATGAGTGTCTGCGTCCTAAAGGGAGTATTCTGATGGCCCATCATAGCATTTGCTACAGCCACCTCTCGTGCTACTCAGATCAACTTCCTTCATCTGATCAGTTCTGTGGCTTCTAGTTGGGTTTTTTGTACAGACGACTTACAAAAGAAAGATTAGTGGAATGATGCTAGCTCCTGCCACTGAAGATGCCTTTAAGGCTGCAACTGATATTCATAATCACTCCCTTCTACTACCCATTTTAGGAAACTGACCCTTAATAAGCACATTGGTCTTTATGGTTTACTGGGCAAGGTGTACAGGTTACCCAAGGGACCTAAGTCATGGTTGCCATGCCCTTTTCAGACCATCACTGCTGTATTCACCCATATACTGATAAAATTAAGCAAGAAATGCCCCCATGGGTCACCAAGACATGCCCATTGGTTACCTGGAAGACAAGTATATTCTTTTTGTCCAATAGCAGCCCTAGAATCAATTACCAAAAGCATTAAGTGGCCAGACTTGAAATTTAATATGACTCTTGCTATGTCCCAAGGTGGTGGCATCGTGCTTGCAAACCAGTGCCTCTTAACCCACAGAGCCCAGAGTCACTGAATGAGTACTTTGGGAGAAAAGCAAGACCTGGATAGCATCCCACAAACTCCATCACACAAAACCCTCTTTTATTTTCCTACATAGCACACTTCTCATTATCTACAATTATCTTGTTGATTTTTCTTGTGTGTTGTCTGTCTCTGACTCCAAAATAGTTCTGTGGGATCAGGGACTCATTTGGTTTGTTTACTTCCATATGTCAGAGCCTGATACAGTGCCTGGCTCATAGCAGATGCTTAGTCTATTGAATGAATGTGCAAATGATTAACATTAATGACATCAAGTTGTAAAGTGCTCAAGGAGAGGCTCTGTTTCCTGCTCTTCTTGGAGCAGAGCGTTTGACTCAGTGAATATCTGGCTTTCTCTTCCCTACTCCCCATTCTCTATAACCAGTCATTTTTGACTCCATAACACAATTGCAAGCTATTTTTAGTATGAGGGTTTTTTTTTTTTCCTTTTCCTCCTCTGGTCTATAATGGTGGTGAGAAGAGGATGGCTACCTGGGGCTTGCAGTAGCTCTAAAGAAAACCAATCTTCCTCTCTCTGGAAAACCATAGGAGGTGTCTTCAATACTAGGCTACAGGGCAACAACTGCCCAGGCTGTGTTTTCTGAAAACCTTATGATTACATTTTTTTAGTTTTCTGGCTGGAGGTATCCATGGAAGTGATTATGAAAGAAACACCAGAACTAGAATCTCTCCTCCCTCCCACCGACACACAAATGCAAGCTCCTGCCTCTCCTTCGACGGTCTGTCTGCTCTCATTAGACGACTTTCTGAGGCCTTGGAAGATTTCTCTGGTGCAGACTCTAAGGAGCCTCTTCCAGCTAATTAGATTGTGAAACTGGAAGGCAGACTATGGACTGCTTTAATAATCTTCGTTTCAGGGCTTAACATGATCATCTAGTTTGAAAATTGGGGAGGAAATTCTTTTCTTTTTAAAGGGAGAGACAGTGAGAAAGAGAGTGTGAAGAAACAGGTTTTCTCCTTGAGACTCCGCAAGCATGAAGGACAGATGTAATGATGCTCTTCCACGGCGGTTTTAGAGGGGTCTGCGTGGGGCCTGGAAAGGCAGTTCTGAATCACTGATCACAGCCCTTTTCAATTATGAGACACTCTCATGACCTCCTAGAGGGGGAAGGATGGAGGAAAGCATCATCCCTGTACAGGTGAGGAGAAGCCTTACAGGAACAGACCAGTGCAACGACTCTGAAATCAAAGTGATCACAACCCTTATGAACTGTGCATTCTGTTTTACCCATATACAAAGCAGGGGTTTAGAACACCCTGGGTTTGAATCCTAACTCTACCGTACAGACCTGTGGTCTTGGACAAGTTATAGTACTATCTCCTAGGTATGGTCACAGCATTGGGCATAAAATGAATGTGAAGTGCTAAGCACTTTGCCAGGCACATAACAAGTGTTCAGAAAATGCTACTATCGTTATTATATTCCTCATCTGTACAATGGGGATATTTGTCTTTATTTATGATAGTTTGTGTGCACACACATGAAAAGGAGAGAGAAAAAAAAAAAGGGAGATGAGTACTCATCGTGATGACTCCTACCACAATCCTCTTCTTCCAGCTTTCCATTCCCTGAATTCCCAGCACTTCTGCATGTGCCTGCTGGGTTTCATGCTGATAGGGTCAGGAATTCAAACTGTGATCGTCTTGCAGGATATAGCTTCTCTTGAGCAATGCGTTATTGTTGTGCTATGGTGCCCACCCTAAAAAAGGAATACTGTTAGAGTCTGCATCCTTGAGTTTCCTCTAAGGTTTAAATGAGATGCCATATGTAGTGATTTGAATAGTACCTGGCATAGTACATAGCAGCTCAGGCTGTTAAAACAGATACAGTAGACCAGGTGGTTTAAGCAAGAGAATTTTATTTTGTCATCATTCTGGAGGCTGGGAAGTCCAAGATCAACGTTCTACAGGGTTTGGATTTTGGCGTGGTCTCTTCTCATGGCTGCCTTCTTCTGTGTCCTCCCATGATGGAGAGAGAGAATGAACTCTCTGGTGTCTCTTATGATAAGGACACTAATTCTTTTTTTGTAAGAATTATTTATTTTATTTTAGTTATCATTATGATTAATCTTCTTTATTTGATACAGGTACTCACCAGAGAGAAATGGAAGAGAAAGTGAGAAAGCACCTCGGGGTCCAGAACTCCAACTGATTGGCCATGTAGGGACCCAGCACCCCAACCACCACACCATCTGCTGAGCCCAAGGACACTAATAATATCAGACCAGAACCCCACCCTTATGACCTCATTTAACCTTAATTACCTCCTAAACACATCATCTCTAGAGATAGCCACATGAAGGGTTAGTGTCTCAAAACATGAACTTGAGCTGCTATCATAGTGATTATTATTGCTCAAGGAAGTACATGGCAGGGCTGAGATCAAACTGATATCTTATATCTGACATTTCAGTAGTCTTTCCACATCTTCTGAGACACTGCACAGACTTCCAGAAAACACCCTTTACTGTTTAGAACCATGCTTACTGCTTGACCACTGAGGCCAACACTGTGGGAGATCTGTCCAAAGCCCCTCAGTTTCTTTTTGCCATTTCTGTTCATGCACAAACACACACACACCCTAGTGTGGTGTGCTTTCTGACTTCAATGGCTTGCACCTGCACTTCCTCTTTGAAGAACTACCCTGGGGCTACTGGGGTTGTTTTGCATGCTAGGGCAGAGCTGTGAGTTCCTGGGAGCTTACTTCCCCTTGTGGGTCAAGACAACTTTGAGGTGTAACTTGATACGGAGAAGCTCTCTGGGACTTTGTCTAAAATGGCACTCTTGCTTGGTGGCTTCTCCTTCTTAAACCTACCTCCTTCTTCACTTACCAGTTCCTCCTGGGAACAGTTCCTTGATTAATAACTTACACTCAAGTCTTCATCTAGTCTGCTTCTAGGGAACCAAGACATCAACTCAGTCTTCAGGACATCTCCGATACTGTCCCTGGCCCTATAAACACTTTACATATATTAGCCTATAATTTCTCATTACAACCCCATGAAGTAGGTGCTTCGATGACCTCCATTCTACAGATAAGAAAACATGATCAGGAAGGTCAAGTAAGTTGCCCAACATCACACAGCTAGTAAGTGACACAGACACATGTTCATACAATCTGCTTTCCTGCCATTCTGCTGCCCCATTCAAGCTTCATAGGGAAGAAATGGTCACTTATTCCTGTAGACACCCTAGCCCTTCACTTAAAAGGTAGCACCCATCAGGGGTTCAGAAGATAAAAAATAAATCAATAAATGATCTGAATACTTGTTCAGCAAATGCCTGTATCTTCTAGATAAGGTGGGTCATTTTCTGTCCAGGCATCCCTTCTTACATTATTCTTCTTTGGCCTCAAAGTTGGCTGTCATAGATGATATTCATTCTCATCACCAAAACACCAACCGTTCTTCCCCAGCTTCACCTGAACTTTCCTACCCACAAACCCATGCTCCAGGCTAACTGGTGGAAAGTAACAGCAACTAGCAGCAAAAAGGGACTGGATGGTGGTGCAGCACCATAACATAACACTCTGTGAGGCTGACCCACGTGGGGATGTTCTAGCTTTCGTCTGGAGACTTCCCTGAGTATGCTAAGTGCATACATGCCCACAATCTAGGGCTGACTGAGGTAAGAGGTGGATCCAGGAGTCAAAAACCTGCTCAGGATGCTGTCTCTGTATCTCTCACTGTCTCTATATCTCTCTCTGTCTCTTTTTTTCTCTCTCTCTCCTTCTGTGTGTCTCTCTCCCTCTCTTGCTCATGGAAGAAATAAGTAAGTAAGCTTTAAAAAAGATAATTGGCAGGGCCAGCAGGTGAAGTTCTGGTTAAGGCCCTAGACTCCCACATGGCCAACCATAATTCGAGTCCCAGACCTGGCAGCTTGCTTTCTTTTTCACTTTCCCTCTCTCTCTGTGTCTCTCTCCAATGGACATGTGTGCCCTATAGAAAATTTAAAAATAATAATAAATAAATAATTTTTAAAATAATAATAATAGTTGGCAGTGGAGTCAGCAGATGGCAAGGACATTAAGGCACTGGATCCCACATGACCAACTGCGCAGTCGAGTCCCAGACCCAGGGGCTTGAAAGTCACGCTGAGTGTACGTACATGAGTGCTGCCCTAGATCCCAAGAGGAAAACAGAGAAGAAGGGATTGTGTCATGGCCATCCTCTCTGAGAGATGACTTCTCACTTTCTCTCTCTCTCTCTCTCTCTCTCTCTCTCTCTCTGTCTCTGTCTCATGAGTGCATGCACACTATAGAAAAAGAAAGAAAAAAGAAGAGAAGACAAAGGAAGAAAGAAGAAAGAAAAAGAAAAAGAAAGAAAGGAAGGAAGGAAGGAAGGAAGGAAGGAAGGAAGGAAGAAAGAAAGAAAGAAAGAAAGAAAGAAAGAAAGAAAGAAAGAAAGAAAGAAAGAAGGAAAGAAGAAAGAAAAAGAAAGAAAAAAATAAAGAAAAAAGAAAGAGAAAGAAAGAAAGAAAGAAAGAGAAAGAGAAAGAAAGAGAAAGAGAAAGAGAAAGAGAAAGAGAAAGAGAAAGAGAAAGAGAAAGAGAAAGAGAAGAGAGAAAGAGAAAGAGAAAGAGAAAGAGAAAGAGAAAGAAAGAAAAGAAAAGAAAGAAAAAGAAAAAGAGGAGAAAGGAAGAAAGGAAGAAAAGAACTGGAAGCAAAAATGGTAATGGTATCTATCTTTTATTGAGTGCTTACTACGATCAGATTCTACCCTAAAAACATTACCACAACCCTATGCAATATGTCCTGTTTCTATCTCCATCTTGTAAAAGGTGAAAACGAGGATCAGAGAGTTCAGATTATCATTCTGACATAACAGAGCAGGTAAGAAAAGGAGCTGAGGTTTGGACCTAGCTTTGTCTGGCTCCAAGACATATGTGTTAGCTCATGGGTAACTCAAGACTACAGGCTGAGGGGCCAGCAGGTGGTGTGGTGGTTAAGGTGCTGGACTCCCACATGCCAATGGTGGTTCGAGTCCCGGACCTGGTGACCTCTCTCTCTCTCTCTCTCTCTCTCTCTCTCTCTCTCTCTCTCTCTCTTTGCTTCTCTCTAGTGAATTCATGTGCCCTTAAATTAATATTTAATTTAAATAATAATAATGATAAATTTAAATAATAATGATAAATTTTTAAAAATTGAAAAAAAAGACTACAGGCTGATATTGACATCAATTGTGTTTGTTTGACCTTCACAATATTTTTCATTTTTAAAAATGGAATTTCTTACTTTTAAAAATGTCCATTTCACCAAATTAAATAAAATCAGTATGTTTAGCTTCTCTCAGAAATAATTGGAAGGTCTGGTAACATTGGCCCACATTCCTGCATAAATGTAATTGGCTAAAGCTGAACAAGGGTGCTCTTCATTAAATAAAGTTAATGCCCCAGCCCCTATCGCTTCTTTTCATTTTACACCAACCCTGCTTTACTCATTCGTTTTACCCTCCTGGCTGCAGACAGGGTTTAACTTTGCTACCTCTGTGTCAGCAACTATGCCAGAGCCCCCACTTGTGAGGTTGTTCCATCCAATAGGGAAGAGTAACAATGGAGCATTGAGATGGTGTGGATGATTATAATGTGGTGATGTTTCATAATGTACAATGTACTCCTGCATCCATGATCTTACCTCATTTTTAAAACAATATGTTTTTTCTGGGTAACAGATCTGGACCGAGGTCTGTTGCCAGCCACAAGACAGGCAGAGAAGAATACAGAACAGCTCAGCCTTCCAAAGCCCACAGTCCTGCGATGGAGAAAAATAACATTGCAGCCCAAGGTGGTCATAGAAGGTATCTGTACTCAGCATAGGGAGAGCCTAAGAGACAGCATCTAGTTTGCAGGTGTCTTAGCAAAAAGTACCAGAGACTGAGTGGCTTATAAACAACAGAAATTTGCTTCTTACAGTTCGGGAGGCTGGAACTCTAAAATTAGGGTGTCAGCATGGTCAAATTCTAGAAAAAGACCTCTTCTAGGTTGCAGACTGTCAGTTTTCCATTGTATCCTCACATGATAGAAAGAGAGGTGAGAACTCTTTAGGGTTCCTTTTCTAAGGGCACTAACCCTATTCATGAGGGCTCTACCGTGATGACCTAATCACATCCCAAAGGCCCCACATCCTCATGCCATCAGATTAGGGGTTAGGATTTTAACATGAATTTGAACAGGACACAAATATTCGGTCCATAATACCTACAGAGTTCAGATGCTTCATAGACTTGATATTTATGATGTAACCTGAGGATGAATGGGACAGTACAAGAAAGGGTGACTATATTGGGTCGTCAGAAAAGTCATGACACATTTTTGCACAGAGAAATACATCATGACTTTTCTGATGACCCAATACATCTAGTAAAGGAACAGCCATGAAACAAGCCAATACTCTTGATTTTTAAGACATGAGTTGCTCTTAGAAATGATATGGCCCCTGTCACTTCAACTTCATCTCACACTCTTTCCCCTGCTTGGAATCCTCTATGCACCCTTGCTTCCACCTGACCAAGAAACTTTGCAGGTAATATTTCTTCTTCCTGGATGTCTTTCCCTACCCCACGATCCCTCAGATCTTATCCTAAACATCACATCCTCAGAAAAGTTTTCCAAGGTACCTCTTATCAAGTCAGGACTCAATCATGCTCAAGGAATTTCCTATCAATGCATATATCACTGTTTATAGTTACAGATTTGTCTGTCTCCCTCCATGACAAACTGAAGCACTGGCCCCAATTCTTTATCTTTCTCTGTATCTGTACCTTTTGCCATGTGATTTTGCAGTCTCACCCCCCTGAATTTGAGCTCAATCACATGACTCGTTTTAGCCAATCGACTGTGGTAGAAGTGATGGCATGCCAGTTTCAAATCAAGAATGTAAGAGGCATTTTATGCTTCCGCCATCACCATGTAAGGAACAAGCCCAGCTAGTCCAGTGCCACAAGAAGAACAGAGTCGTATGGGTGGGGACTGAATCAATATACCACTTAGAGCTGCCCTGCTGAGCTCAGCTGTATCAACTAACCCCTTGCCACCCACACATATATCAGCAAAATAAATGCTTGTTGCTGCATGCCACTGGCCTGTTAAAGGTTGTTACACTGCAATAGCTGACTGATACATCCAACCCTACTCTATGCTAAATTTCATTTAGGAAATGAATCACACATAACAATCATATGTGTCCAATACTGAATCCTTTCACCTGTAGTCTAGTAGTTAAGGAGCTAGACCCATGGCTGACCACAGTTCAAAATCTGGGCCCTGGTGCCTTGGAAAACATGCCAAGCAT
Source organism: Tupaia tana (assembly GCA_026018925.1). Lineage (NCBI taxonomy): Eukaryota > Metazoa > Chordata > Mammalia > Scandentia > Tupaiidae > Tupaia > Tupaia tana. The sequence goes on from JAKSZU010000018.1 coordinate 38,477,662, forward strand.
GTGTGAGTACATGTCTAAAATCTGAACAGGATGAAAAAATTGAGAAGCGATTGTGGAATGACCATATCCCATTAGGAAGTGCTTTCTCTTTCTCTCCATCTATCTTCTTCTGTGTCTGTCTCTGGTGAGACACACCCTCCCCCCAGAAATTAAAAAAATAAATTGAATCCTTACCACCTAGCACATGGTGACCCGATAGTAAATATTTGCTGAAGGGATGGGTGACCATGTTACACCAGCAGTGAGAGAGCTCCACACTGCTAGACCACTGGAGTTTCACACACAAGTTTTACATGCCCAGTTAGGCTGGTTCAAGACTCCTAGAGATAAGCAGAGAATAAATGAGTAGATAATGGGGCTAGCAGGTGGTGTGGTCATTGAGGTGCTGGACTCCCACATGGCTGACTGCAATTCAAGTCTGGGACCTCCCCCCCTCTCTCTCTGTCTCTGGTGAGCACATGTACCCTATAGCAGATTTAAAAATAATAATAATAATAAATACAATTAAATAATTCTTTAAAATAAAATATAATAAATAAAACAAAATTTAAAAAAGAAATGGATAGATAACAGACTCTGTACCTGCCATCCCCTAGGCCCTCTGCTTCCAGAATTTAAGACTTCAAGAAGAGGCTCACAGCATAATAAGCATTTGAACCTTTGGAAATGTTAGGACATCCTCACAGCCATTTAAGTCTATTTATCAATCAGCAACCTAGTATCTGGTATCTATTATCTCTCAAGTTGTTCATCTTTATTTGTATCAATTCAGAGAGACCAGGAATAAATCAATAATGATAATGATGACAGATACATTTAATAAAAGACTAATAAATGCTGACCACTGTGTTATATCAGATGATCTACTTAAATTCCTTGCAGAAATTAAGCAGGCTGTGTTCTATTTTACAGATGAGGAATCTGCCCCTCAGGAAGGTCTAGTAACATGCACCAAAGTACCCAACTAGCACAGATAGGAGAGAACTCAAAACCAGGCAGTCTGGGGGGACCAGCAGGTGATGTGGTGGCTAAGGGGCTGGACACTCTCACATGCCAACCATGGTTAGAGTCCCGGACCTGGTGGCTCTCTCTCTCTCTCTCTCTCTCTCGCTCTCTCTCTTGTGTGTGTGTGTGTGGTCAAATAAAAATAAATGAATGAATAAGTAAAATTAAATATTTTTTTTTAAAAAATCAGGCATCTGAGTTCAGAGCTCATACCTAATCACTGAGCTATGTGACCTGGACAGAAGCCTAAAGACTCAGTTCCGCCTCTAGCCCATATGATCCACATGAGCTTGGGCAAGGCCCTTCCTCTCACTGAGCACATTTCCCTCTTAGTAAAGAAATCTGAAGGATTTTCCAGCTCTGACTGCCCATGACCTATGATTTGAGGGACCATTTCTCATTCCTCCCACGCACCCCCAGCAGCCATCTCCCAAAAACGTCCTTTCAATAGTACCAAAAATCAGCCATCTCATACCCAGCCCTTGCCAATTGGCCCAGCTTTCCTTGGAGGTCGGTGTGTATTGAATATCCTACAAATGCTCATAACATTTCCCTGAGAGCTGGATCAAAAGTGAGCACAAGAGTTTACAGGTGAGAATTATTCATCATCAGGGAAGCCCAGAAACAACCTAAATATCCAGCTGTAGTGGACTGGTTAACTAGATGGCAGAATGTCACTCCATAGGAGTACCACGGAGCCTCTAAAACGTGCAAAATTGCTCATTTGCGATGTTAGTCATTGCGGCATTATTCAAATGAGCAAAATATTGGGCCAGATGGTAGCACGGAGGTAACACGATGCTCTGCGGAGCTGAACACATACAGGAGGGTCTGGGATTCGTGTCGGGAGGCATCCCTGTGCACACCAGGAACACACCTGTGACCATGAACCAGGATGGCTGAGGCTGGGGGTGGGGTGCAGTGTAAGGACCCTGGGAGGTGGGTCTTTACCTATCTCCCTCTCTTGTCTTTTTCTCTTGTGGAAGAAATAAATAAATGAACCTTTAAAAAAAAAAAAAACGCAATATATTGAGGAAGACCCTCATATAAGTAGTGAACCTATTAAACAAACTGTGGTAAAAAGCCAAATGGTGGCACAGATGTAAAACACGACACTCTGTGAGACTGACCCAAATGGGAAGGTTCCAGGTTCAAGTCTGGCGATCTCCCTGAGTAAACCAGGAATGCATACCCCATGATCCAGAGCTGGCTGAAGCTAGGGGTATATCATGGCATCAAGACCCTGTTGGAAGTGATATCTCTCTGTCTCTGTCTCTCTCACTCATTGAGGAAAGAAAGAAATTTTATTTTAAAATAAATTTTTGGGACCAACAGTTAGCGTAATGGCTACGTCGCTGAACTCCCATGTAGTCAACCGCGGTTCGAGTCCCGGACCCGGTGTCTTAAACTCATGCCGGGCATGTGTGTGTGCGTGCCCAAGGTCCCAAGAGGAGAATGGAGAAGAGATTGCAGTGCGGCCATCCCCCATGGGGGGTGATTTCTCACTTTCTATCTCTCTGTCTCTCTCTGTCTTTCTGGCAGGCACATGCACCCTATAGCAAAAACCTCTCAAATAATGATAATAATAATTAAATAAATAAATAAATTGTTGTATATTCATACAATAGATTATAGTAGAGTGGTAAAAAGAAGTGAGAAAGTTTCTTGATGTTTGACAGAAAATAGTCCCAGAGACATTGTTAAATGAAAAACCAAATGAGGAACAGTGTTTACAGCAAACCACCTTTCATAAAAAATAAAAACATTTACATATATTTCTTTACGTAATCATAAAGAGACTCTGGAAAAAGATTCAAGAAATGAACAATCGTTATGGGTGAGAAGACTGGTCGGATGGATCAGGGAAGAAAGAAAAACCGTTCCCCACTTTTCATATGTTTTTAACTATGTGAATGGATTAAATCATGATGTTGAAGAATATTTAATTACATGGAGGAATAGCTAATAATAAACTGTTAAAGTGGGGGAAAAACACTTTAGAAAGAGAAAAAACAGTGACCTTAAATAAGTCACGTCTGTCCAAGCTTCAGTTATCTGTAAAATGACAAAAAAGGTATCTGCTTCACAACATTGTGGTGAGAATAAGTGGGCTCGGAGTAGGTTAAAGCATACATTAATTGGTGGGACCAGCAGTTAGCGTAATGGCTATGTCGCTGGACTCCCATGTAGTCGACCGCAGCTCGAGTCCCGGACCCGGCGGCTTAAACTCACACCGGGCACGTGTGCGTACGTGCCCAAGATCCCGAGAGGAGAATGGAGGAGAAGGGATTGCGGCGTGACCATCCCCCCTGGGGGGTGATTTCTCGCTTTCTATCTCTCTGTCTCTGTCTGTCTGGTGAGCGCATGTGCCCTATAGCAAAAACCTCTTAAAAAAAAAAAACACATACATCAATCAGACACATTGCTAATAGTACATAAGTTTAGGTGCTAATGAGCCCATAGAAATAGAAGTGTACTTTAGTGCTTGTTGAACATAGTTATGTCTAGGTGCTGGGATTCAGGTGGCTTTTTGTGCTTATCTAGATTTTCTAATTTTGCCATGAAAAGTACACATTCTGGCCCAGCCTCATTGGCACAGGCAGTAGCACACTAATCTGTGGTCTGGAAGCCACACAGCTGACTGCAAGTTTAGATCCAAGTTAACCTGAAACATACTGAGTGCACGGACCCAAGATCTTGACCAGGTAGAGGGCTGGGGGAAGAGTTCATGATGTGACCAGACCCTGCAGGGGGCATGGGAGGTTCCTACCTCTGTGTGTGCATTCTCTCTCCCTCTCTCTTTCATGTGCACGTGCTCATTCTTGCACTCTCTCTCTCATGAAAAACATAACATAAACTTAAAAAAAAACTGGGGCCAGTATGGTGGTTAAGGTGCTAGACTCCCACATTGCCAACTGCGGTGTGAGTCCCAGACATGGTGACTTTAAATTCATGACAAGTGCATGTGCTTGTGTGCCCAAAATCCCAGGAGGAGAATAAAGGAGAACGGATTGCAGTGTGGCCATCACACCTGGGAGCTGATTTCTCACTTTCCCTCTCACTGTCTCTCTGCTTCTCTCCAGCAAGCACAGGCACCCTGTGTCCCAAACAAAAACATACTTATGTTAACAACCTCAAAAACATGAAAATGTTATTTGTAAAGTGACAGAAAGCACTATTTAAAGTACCTTTCAAATCCCTCTCCACTCTTTTTCCAGGGTAAGTAGAAGTTGTCTTAGGTGTCTGGGCAGGCAGGTCAGCAGAGTATTGGTGGCACTCACCATGCAGTCATTGAGCCGTGGGGTTGCAGACAGTCAAAGACACCATCTAATAATTCATCTGGCAGGGACGCCCACAGATTCCTCAAGGTGGGGACACTGCCCTAGCTCAGCCTCCACTGAGCCCCTCTCAAGATGGCCTTTGTGATCTCGGACACAGTCAACAGCCCTCATGGAGATCTAATAGCAGACCAGGTGCTACTCTAAGCTGTTCCATGCATTGATGCAGTTAATCCTCACCACACTGCTATGAGGTGTTACTCCCCACTGACATGTTGAAAAACTGCATTGCAGAGGATCGAATTGACTAGTTCAAGATCACACAGCTAGTAAGGAGCAAAGCCAGGATTTGAACTCCATCAGCCTAATACTGCCTATTTCCTGACATAAGAAATGTTCACGGTGGTCAGGCTTTATGATTAAAACAGAATAACAGTGTTTTTGGTGAGAACACACACACACACACAGAGAGAGAGAGAGAGAGAGAGAGAGAGAGAGAGAGAGAGAGAGAGTGAGATTGATGAACAAAGCAAGGCATGACTCCAGATAACACAAGTGTAGTTAAACCCAAAAGTCATAGATGGTATGGAAAGTGGTTGCCTTTGAGTGCCATCAATTGGGAACACTGCCGGAATTTCAGGACAGGAATCAGACTTCCCTGTTAGAATCCTCTCTCACAATGCTGCCAAATCGCTTATTTCATCCAGTGGTGAAATGGTCACTGTGCCTCAAGACATCCTGGGCTAACTGTGAGCACCTCTGACTATGGAAACCTACAGACCTCGGGCCTCCTGAGGAGACTGCTTCCTAAAGCAATGCTCACCTGGGGTGTTTAGGTCTCAATCTGTGTGTTACAACACCCATTATCATTGCTTTGCGTTTTGTTGCAGATGGCTTGCCTGGGAGGGGTCACACACTGAATAAAACATGGCCCAGGTTTCACCTTCATACCCCTCCTTTTGCAGCCAGATCTTTAAAAATGTACAATTTTCCTCTGGGGCTTGAGGACAGTGGATTGGCAGCCCTTGGCTACTGCAGCATGGAACTTTGGTCCTTACCCTCCCCAACCAGTCTCTTGTTTCACTTTGAGGCATCCTCTTAGTGTGAGCTCGGGTCAGCAGCTGTCGCGGTCACTGGGCTGGTCTTAACACTTCATTTTTTAGCCTGTTAAGTTTAATGCCCCCGTGCTTGGTGAAGTAAAGGGAACGAACGGCCTCTCCTTGTGGCTGTGAGGGTGGTTTAATCTCTCAGAAACTCTACCCAGACATATACAGTTACTTATTCACTGTATGCAGTGGGTTCCTGGATCAGCCCATGTAGCTTGATGAAACTTGGGGAGGGCCTTAAAAGCAGAGAAGTTCTTAATTATTCACTTCCTGAGCACCTTTCACAGCAAAATACTATCCCCTCCCAGCTTTCTTAACCCACACCAGGAATCAAAAAAAGTCAAGGCATCATCCTTGACCCCCACAGTCCATCCACCATTAAGTCCTACTGGTTTATTCTCAGAATCTTTGCATGTACCTCTACTACCCCTAGCTACCATGAGCTCGCACCAGAACTGCTGCAAAAAAAAAAAAAAAAAAAAAAAAAAGCTTCCTATCTGGTCCCCTCCTCTGGTTCTCCCTCTGCAACCAGAGGTGCTTTTTAATCACAAATTGGATCACGTAGTATTCCTTCCCTGCTTGAAGCCCTATAGCAGATCCCCAACCAAGAAGAATAAAGTCCAAGTTTCTTATCATGGTCTACAGGGTCCTACATGACCTAATCCTATACAGCTCTCTGATCTCCATGGCTACCAGGTGCCCTTTGCTCGTGTCATTCCAGCCATACTTTCTACTGGGATTCTCTCAGAAGCAAACCTGAAGACAATAATTTGGGTTCAAGTAAGAAATATGGGAGATGATCCCAGGAAGCAATTTGAAGGACTGGGAAAGTGCCACAAAGGAGCCAGCCCATGGCATAGTGGTTAAGGTGCCTAAAGCCCACATGGCCAACAGCACAATTCAAGTCCCTGACCTGCTGGCTTAAAAAACAACAAGGCTGGGGGACCAGCAGATGGTGTAATGACCATGTCGCTGGACTCACATGTAGTCAACCACAGTTGGAGTCCCAGACCTGGTGGCTTAAACTCATGCTGGGTGCATGCATGTGTGTGCCTAAGATTCCGAGAGGAATGGAGGAGAAGGGATTGCGGCATGGATATCCCCCCTGGAGGGCGATTTCTCTCTTTCTGTCTCTCTGTCTCTCTCTGTCTTTCTGGTGATCGCACACATGCCCCATAGCAAAAAAAAAAAACGAAAAAAAATACAAGGCTGGGCTGGCAGGTGGCAGGCTGGTTAAACCACTGGACTCCCACATGGCTGACTGCAGCTCGAGTCCCAGACCTGGTAGCTTGCTTTCTCACTTTCCCTCTGTTCTCTCCCTGTCTCCCCTGTCTCTCTCTGGTGAGCATACATGCTCTATACAAACTTAAAAGTAATAATAACAATAATAATAAATGAAATTAAATAATTTTTTGAAAAACACAACAAGGCATGTGTGCCTGCATGCCCAAAATCCCAAAATGAGGGAGAAAAGGAGAAGAACAGATTGGGATGTGACCATTCCCCATGAGGAATGCTTTCTCACTTGTCCTCTCTCTCTCTCTCAAGCAAATGTGCTCTCTGGCAAATTAAAGGAAAAAGAATAAGTTTTTTTAAAGTGTAACAGAGGGGCTGGCAGGTGGTGTGGTGGCTAAGGGCACTGGACTCCCATATGTTTGACCATGGTTCGAGTCCCAGACCTGGTGACTTGCTTTCTCAAGTTTTCTCTCTCTCTCTCTTTCTGTCACTCTGTCCCTCTCAGGTCAAATTTTTTTAAGTAAATAAATAAAGTCAAATAAAATTATTTTTAAAAAAGTGTAACAGAGAAGAGATGAAAGCTAATGAAAAGTGCATTCATGAGTGGATTACCTCTGTAGATAATTGGGGCTCAGTTATGTTGGGGACCCTCTATGTGGACACATCTCAGAGTTGTTTTGGCATGGAATGAGGAAGCCTAGGAGTTTATCCACCACATCCCATCTCTCATTGTTGAGCATCATTCTGGGAACAAAACTTCCCAGAGTTCTGGTTGAGCACTCATCCAGGGCTAGAGAACGCTCATAGAAAAGGGCCAGTAGTCACAACTACCTGGACTGAGAGGCTGTGGATAGAACCGCCTAAGCTATCCAAGCACTATTCAACACTGTGGTTCCCTGGACCATATGCCATCCACAAAATATAACTAGTCTGTGATGAGGTGAACATTCTAAGCAAGAATGTTAATCAACTACATCTCTGAGTACACTCAGCACTACTGACATTTTCTTCACAGAAGATTTTCTTAATGAATAATGTATTCTCTAGTGCAAGCTCCTTACCTTAGTATAAACTGGAACTTTCTTTCTTTCTTTTTTTTTTTTAGGTTTTTGATATAGGTTGCATGCACTTGCTGGAGGGAAAGAGAGAAAAAAAAATGAGAAATCAACCCCAGGTGGAATGGCCACACCACAATCCCTTTTCCTCCATTCTCCTCTTGGGATTTTGGGCACACATGCACATGTACCTGGCATGATTTTCAAACCACCAAGTCTGGAACTAGAACTGTGAAGTTGGCCATGTGGGATCCAGCACCTTAACCACCATGCCAACTGCTGGCCTAGACAGGTAATTTAAATAGCCCTATATATTATCTTTCTGTCTGCTATTAGAACACATTGAACTTGTTGCTGCCACACAAGCTCTGTTCTTACTCCAGAGGACTAGAAATTAGCTTGACTCTTTTGCCATTATACCACAGTACCACACACAGAGTTGGTGCTCAAAACACTCAGTTGATGAGTGAATGAATTTGCAACCAATAGCCACTCCAACATTTTTATGTGATGTCCTCCTTCCAGACAGGAACACTTATCCCCAGTGACACCACTGTACTCCTACAGTAGGCCCCAAATCATTGCTCACAAGTTGTGGTATCCACGTCTTCATAACAGTGCTTGAGCATCCAACTTCCGAAGCACAAGCCTCCTTCATTCTGGAAATTGGGCATTAAGTTATCTGGAGTCATCTAGTAGAATGTGTAAGAGTGCTGGCTTGAGAATTAGATGACTATATCTTCAAATTCCTTTCCCTCCACTCTACAGTTGTGTGACTTGAGCAAGTGGCTTCTACCCATGAGCCTCAATTTTCTCATCAGGTTGTTGTAAGAATTTAATTTGTTAGTTTGCATAGAGCAGGGTTTCTCAAACTAGGCACTATCGACATTTTTGAACTAGGTAACTTTTTGTTGGGGGGGACAACTATCCTGTGAAGTGTATAACATTCAGCAGCATTTCTGGCCTCCTCCTGCATGTTAATAGAATCTCATTCCCTCTATGTGACAACCAAAATGTTTCTAGAACATTGTCAAATGTTCTCTGAGTGGGATAAATCACTGCCAGTTATTAACCACTGGTATAAAGTCTTAAAGACAGAGGCTGCACATTGTTGAACTACTATGTACCTCAGTTTCCTTACCTATAAAATAGGTCTAATAATGATGCCCAAGTCACAGTTAAGGAGATTAAATAAGATAATATATGTGAAGGACTAATCAGAATACCTTCTACACTACAAGTACTTCTTTAAGAACTTATTTTTATCACTAATGCTTGACAATTATTTGCAATTATTGCTGTCTGTACTGTAATTAACTTAAAAACTTTTAATCATTAATCTGTATTCAATCCAATCTTGGACAGAGCTTTCCCAGAAAGTCTTACTATTCACACTGCATCCACATCCTCTACAACTGTAACCTTTTTCATAATAAGCTACTCTGGTGCTACGATTTGAATGTTTTTGTCACCTCCAAAATTTATGTTGAACTTAATTTCCAATGTAACAGAATTGGGAGCTATGGCCTTTGGTAGGTGTTGGAGTTGTGAATAACATTAGATGGTCTTAAAAGAGAGCTTGACAGAGGGAGTTTTGTCTCTTCTTGTCCTTCTGCCTTCTGCCTTGTAAAGATACAGTGTCCATCCTCTCTGGAAGATTCAGCATTCAAGGCACCATCTTGGAATCAGATACTGAGCTCCTACCAATGAATCTTCCAGCACATTGATCTTGGATTTCTCCAGAATGGTGAAAAATAAACTTATATCTTTTATAAATTACCTAGTCTGTTTTACTTTGTTACAACAGTACAAACTGACTAAAACACTAAGGGCTTCTCTGACAATGAGATACCATCTCACCTTCCAAACCCAGTGTGGCAGGCTGTGTAGAGAGTTTCTTGGCTATGCTCCACTCACCCTTGGAGCATTTGACCATTTCACCCTGGATGCCTAGAGGTGACAATCTCATTTGCGTCAGAATACTAAAGGCTGGTGGCTGAGCTTCTAGAATACCATGATTTGCCTATCCAATTGAACCTTCTCTATTAGTAAGGACTACACTGGCCTATCCAACTCCAGTTAAAGTATTTTCAAATATATTGCAGTACTGAAGCCAATAAAGAATTTTTGAACTTTAAACTAAAAGGGAGGGAAATAGTGGCTCCCCATCCATGGAGACCTTTAAGAAGAACTGGACAGTGTCAGATTTTCATGTGCTTGAAGGAAGTACTGGTTCACAGATCTCCACAGGTCTTCTGGTTCCAGAGTTCTAAGAAGCTTCTCTCCAACCACCTTGCTTCCCCTTAGACCTTATGCCTGGCCAGGAACCTACTTCTAGCTATCCAGCCTACTCTGGCACCATCTTCTATCTGATCTCTGCCTCAGCTGACCCTGCTACAAAGTTGAATCCTCCCACCATGGGTAGTTGCTGCTATGGCCTGGAAGAAGATAGGAATGACATGGTTCTCAAATACCAAGTGGAGATTCATTCATTCAAGCAAGCAAGAGCACCTAAATGCCCATGCTGTGTCCAGGATGAGCCTTCATTAATCTTGCCCTGAAAGATTTCACAATCAAGTAGATTTAGAGTTGTCATTGTTGGCATGCCAATTTATGTGACTATGAGCTTTTTTGAAGTGTATTTATTCTTTCCTGAGTGAGAACGAGTGAGTGAGTGAAAGAGAGCACCTCCACCAAGGTCATGACACTACAATCACCCTCAGCCTGCAGGCAGCCTGAGATCATGAGCAAGTGTGTGCCCAGTGTACTTAGGGAGGTCTCTGGACTTGAATTAACCTTCCTATGTGGGATGGTCTCACAGAGCATTGCATTTTACTGCTCTGCCACCCTCTAGCTCTGTGACTATGAGTTTATACAGTCGTCCCTCAGTATCATGGGAGGATTGATTCCAGGATGCTCCCCAAATACCAAAATCTATGAGTGCTCAAGCCCCATATAGAAAATGATGCAGTATTTTCAAATAACCTACGCACATTTTTCAGTATACTTTAAACCATCTCTAGTAACTTATAATATACCTAATGCAATGCAAATGCTATGTTAATAGTTTTTATACTATATTGATCACTGCCCTCAAGAACCTTTCATTCTTTTTTTTCCCCCAGAGATTTTTGCTATAGGGCACATGCACTGCAGGGAGGCAGAGAGCCAGAAAGAAAGAATAGAGTGCTATACCAAAACTAAATGCAGACACACAGAAATAAGAGTTCAAAAACAAACAAGAAAATGGTCAACTTAATGGGAGGAACAAATTCAGAGTTGAATGTTAGCTTCCAGAATTTAAACAGAAAGTTCAGACCACAACAGAAGAGAGATTAATTACATGAGATTGAACTAGTGAACCAAATTTTATGACTTTTGACTAAAACATTACTGATTTTTTTCTATGCTGTGTTTTCCAGATTTGAGGATTTGTGTCTTCTCTTGAGATGTTGATAGATTCATGGACCTACAAACAGAATCCTAACCTGTTTCCTGGCTTTAAATCTTAAGCAAATTTCTCTTAGCATTTTTTGACTTTGGTTTATTAAAGTTAAAACTGCCTTACTTGGAAAACCAGCAGGTAGCTTGGTAGTTAAGGCACTGGACATTCCCATATGACCAACCATGGTTTGAGTCCTGGGCCTGGTGGTTTGCTTTCTCATTTTCCCTCTCTCTTTCTCTCTCTCTCTCTCTATGTCTCTCTCTGGTAAAATTAAAATATGTGAATGAATAAATAATAATTAAATAAATAATTCTTTTTTTAAAAACTGCCTTTCTTGAAATTAAATGTATATATATATATATATATATATATATATATATATACAGTTATATATTTTTATATTTATATTTATATATATATATATAAAATACCTATTAAAGGACCCCAGTAAGCTATTTAGCCTCAGCTAGGTGCTACTTTATAGTATGTTCATTTTACAGAGTTTCATGCCTAAAATCAGACATGTGTTCACAGATGTGTATATATTAGCTGAACTTTCTATTGAAGGTATTTAGATTAAGATATTTCGTGAATCAACAAAATGTGGGGGGGGGAGGAATGGAAAGCAACTGTAGATATTAGAGACAATGTGGGAAGAGGGTAGGAAATGGCAAAGGATGAGAAATAGGGAATCAAAACAACAACAACAACAAATATATATATATATATATATACATATATATATATATATATATATACACACACATATATATACATATATATGTGTATATATATATATGAAACAAGAAATGGAAAATTATTTGTTGACAATAACATGTATGATTAAGTCACTATACAGTGCATTCTGGATGGGAAATAGTGTTTTGTATGCTGTGATGATGTTCAGCCAATAAATGTAAAATTTTTCTTAAAAATTTTTAGAAAAAAAAAGAAATCGTCCCTGAGGGAGGATGGCCACACCACAGTCCCTTCCCCTTGAATCTTTTCGCAGGATTTTGCACATGCATTCATACACATCCAGTGTGAATTTCAAGCTGCCAGGTCTAAGACCCGAACCACTGTCAACTCTGTGGGAGTTCAGCATCTATGCCATCTGCTGGCCCCCATGAACCTTGCATTCTAAGGGCAAAGACAGTCTACAGTTAAGTAAACCAAGTAATTAGAGAAGCAAATAAGAAAGAAGCTACTTCAGATTGGGAGGGGAATGGTCTTTTTAAAGAGGTGATATTTGAGTTAAAATATAAAAGAAAAAAGAGACAGGAAGCCCGACCTCAGTGGTTCAAGCAGAGTGTACTGAAACTGCAGGACTGGAAGCCACATTGGTAACATGTGCCCAAGACCTTGATGAGCTGGAGGCCTGGAGGAAAGGAAGCACAATGTGATGAGACTCTATCAAGGTTCTCTCTCTCTCTCTCTCTCTCTCTCTCGCTCTCTCTCCTCTCTCTCTCTTCTTTCTTTCTCTACTTTCTCTCTTCCCCCCCCCCGAATTCTCTATCACAAATAAAATAAACAAGTCTTGGGACCAGCAGCTGGCGTAACGGCTATGCCGCTGGACTCCCATGGTTCAAGTCCTGGACCCGGTGGCTTAAACTGACGCTGGGCACGTGTGCATGTGTGCCCAAGATCCTGAGAGGAGAATGGAGAAGAAGAGATTGCGGTGTGGTCATCCCCCCTGGGGGGTGATTTCTTGCTTTCTGCCTCTCTGTCTCTCTCTGTCTTTCTGGAGAGCGCACGAGCCCTATAGCAAAACCTCTCCAAAAATAAATAAATAAATAAATAAATAAATAAATAAATAAATAAATAAATAAATGTGTCTTAGATAGAAGAAAGAGCCATGTGAAAAGAAGAGTGTCCCAAGCATATGTAATAGTGTGTGAGAAGACTCTGAGCTCTCCAAAGTCTGATGCGGATGAAAGCTGCCTTCCGCACATCAGGCTTGGCAGGGGGAGCTGATCTCGAGAAAGAAACACTAAAAAGAGGACCTGATAGAGAATCATTAGGCAGCTGTTTCTCATGTGGTTTTGGTGTTAAGGGAAGAAAGAGGGAAGCAAGGAGAAGCTCCAAACACCTGCAACAAATGGATGATTCTGAATATTCGATGGTAAATATTGATATAATAATTGTTCGTGATAATGATAAAAATGATAAAGAGACCAGGCTGTCAAAGGGCAACGACACTCCTGGCAAAAGTACATGACCTCTCTCAGCCTCAAATAAAGGACAAAGGGGGGTATAGTATCCTTCATTCTTTTCCTGCTGCCTGTGACACAGCTGAAAATCTCAGAGATCACAGCTATTCTGGGCCTGAAACTGCATCAGAGAGAAGACACTGTGAGGTGGGGAAAGCATTAACCATGGAAGGATGGAGAGTCCTTCGACCCACTCTCCCCACTAGGCAGAAGAGCAAGAGTTAATGGAGATGGCATCTGCATGGCCAAAGACCAGGATCACCTTGGAATGCCTGAATGACCCTGCAGAAAAATCCATGCAGAGGACTAGCAGATGACACAATGGTTATGTCACTGGACTCCCACATAGCTGACTGTGGTTCGAGTTCCAGACCTGGAGGCTTGAAACTCATGCTGAGGGAGTGAGGGTACATGAACAAAGTCCCAAGAGGAGAATGGAGAAGGGATTGCGGCATGGCCATCCCCTCTGGGGAAGTGATTTCTTGCTTTCTGTCTCTCTGGTGAGCAGACATGTCCTATAGCAAAAATATCTCAAAAGAAAAATACAGGCAATCATTAAATCCTTCAGGTATGACCACAGACTTCTGAGAAAGTGGTGGTCCAGTCAAAGGCACTAACTAGAGATCTACCAGTGGTCTAATGTAAGATTAGTAACTTAGAGACAATTTCCTTACCTGGGGTTTTTTACTTACCCCAGACTCTGCTGGACCAAGGTTCTCTTTCAATAACCAGTTTTATTGTTGAACGATAAGGGAAGATTGCCCCATGGACAGAAGAAACTAAATCCCTACAGAATTCATTTGGCTGCTGCATCCGTTTAGAAGATTAAAAATATACCAAGCACATATTGTTTCTCTCTTATGGGGAACACGCTGCTAACTAGACTACTCCAGGGATGTTCCTTAAGTCTCAGGCCAAATTACAGTCCAGACACACTTTGGGGAATTGAAAAGTTCATATGTCTAGAGCCTCAAACTGGAAAATGAGAAAAACAAACCAGAGAGAGAGAGAGAGAGAAAGAGAGAGAGAGAGAGGAAAGGCGAAACATTCATACAAGTATTCAGAGGATAAAGTGGCACATGGCATGACCAGGGACCTTTTGAGTCTCTGAGACCTGGATTCATATTTCCGTTCTACCCTTTTATCATCTTGTCTTTTTCACTTAACATCTCTTTGGCTGTTTGTCCATCAAATTTGGTGAGACTTACTTTCCAGGAACACTACGAAGATTACAGAACAGAGGACATTAATGGCTCGGAGAGTGCCTGGCACACAGTGGGCTTCCAATAAAGAGCTACAGTTACTGCCAGTTTACCAGAAATCGTTCTTTATGTTTGCCTTAAACACATGGCATAATCATTTCATAATACAAACAGCAACTACATGATAATCAAAGGGCCAACACAGCAGGTACCATGTAGAACCTCTGATTCCATGCTACCATTGAGCTTAGAATTCAACATTTTTATCTTTAATTTATGCCCAATGCAGAAATGCCTTAACTTTATTTACCAACTAGACACTAATGTGTACTCTAAAGGAAATTACCCTCACCAGGATCCAACTGTGGTTACAAAATGTTAAATAACAAATCCCACGACTAGCAGATGGCACAATGGTTACATCACTGGACTACCACGTAGCTGACTGTGGTTTGAGTCCTGGGCCCAGTGGCTTAAAACTCTTGTTGGACGTGTGTGCACATGTGACCAAAATCCAGAGAGGAGAATGGAGGAGAAGGGATTGCAGCGTGGCCATCCCCCATGGGGGGAGGGGGGTGATTTCTTGCTTTCTGTCTCTCTCTGTCTCTCCAGCAAGCACATGCACCCTCTAACAAAAATCTCTCTTTAAAAAAAAAAATCACTTAGTGAAAGAAAAAACTTTTTTTTGCTTTTAAGTAAAGATAAAAAGAACAATGGAGTTCATAAAATAATTCAGTCAGATCTGTGCTTTGCTCTCTTCCACACATCACTAAAATCAAGGGTCTGCCTGTCTCCATTTATCTTAAAATGAACCGAGGCTCCCAGCTCTTGGAAGGGAGACTACAAATGATCAATTACATCTTAGTGCACAAAGTCAAAGGTTAAATGTATTATTGCTCACCACAGGCTGACCCTAACCTCAGGATTAATGTCATAAACAAAAAGGGGAAAATATAGATAGGCTTGTAAAGGTACCAGCTTGAGTCTCCAAAGAATTACAAAAAGGGAAATGATGACCCCTACCGTTAGGAACAAGAACAGACAGCTGGTCTTGGGAACACTGAGATGTGGAAGGAGGGCTACACAGATTCTGAGCGCTGAAGGGACACAGGTTCTTCCAGTCCCCACAGGATGTTTTAATATTGAGGCCCAACTGAGCAGCAAGTCCTGGCTTCCTCTTCTGATGGATCTCTGAGAAGCAAAGGATCCTGTGTGGCACTGGGGCGGCATTTGTATTTGCAAAACACAGACTGACTAAGAGGCTTCACTCTGGGTATGAAGCCCCAGGACAGAATCATTATGAATGTAGATGGATCTCTAGTATCTGCCAAAGCTAGGATGAGGAGTAAGGGTCTTTGCTATTCCTTTCCTTTCTTCTTCTTCTTCTTCTTTTTTTTTTTTTTTTTTTTTTTTGAGAGGTTTTTGCTATAGGGCACATGCACTCACCAGAAAGAGAGAGACAAAAAGTGAGAAATCACCCCCCAGGGGGGATGGCCAACCATGCCGCAATCCCTTCTCCTCCATTCTCCTCTCAGGATCTTGGGCACGCATACACACACACCTGGCGTGAATTTAAGCCACCGGGTCCGGGACTTGAACTGCGGTGGACCACATTGGGAGACCAGTGGCGTAGCCACTACACTAACTGCTGGTCCCTCCTTTCCTTTCAAAGGAGCCACTCTGGAACTCAAATCCCAAAGCTTACTTTCAAGCTCAGAGGTTCAAGACCTCAATTGTGGATCCCACATAATGAATTTCTGCATAAGCAATTGAGAGAGACACATAAAGCATCTTCTTACAGGAGGAACAATCTATTATCTTATGGCCCGGTATCAAGCAAGTGTAGGAGGAATACAGAGAGGACAAAGCTGAGAGCAGCCATCATCAGGGCCACTCAGAGTAGCCACCTGTGGCAATCAAATCACTGTGCTAGTCAACAAATAATCTTGACTCACACCTGGGCAGGCGATGGGATTGTTCTTTCCAGCCCCCTGTGGTCTGATACAACCACATCTATAGTTCCAGCCATTGTTTTATGAGCAGAAATCAGAGCATTGGATGACTGTGTGAGACCTTCCAGAGTTCTTTTTTGCACAATGAGCAGAGTTCACCCAATCCGCCAGTGCCTCATAGCATAGTAAAAAAATAAAACTTGAGATTCGGAGGTTGTTCGTGGTGCAACATAATCTATCCCATCGTAACTGACTCGTCGCCCAAGGTCACAGGGCTGAGAACTTAGTACTCAGGAGAACTGCGAGGCTACAGGAAAGCCAGAGGAGCTTAGCTGCTGTCTGAATTGAGAACTAAAGTTATGCAGATGTTGGTGCTGATCTAGAAAGGCACTTCCCATCTTTTTCACATCATGGCACTTGCAGAAAATGTTAATATGTACATAACATCCTGGAGTAAACTGAAGAGGAATTGGAACTCTCCATGTAGAATTTGATTAAAAGCTCATTTTCTTTTCTTTTGTTTTAAAGTTTATTTCTTTCTTCCATGAAAGAGAGAGGGATCCTCAGCAGAGCCCTCACACCAGCTCCAGCTTCAGCTAGCCTGAATTATAGACATGTGTGTATCTGGCAGGCCCTGGGACATGAACCCATGACCTTCTTATGTAGATCCAACTGAATTTCTACTGCACCACCACCTGGCCCCCATTTAATTTCTTAACATTATGTAACTATAATATGCAAAATAAAATGCAAGGTTATAGAGAACACATTAATTATCAAATTTGATAAACCTATGACTTAAAATCTTTTTTATTTTGGGGGAGCCAACAGGTGGCATAGTGGTTAAAACACTGGACTCCCACATGGCCAATTGCAGTTCAAATCCCAGACCTGGTGGTTTAAAAATAACACTGGGTGCATGTATGTGCATGCCCAAAATCCCAGAAGGAAAGGGGATTGTGGTGTGGCCATCTCCCCCGGGGGATTTCTCACTTTCCCTCTCACTGTCTCTCTCTGTCTCTCTTCAGTGAGTACATATGCCCTATGACAAAATCCTTAAAAAGGCAAGAAGAAGTTTTTTGATTGTTTAATTGAGAAGCTTGGTATTTCTTTATTCACACTATAACTTTTTTGCATTACATTTTAAGCTTGAAATGGCCACACAATTTCTCATAAATATTTGAGGGGTTTTTTACGTGTATTTATTTCTTCCACAAGTGAGAGATGCACTGCACGACAGCATCTCCAACAGGGTCTTGACACCACAATACACCCCGGCCTTAGCCAGTGCTGGATCATTGGCACGGATGTGCCCAGCGCACTGACAGAAGTCTCCAGACACGAACCTGGAACCTTCCCGTGTGAGTCAGCCTCACGGAACATCACGTTTTTGCCACTACACCAGTCTGGCCCCCGCAAGATCTGTTAACAATCTCGTCATAATTCCTGGTAGTCAGTATCCACAAGAAAACTTCTATGCATGGATAATGATGAGATATTATTAATATTTTTATAATAACCCCAAAATTATATTTAAAGAATCTAATGGTTTCTTTGAATACTGAAATTCCTTGTCATAATATAGATTGTAAAAATTCAATCCAACTTTTTCACATTGAGTATTTCAAAATAATGATAAAACTCTAATTTGCAAAGTACATATGAATCATTGAAGCAGGGCCCCCCGTGGCTAGCTGGGACACCACTGAGAGAGCTCTTCAGTCTCAAATGAAGAAAACTATCCAAGTTCTGTGATATGTCTATTTCTGGGCTACCACTTGGAGCTGTGCCCTCACAGCAGTCCCCACTTAACCTTCTCAGTATCATCCCACTCTTATAATGAAGACCTAGATCTTCCCTGCCCAGCCCACGCAGGCACTGCCAGCCCTGACTCTGACTTCGTGGTGCATTCCTCTCCATGCTCCACACTCGCTGGCTGACTCCGACTTTCTCGATGGTTCTTCCCTACCCCAGGACATTGACACAGCAGTTTGTGACCTCTGCCTGGAACATCCCTCCCCTCAGTTGTCACTTAGCTAATCCCTGTTCCTCAGAGTGCCTTCTCTAATCACCTAATCAAAATAAGGTCTCCCCACACTTATCGTTTTGTATTTCAGTCTCATCATCTGTAAAAATGGAAATAAAAATGCGCTTGTCTTAAGATATGAGGAATGACACAAGAAACACTTAAAACAGAGCCTGGCTTGCAGTAAGTGTTCAATAAATCACTACTGTACCTTTACTTTTTGCTTGTGGCCTGTATCACTATTAAAAACAAATACTTGTTTTTGTTGCCTATGAGACTGCATATTATATAAAGTCAGAGAGCATGTCTTTTTTATTTTATTTTTTTTTATGTCTACAATTGTACTGATACTTCTAAAAACTCCTGGAGGGTTGGTCCCATTGCCCAGTAGTTAAGGGAGCCAGATCCTACATTGCAGCCACAGCTCTAGTCCCAACCCAAGCAGCTTGAAAAACAAGCTGGGTATGATGCAGGGGGAGGGAGCTCAAAATTGCAATGAGATGGAGAAACGGAAGAGAGGGGACTGCAGTATGAACATGTCCCATTGGGGAGTGCTTCATCCCTCTCCCTCTCTCTTTTTCTTTCTCTCTCTTGGTAAGTGCATGGTCCATCTGGCAATGAAAGAAAGAGAGAAGCCACCAGCAGGTGGCACAGTAGTTAAGGTGCTGGACACTCCCACATGGCCGATTGCATTTCAAGTCCTGGACCTGGTGGCTTGCTATCTCACTTTCCCTTTCTCTCTGTGTGTGTCTCTCTTTGGTCAAATTAAAATAAACGAATGAATAAATAAAATAAATAATGAAAAAGAAAGAAGAAAGAAACAAAGAAAAAAAGAGAAAGAAAGAAGAAAAAGTAATCAAAGAGGAGAAAGAAATAAAGAAGAGAGAAAGAAAGTAGGAAGAAAGGAAAGAAAGAAAGAGAGAAAGAAAAAGGAAGAAAGGAAGAAAGAAAGAAAGAAAAGAAGAAAAAGGAAGGAAGGGAACACACATGGAAAATGAAAGAGAGAAAGAGACGACATGGAAAATGAAATGAAAGGAAGAGTTTATTTGGTGAGAAAAAAACTTTGAAATCCACGCATAGGTTTTTGGGTTGTTTTGTTTTGTTTTGTTTTGTTTTGTTTTGGAGAGGTTTTTGCTATAGGGCGTGCGCACTCGCCAGACAGACAGAGAGAGACAGAGAGATAGAAAGCGAGAAATCACCCCCTAGAGGGGATGGCCACGCCGCAATCCCTTCTCCTCCATTCTCCTCTCGGGATCTTGGGCACGCACGCACACATGCCCACGCACGCACACATGCCCGGCGTGAGTTTAAGCCACCGGGTCTGGGACTCGAACCACAGTCAATTACGTGGGAGTCCAGCGACATAGCCATTACGCTAACTGCTGGTCCCCTAAATCCATGCATAGGTTTTCAGAATACACCTTTCCCAAGAACTTTTTGAAGACGCCCTCGTGTGTAAGACCTGGCATAGTCCCTGGTGTCAGTATACGTGTTCTGAATGAATACGTACTGAACTGAATTCCCGTTCGACCATGGAAATTCTACACAGTAAAGAATCAGCCTACAAGTTAATAGAAGATGAATCTGAAAAAGTTTGAAGTGCGAATGCAAATGTACTTTTGACCTGCTTCCTCTTGCTACTTCGGTAGCCTCATTTTTCCATTCTGCCTTCCCCTCAGCCTTCTTTATCCCCTTCTGTCTGTATGTTTCTGGGATTCTATGTCTCACTGTCCTCCGTTCCATCCAGATATAGCATCTGGTACACAGTGAGTGCGCAATAAATGTTATCGAATAAGTGATGGAATGGTTAAATGTAGGGATGAATGGATGGGAAAATAGGTGAATGAGAGGATGGCTGTGTACCCTCTCTTTAGCAGGGAGGAAATTTCTTCTTGTGGTTTAAAAGACTCCTCCCCAACCTCTACCCTGATGCTCCCCTAATCCGGTGGAAACAGAGTAGTCTCTGTTCTTGAAGTTAATTTGAAACCTAAACATGAATCCGGTCTGATGGGCCCATGACACTCAAAGCTCCATTAGGGCAGCCTCTCCATTACTTGTAATGACCAGCCTTGAAATGGAATTACTTCATTCTTCAGAATAAAGTACAGGGAGTTTTTCCCTCTCTGAACAGCAAGCACATACTGCAAAGACATTCTGCTTCTATAAATATGCTTTTCTAAATGTTAAAGGGTTACAGCAATTTCCAAAGGTCTCTGCCTCGAAGGAGCCCTCGGATGATATTTAATTGAACTACTTTTGCTTTGAGAAGTGAGGAAACTAAAATGTAAGAAGTGGAAATGCTTCTTGATTTTATGTCAAAATATAAGCTACCAGATAAAATAATGGGAAGAGAATTTTCTGTTATTAAACACAGGGACATGAACATAAACAGCTCAACCAAGGAAATAAGTGTAAGATTCTTGTAGGACAACCGGAAGACAAGTGATCTCCTTTTAAACTCTATTTTCCAAATTTTAACAATGGTGTAAGGCACTTTTGTTGATAAAAATCACTAGAAATCTCCCTCCTTTGGCATTCAAAAATTGAACATAAAGTATAAGTATGCCTATCACAAGTTTAAATATTAACTTTTTTCATAATACCCTTGTGGTGTTAACAGAGCAAATACTTTGAACAGAGGAAACTGAATTTTGTAAAGATTTAAAAGAGAGATCACTTAAGTGAAGTAAAGTCTCTGAAAATGAACACATGATCAATTTGTCATTTTGCATTTGAAAAAACATTTGAATGCAAATTGGCCTAGTTTCCACCTAAGTCACACATAGTAGCCAGCAATTCAATTCTCCCATTCCATGGTATTCAGAATGTTGGTGAAATTCTGAATTCCGTGTGAGGTTCTCCGAAGACGAAGGGAGCTAGATGCTGCAGCTGGATCATTACTCACAGGATGCTGGAAAAAGAAGGTGAATGTGTAAATGAATTTTAATCACTACCCAATCCCCATGCTGTGCCCTATGAACCCTCGTCGTCGTCGTAGTCATTCATTTAGACAATGTGAATGGCGCCCCCCTACCGTTCGTCAGTAAATATCCCGCACATCAAGCACAGTTTATATCAATAGTTGGGCTGTGGTCTTCGGTTAGGCTACCCATCGTGGACATCAACCTCTAGTTGAGGGGAAACCAAACCACAGACGGACTCAAAACCCCATTATGGTAGCCAATAGGGATCCGTATTTCTCCTTCTCCATTCCTTATATCAGGCCCAGGCTACAAGTAAACCAAACCAGTGCTTTCACCCAGAATTCTAAACCTAAAGAGGGTGACACAAAAATTCAGGCCCAGTGGAGATTATCAAAGACAGCGGTAGTAGTAGTTGACAGTCCAGGAACAATAAGATGGGGCAAGGCTGAAGGGTGCCTGAGTAAAGTGGTGAGTCAGGGAGCTGAATCCAGTCTACACTCTACTTGCCACACTCATACACCTACATGTACAAAGCAGGGCCTATTTCTTATTCATGTAAATGAATAGCAGTGATCCCGAGCTGGGGTTCAGGTAGAGGCTGCAATTGCAGCCATCTAAGCAGTCTATTCGCCTTGACTACAGGCCTCCCCAGGCCCCTATTCTCTGCTTTCCTATCCATTCTGCGAGCTCCCTGTCATCCTCCCAATGCATCACTTCTCTGTTAAAGTTGTAGGAGTCAGTTTCTATTGTTTGCACATCTATTATCAGCCCAGCAGAGTCCAGACTGCACACCTCCAGTCCCTACCTTGCATTGTCACCTAAGGGCCCCCAGCAAAAGCCCAACTTAATGAGGTATGCAGAATTAGAAGAGAAAAAACATGTTAAATGAGACTATTACTCTACTACCCATCTAACAGAAATCAGTCTCCACGTGCTAAGTTTTTTAAACAGACAGGGATGTTATAGACCATCTATCCTGATCCCTTCATTTGGTGAATAAAACCCAAAGGAGGCAAGTGAATTGTTCAAGGTCACCTAGCTAGTTAATAGCAGCTTCTATAAGACCGGCTATCTCAGCTTCTTAATTGCATTATTTATGTGGGCACCATGATGTGGCTGGAGTCAAACAAAAGAGGAACGTTAATTCAGCTCACCAAGCTGTGCCTAAATGTTCACAGGACACTTTGCTAAAATCAATTTTGCCTTCGAATTTTAATCTTGGTGTAACCCTGATTTATGAACAATGTTATGAGACATTTTGAACATAAAAAAAATAATTAATATTTACAGGGTGAAGACACCTTCTCTTGTGGTTACTGCAGTGGAACAGGATCTTAAAGGCGGAACTGGGACTTACCTGCATGAGAGCAGGAGAAAGCAATGAACTGTGGTCAGATATCAGTACATGTCCGTCTCTTCTCCTAGAATACACAGGAGTCTTGATCCTGTAAATGCTAGGAATGATGTCAAAGGGCAACAGTAATGGAAAACAGAAGTGCCTAATCCAAGTCATATTGGTTTCAGTGTTTAATCTTGGCTCATAGCATAGAGAACATCAAGGAAAAAAATAATATATCTTCTATTTTGGCAGTCATGGGATATATGCTTCCTAGTGAAAAAATACGAAAAGCCATTAGCAAATTCTTTAGCCAGTATGTCTCACACAGCACTCTGAGATACAAAGGATAAAGAATTTTGGCTCCAGGGCATGCAGGTGACATGGAGGTTAAGATGCTGGACTCTCATGGCCGGCCATGGTTCCAGTCCCGGACCTGGTGACATGCTTTCTCACTTTCCCTCTCTTTTTCTCTCCCTGTCTCTCTCTGGTGAGCACAAATGCCCTATAGCAAGTTTAAAATAATAATAATAATAAATTCATTCTTTTAAAAAAAAAAAAGAAAAAGAAATTTTAGCTCCAATTTACAGGTCTGAAAACAGAGGCCCGGAAAGAAGATCACTGAAGCCATAGCCCCTCTCCTCAAGCTTTGTCCAGTAGACCACAGTGTCTACAATTCAGGGTCAGCAAATTTTTTTCTATCAAGAGTCAGATGGTAAACTTTTTAGGCTGTGCAGGTCATACAGCCACAACTACTCAGCTCTACCATCATGGTAAAAGCAGCCATTAGGTAAAAAAATGAAGGCAGGTATATTCCAATAAAATTTTATTTAAAAAAAAAAAAAAAACAGGCATAGGCTTGGGGCTGGCAGGTGGTGTGGTGATTGGGATGCTGGACTTCCACATGGCCAGCTGCAGTTCGGGTCCCAGACCTGGTGACTTGTTTTCTCACTTTCTCTCTCTCTCAGGTCAAATTAAAATTAATTAATTAATTAATTTAATAAATATATTTTTAAAAGGCATGGGCCATAGTTGTACTTCCTCTAGAGTTGAGAGAGAGAGAGAGAGAGAGAGATCCCCACACTCCAAGACCTGCACATTCTATCATCACAGGCTGTTTAAACTCATCCTTGAACACCTTTCAAAGGGTAGCTTCATCTCTCATATCCAGAGGTGGTAATTATTATGGTAGGAGACAACATCTCCAGTTTTTTATAAACTGTTACAGGAAGGTAAGCCTTTCCAACACATTCATATTGCCAAGACAATCTTCACTTACTAAGGATAAAACCTCCCTCGCTCTCCCTGGGGGTTCCACCGTAACATGTATAACATTGAAGTTCGATCCACAGAATTAGTATGCAACATCGCCTCTCCTTTGCAAGTATTTTTGCCTGAAAAATCAGGCAGCGGGCTCACAATGACAACACGAGAATAACTTGTCATTCTGGTAATGGTCCGACTGCATGTAAGTGTCTGTCATAATGAAAATTGGTCTCTTCCATTTCAATTTATTTTGTCAACAATCCAAATGAAGCTCGAATATATCTTCCATCACCACTGTTCACAGACCAAATAGGGAAGAGAACTTTAAAATGAACCTCATCATCATACGACTAAATATTTACATTAAAAAAGATTCTCTTCTGGAAGACATCCCAGCTCTACTGTTCTCCCCTGCCAGTACACCTGCAGCTTTTTGTAACTAATTAAGGAACTCCAGAAAACACATTCAAAAGGGCCTCAGCAAACAGATGCACACTCCATTAATTAAACAAGCTGGAGCAATCACCCAGGCTGTAATTGGAAAATGTGCTTCTTTCCTCCATTTTAAGGCAATCACAGTTATTTGCAAATGTTTTTTGATAGTTTCTCAAAAGAGAAGGTCTGCTAGCAGCAGGTTCTGGCTTCCTCTAACAAGCAGGGCAGATGTTTGGGAAAGGTTGGAGGTATGAGGCAAAGTCAACCAGGTTCTCTAATTAGCTCCTCGGTCCCTTCCTCTCCCTCTAGAAAACTGGACTAATGAGAAAAGAAAGTCTCAGTGCTAAAAACAAAAAGGAAGCCTGCTAATGTTACTGAAAAGCACAAAGATGATCCACACAGTGCACTCTGCAGGGCTCCATTTGGGATGTGCTCTGGTCCATTAGTGCATGCAGAGGTAGCCAGTGACTAAGTAGTGCACCCCTTAGCCAAGCTCCGCTCGCTGCAGAGTCAGTGTTGGGAACACAAAGAAGGTGGAAGCCATTGGCGGGAGTAAGGGAATAATAGAGCCTGGAGTCTCTCCTAGACAGTTAACCTTGGGTTCCAGGTGATGTCTTAGGGGAACCTCAGTTTTAAGTAAACTGTCCTCATACTGAGAGAATCTTAGCACTTTGGCATTCCCAATAAAAGCTTACAGATGCTATGGCCTCCCGGGGTCAGAGGTCAGGTTACCAAGCTATTGTTTCTCTTCAATAAACCCCCTCTCTCTACCTCCTTCTCTGTGACATGGGGCTGAGATTTTACCATCTAATTTCTCCTTTGTCACCTGACTGTCTATTAGGTGCTCTGATAGAGAGCCCTAGAAGGAGACTGGAAAGATGGAAAAGAGAGAAAGGATTTGTTTGCCGTTGTGCTGTTTCCTGTTGGCATCACCTCAGGGGTGACTCTTTACTCCAGCAGCAATGGTTGGCTCCATTTTCCAGCTTCTTCCCACACTCCTAGAACTAACTTCATTGTATCTTCCTCTCCCACTGACCATATCACCAGCCGGCAGCACAACCCTCTCAGACCATGAGTCCCAGTTCCATTGGCTCCCTCCTCCAG
The DNA here is from genome assembly GCA_026018925.1 of Tupaia tana. Lineage (NCBI taxonomy): Eukaryota > Metazoa > Chordata > Mammalia > Scandentia > Tupaiidae > Tupaia > Tupaia tana. The sequence continues at coordinate 38,503,242 of JAKSZU010000018.1, forward strand.
GAATCTCCCTCACTTCCGATAACTCCATCTTCTTAACGTTTCTCACACTCTAATAGTAATGTATGCTTTCTGCATTTACCAGGCTTTTAGACTTTACTGTCCCCTTTTTGCCTTTTATGCTCCTTTAAATGCATAAAAGATCTTCAAGGAGTTCACGGAAAATGTATCTCATGAAAAACCTATGCATGGATTTCAAAAATTTTGCACCAAAATAATCTCATAGTTTAGATCCATTTTTTACAGATTTTTAAAAAGTCTTCTTGCAGAGAAATTCCCCTGGCTTATAGAGTCCTTGAGAAATGGGATGTTAGTCATAGCAACCCATAGTAAACGGTGGCATCATGATTAATAAAATTATCACTGTAGTTGATAATGATGGAGTACCCACTGAAACAGTTGCCCTGGGGACCAAGTGACTGCTGCATTAGACTATCAAAGGAGAGATAATGATTCCAAGGACTCTATCATGGGGTGGTTAGGTCTAACTTCACTGAAGAGATTAAGAAAATGACAAACTCAGAATTTTAAATGCTCAGCTTAAGTATTATTAGAGAATCAGAGAGCTTCAATGGAAGCCCTAAAATAAATCTTTATGTTTTTAAGAGGTTTTTGTAATGGGGTGTGTGTACTAGTCGGAGAGAGAGATAGTGAGAGACAGTGAGAGAAACAATGAGAAATCATTCCTCAGAAGCATGGCCAAGCAGCAATCCCTTCTCATCTAGTATTCTCCCAGGATCTTGGGCTTGCACACACATGCACTGGCATGATTTTCAGGTCTCCAGGCCCAGGACTCAAGACACGATTGGCCATGTGGGATTCCAGCAACATAACCACTATACCATCTCCTGGCCCCAAAGTTTTATTTCTTGAAGTAAAGGTCCCATCTTAACAAAAGTCAAACCCTAAACATAACTGTGTGAGTTGCTGAACTACAACTTAAGCAGAATTGTCAGACTAACCAAGTCTCATATGTGCAAATTAAGACATTGGGTTGGGGGGCCAGTGGGTGGCACAGTAATTAAGGTGCTGGACTCCCACATGGCTGACTGCTTTTCAAATCCAGGACCCAGCAGCTTGAAGCCCACACCAGATGCATCTGTGTGCATGCCCAAAGTCCCAGGAGAAAAATGGAGAATGGATTTCAGTATGACCATCCCCCCAGGGGATGATTCTCACTTTCTCTCTGTCTCTCAAGCAAGTGCATGTACCCTATAGCAAAAGTCTCTCTCTCAAAAAAGAAGAAGACATTGGGTTGGAGGCATTGGCATAGCAATAACATAACACTTTGCAGAGTTGACCCACATGGGAAGGTTCCAGGTTCATGTTTGGAGACCTCACTGAACCCTCCAGGCATATGAAAGCCCATGGCCCAGAACTGGCAGAAGGTGGGGTGGATTGTGGGAAGAATATCCTATTAGTAGTGCTTCTCTCCATCTCTCTCACTCATGAAATAAATAAACTTCAAAAATGAGGTAAGGAGGGCAGCAGTGGTAGAGCTGAATCCACATGGGATAGGTCCTGAGTTCATGTCCCAGGACTTCCTAAGCATGCCAGGTCTACATATGTGTGCCAATAATCCCTGCCATGAAACAAGGTTATTTAAGGTACAGCCTCACTATCTGAAGAAATAAATAAAGAACCTTTTTTTTTTTTTTTAAGTTAAGGCATTGATCGGGAAGGAATGGTCTATGGGAGAAAGGTCTATGAGAGGAGAAGGGATTGCGGTAGGGCCATCCCCCCAAAGGGTGATTTCTCACTTTCCCTCTTCCTGTCTTTCTCTATCTCTCTCTGGTGAGTGCATGCACCCTATGGCAAAAACCTAAAAGAAAAAAATAAAGATATCTGAACCAGCCCCGTAGTGCACTGGTTAAGCACTATGTGTTGGGAACCAGATCCAACATGGCTGACAGTAATTCAAATCCCAGCCCTGCAGCCTAAGAGACACACCAGGAACGTGTGCATGTATCTCCAAAATCCTGACAGAATGAAGGAGAAAGGGCTGTAGCGTGACCATTTCCCACTGGGGAAGTTATCTCTTTTTTCTCTCTCTCCCTGGTGAGTGCACATGCCCTTTGGAGGATCTAAATGAATCTGAGGATTCTAAATTTCTGTCTTCCTGAGCATCCTCTTTATTGGAAAGAGCAGCAACCTCTCCTGTATCTAAGAAAGTGATCTTTCCTTGCTTGAAGATCTTGTAATACTTTACTTTGTGCCTTGCCAGGGTGTCTATTTTCCGCAAGACTCACCCGGTATTAGATAGCTACTGCCACACATTAAATTCCTGTAAAATTTAGTGGCCTAAAGCAACAAAAATTTTTATTATCTTTTAGTTTCTATGAGTCAGAAATACAGAAGCAGCTTAGAAATTCTGGATCAAGGTGGGTTATGAGGTTGCAGTTAAGATACCAGCTGAGGATAAACCATCTGAAGACTTGACTATGGAATGGAGGATTTATTTCATCAATGGCTCTCGTATGGCTCATAAGTTAGTGCTAGTTGCTGCCAGGAGGGTTCAGCTCCTCACCACCATCCTCTCCTCAAGGCTGTTTGAGTGTCCTCACAATGTGGTGGCTGGCTTTCCTGAAAGTGAGTGATCTAAGCAGCACACAAGGAAGCCACAGTCTATCCCACAACCACAGATTATCAGACAGAGTGGACACTGACCCGTGAGGTCTGCGTCTGCTAAAAAGGGAAAGAAAAAAAAAATATTTAATGGAGACTGTCAAATTCTATTATCTCAGGAGTTTGATCTGGACTATTAGGAAGAACCTAACTCCCAAAGGCTGTAAGTGAGCTCAAGTTAAAGAGAAGCCGGAGCTATCAGGATGAGGAAGGTACAGGGAGGAGAAAGATACTGGGAGGACCAGGAGGCAGAAGCAGGAAGGCCATCAGTAATAGCAGGAATGGTAATGTCAAATATGAAGAAATGTTACATTACCTTGAGATATTATATCTGCAAATTGCAACTGGGAATGGGGGCGAATATCAATAACTTGTATCAGTAGAAAGACCCCGGACCCTTCCAGTCCCTGAACTATGCCTTGCTCTGACTCAGTGATAGCTCTTGGAACAAGCCTCAATCTTGTCTCCCCTTTTGCCACACCCTGCTTCTTTGCAACCTCTGTTCTTTACAATTAAGACAGACAAATAAACCAGAGGTTGTAGTCCTTAGAGTTTACAAGCTCTCTCACAGCCCATCAGCCTCAAATCCTTACCACAGCCCAGAGAGAAGGCACAGTGATGTTCTACTCTACAGATGGGACAACCAAGACTCATAAGGATTGAAGTACCTGTCCAAGGTCACCCAGCTAGTAAGGTTAAGTCAGGGCAGAGCTCAAATCCAATTCTATCCCCCTCCCCAGTACTCTGTCCCATATCACTATATAATTACATTTATGTATATATGTGTATATATGTATGTTGCGCACACACAGACACAAAAGAACTAGAAAGGGTCCTCAGCCACTAAGTCCCCCATACCCTGAGCACTGTTCTAGAAGCTCAGAAACAACATGAAGCAAGATGAAGATTCCTGCTTCATGCAGCATTCATGTATGTATGCAGTCATATGATACAAACTGCAGCTCTAAAGTGAGTCCACCATAAAATCTGCCCCACTATCCTACCTCAGTACTGCAGGGCGTGTATTTAACTATTGTTATTATATAGTTCTATTTATTTATACATGTAATTGCTGTAATTGTTACTATATAATTATTATGCAGATAGCTTGTATAATTCAAACTAGACTCTACTTATTAGGTATAAAACTTTGAATTTACTTGGCCTGATGCCTCAGTTACTCCAGCTGAAAAATGGGGTTAATAATAGTACCTGTATTTAGTACTGTTATGAGGATTCAACGAATGGAAATATGAAAGTATTTAAAGCAGCATCTGGACATGGTAATATGAGCATTATTAGAAGTAGGATAGGTTAGATTTTTATGATTATTAGTAAATTATTATTATTGAAACTTGAAATTTAACTCTCTTTGAGGTAAATTGAGACCCTTATTTTTCCTCAAAATGATATTTTCTCCAAGACCTTGAGCCCAAGCAGAAATGGCCCTGCCTGTCACTTGCTGTGTATCTTTAGGTAAGCCACTTCACCTCTCTGAACCCCTGTAGCTTACCTATAAAATGGGGAGTAATCACATCACATCTTCTTGTTTGCTGTGGGAATTAAGTGGTGGATTGCATTTAGTAGTACAAATGGTACATGGTAAATACTGAATAACTAATACCCACTGTGGTCATCACCATTACTTATGAATGCTAGGAGACGGTAACCAAGCATATACAATTTTGAAAATATGCAGTTTTTAAAAAGTTCCAGAGGGCACATACACCCTCCCAGAGAGAGACAGAGGGAACTAGAAGAGGGAGAAGAAACCACCCTTCAATTGGCCACAGTCACACAGTAATCCCTTCTCCTCTGTCTTCAGCCTGCTGGAATTTTGAGCATGAACACACACACACACACACACACACACACACACACACATCAGAAATGCCTTCCAAACCACAGGAAACTAGGATTGAAACTATTCAGTCAGCCAAGTGGGATCTGGCTTCCCCAACCACTAGGCCATGGGCTGGCCAAAAAAATTAATAATAATAATACAGATTTTAGTAGCATAGTAATAATTGTGACCTGTTATGTCATTAAATATTGACTATTTGCTCAATTTCTGATTTGGCAACTCTGAGAAATGTCTGGTACACAGAAAAATAAAATGCAATGAAAGCTAATTAACTACACTTTTAATTCATCAGTATGTTGACTTGAAGAAAAACATTCAAGAATACATTTTATTTTTATCCCCATCTTCTTCCTCCTTTTCCCAGAGGAGAAAAATTTCCATGGACAGGTCAGATATGTGAATATCAGTTGGGCTGAAGGGGTGGAGACATTCTGGGTTAGGAGGTCTGTGCCCTGGGGGCAGGGGGTAGAGACCAGAGCTGAGCCACTGTTGGAAAAGACTTAGCCACCTTTCTCATCTCCTGCCTCTTCTCTCACATGCTACCAGTCCTGGCACAAGACTAAACCAGCCTGATACCAGGCACTGGAGACAAGCTCTCTCCTTTTCAAAACTCCACTTCCCTACTAAAGTTTTCTGGCTCTGGAAAGGGTGGACTGGATCACCCCTTTTCCCTATGGCAAAAACTGAGACACAAGTCTTGACACTAAGAGATCACATAGGCAGAGTGAGACTCACACTTCACTACATTTGTATGGAAGAGTATGTATAATCATCCCTTCGTGTCGCCAGGTCAATCTTACCAGCCTCTTCTACATGTGGAGACAGGTACCAGCTTCCCATCTGCCATTGTTACTTTCCCTCAGGGTCCAGGTGAGAAGTAACGAATGGAATTTGGGTTTTCCTAAGTTCTTGGTCAACTTTCACTTTCTTTCACTCAGATTTCTGACAGAATAATGTCTACATTTTATGGTAGAAAGTGAAAGATTGGAAGATATAATACCAGAGACAGCAAGTGTAGGTACCAGAGACTGTATAGGAAGGGGTGGACAGTTCGGAGTAGGAGGAAGCTCAGGAAAAAAAAAAAAATTAACAGACACAAGAATGGAAAGTTATTGTACACAGTATTATCTCTGACTTGCATGACATACAATCCATTTATACTTTGAGAACCCAACTCATATGCTATCAAGATGAACAATGATTAAATGTAATTTTTTGTTTACTTTTTAAAAAATGTTTTTGCCATAGGATATGTGCATTCACCAAAGAGAGATGGAAAGTGAGAAATCACCCCTAAGGGGCTGGCCATACCATAATCCCTTCTCCATTTACTCAGGATTTTGAACACTCACATACATGAGCCTGGCATGAGTTTCAAGCTACCAGGTTCAGGACTTGAACCGCAGTTGTCCACGTGGGAGTCCAATGCCTTAACCACCATGTCACCTGCTGACCCCAATATAAATTTTTTTTAAATGAATATAAGACACAATTTCTGCCCTCCTGGGATAGACGCTCCCCAAAGCTCTCTTCTACCTCAAGTGTTGAGAGGATCATGTGTTCCAGGTGGTGCAGTTACAAGATGGTAGAGACTCCAGTTTCCTGGGTATCTGTATGCAGAAGAGCTCCTTGCCAGCCTATGTTGATCACTTAGCATAAACAAAAAAATACACTTTTGCCATGTCAAGCCACTGAGATTTCAATTGTCTGTTGATACAGCACAGCCTAGCCCTTCTTGACTCTGTGGTTAGGAGACTGTAGTATGGCTTAACTCCAAAGACATTGTGCTGGTTGAGTATCAGTACAATACCCTGAGAGTCTGCTAAGTAATCTCTACACTAACCTCTTAAATTACATTATTCCAGGATCTTAGCGGCCATGGGTCCTGAAGAGACAGGTCTCGGTGACAAAAACACAGCAAGGATGATGTAAAACAAACCCTCCAAGTCACTAACACAGGAAAGTAACACAAGGAAAATTTCATTTTTGAAAGACACTCTGATACCAAGACAGATTGGAGGAGGCTGGGACAAGAGGGGTGGAAGACAATTAAATGACTGGAGAGGATGATGGGGTGGGAAAAGAGAAATCATAAAAGGACTCTACAGGAATAAAGAGAATCATAGCAGCTGGTGAAAAGGGCCCCATGAGACTCCACGCATCTGTGTAAACTTTGGCTTTTCCTTTGCCCATATACCCACAGTTCTCAAATCACTTAACTTTCCTATGTCTGTCATTTCCTTGCCGTCCCAAGGATGCCATCCCAAACATGTCCAAGCCCAATCATTTTAAGCAGAACACTATCTTCTCAAGCTGATTAAAAAAAAAAAAAACACATACAATTCATCATGGCTTCTACTTCCACATAGTTTTTGATCATCTCTCTCTCCCCATTCATTGGAAATTCTGAGAACATCAAACTTCCCGCTTAGGCAGATTCTGCTAACTGAGATGGACAATAGGAACAAAGGAAAGCTTCCTTCTGAGGGGAAAATTTTCAACACAGAAAAATGCCTATCCACTTCCCTAACAACCTCTCCATGAACCTGGGTGGGTATAACATGTCAATACTGCTTTATAGGCTCAAGCAACTTCAATAAAGAGGTGAGGACTTTTATAATAGAAGCCGTATATTAGGACGGTGAAGCAGAAAGGTCGGAGTACCTCCCTTGCGGCTTGGTAAAGCCTGGATCATTTATCTCTAGGCATATTTTACATAAAAAAGAAACACATTTCTATCTTATTCAAAGTAGCCTTATCTTAGGTTTTCGGCTACCTGTGGTTAACCTTATTCTCGAGGGCATCAAGGGGCATCATACTTTTCCCTCAATCTTTCCCCCTTTTCAGTGGGAAGGAAATAGAATACATGCACCAACCTTTCCGATCACCTAGCTAATAGGCAGCAAAAGCATTTTAACCTGGGCATCGATGGCTCTGAAACTTGACCTCTTTCCATGGTACCACAGATATATTCTGAGTAGCATTTTTGAAAAATGTTATCCCTTCATTCATGATAGAGTGTGTGCACACACATACAAGAGTGAGAGAGAAAAAGGAGAACCCTCCATTGGGTCTGGTCATGCTTCGATCCCTTTCCTCCAGCACTCCGGCCCATTAATTTTTGGGCACTCGCATGCAAGTGCCACATGTTTCAGAATGACTAAGCCGGGAATTCGAACTGTGAACATCAGGTGAAACTCGGTTTCTCTCTCTCTCTTTTTTTTTTTTAAAGAGAGATTTTTTTACTATGGAGTGTGTACACTCGCCTGAGAAACAGAGAGAGAGGGAACCAGCAGTTAGCGTAATGGCTATGTCGCTGGACTCCCATGTAGTTGACTGCGGTTCGCGTCCCAGACCCGGTGGCTTAAAACCCACGCCAGGCACGTGTGCACACGTGCCCAAGATCCTGAGAGGAGAATGGAGGAGAACGGATTGCGGCGTGACCATCCCCCCGGGGGGTAATTTCTCGCTTTCTGTCTCTCTCTGTCTGTCTGGTGAGCGCATGCGCCCTATATTGAAAAACCTCTCAAAAAAAAAAAAAAAAAAAAAAAAAAACAGAGAGAGAGAGAGAGACAGAAAGCGAGAAGTCACCCCCCCCCAAGGGGGATGGCCACACCGCCAGTCCTTCTCCATTCTCCTCTCAGGGTCTTGGGCATGCACATACATGTGCCCAATGTGAGTTTTAAGCAAGTGGGTCCAGGACTCAAACCACAGTTGACCACATGGGAGTCCAGTGACGTAACCGTTATGCCAGATTCGGCCTCTCTTGAACAGCACATTTCCACTATGTCATGGAGTTGGTCCCTTATTGGTGTTTTAATAAGCATAAAATGGCAGGTTCATTAGTTATATCAGCACAAAGTGTCAAAAGCAGGAAAATCTACCAGGGTTAGTGAGAAGCTTTCCTAAAACCACACTTCGTTACAAAAACAGAGGGAACTGGAGTCAGCAGGTGGCATGGTGGTTAAGGCACTGGACTGCCATATTGGCTGGCTGCAATCTGAGTTCTGGACTTGGTGCATGATGTCTTGTTATAGGGCCTTTGTACGGAGAGATGGGACACTGAGGATTTATGCCAGGATGCGGCATTTATTTGTACAGGCACTGGTTCAGCGGATCACAGCAAGGCATTGCCTTAAATACCTTCTGATAGTTTCCCTTTATGTTTCAGTCCCTTTGTCTTCCCTTATATGGTAACATATATTCTGATTGGGTGGCCTATGCTACAGAGTTGCTATAGAGCTAAGTATATGTATGTAGAGCTATGGGGCTGCTATGAAACTACCTATACAGGGCTGACAGGTGACGTGGTAGTTAAGGGTGCTGGACTCCCACACAGTTGACCTTAGTTCGAGTCCAGACCCGGCAGCTTGCTTTCCTGCTTTCCCTCTCTCTCTCTTTCACTCTGTCCCTCTCTGGTCAAATTAAAATAAATAAAATAAATAAAGTTAAGTAAAATAATTCCTTAAAAATAAAAAATAAAAAACCTACCATTCCTACATAGATACTGACCACGCCACATTGCCTTTCCTCTGTTATGGAAAGGCCCTTACCACATTTCCCCTTTGGTGCTAGGACCTGGTCAGGGTCAACAAACATCACCTTGGTTTAAGGGTTTATATTTCCATAACATCATTACATGTGTGGCATTTTCCTTTCAACCATGCCTTCGATGAGGCTGGATACAGACCTTATAACCAAGAGAACTAGGCAGAGTAACCTCAGACAAGCCCCTAAAATCAAACGTATAACACTTATGAGGGTCTTGAACCCCCGGAAGTTGAAAACCATCCTCCAAACAATTCTCTGGGGTTCCAGCCTGCCCAGATCTGGACAGACATGAGAAACTTTTTTCATTCAGTGATTTCCTCTATAACTCTTCCCTCATCATCTACCTGTAAGCAGCAGCTGCTTAAGTTAAACTTTCCACCAACTCTTCCCTCAGAAGCATGCAAGTAATTGAAGGCTAACCAGTTCTTTTTTTTTTTTTTTTTTTTTTCTTTTTTTGGAGAGGTTTTCGCTATAGGGCGCGTGCGCTCGCCAGACAGACAGAGAGAGACAGAGAGATAGAAAGCGAGAAATCACCCCCCGGGGGGATAGCCACACCGCAATCCCTTCTCCTCCATTCTCCTCTCGGGATCTTGGGCACGCACGCACACATGCCCGGCGTGAGTTTAAGCCGCCGGGTCCGGTACTTGAACGGCGGTCAACTACATGGGAGTCCAGCGACATAGCCATTACGCTAACTGCTGGTCCCAAGGCTAACCAGTTCTGATAGAGCGCATTGCACACTTGGTTTGCTGCTTGGCTAGTATGTTAAGGGCTTTTGCAGTTTCATTAGTTATTTTTTTCAACAACAGCCTGTAATCTGATAACACCATTTAACATATAGATAGGAGTACAGTAACCACAGGACCCACCCTCTGTCCAGGTGGTTGGGCCATAATAATGGATTAGAGACTCAGGGAGCCATTCATCATCTCTCCAGTTGCCAGTTTGTAATGCATGCCGTTTTCTTTGGGTTTTCCAGGCCTCATACTCTTGAACTCCCAAACATTCCCCTCTAGCAAGTGGAAACAGGAAGAAAAATGGAAAGATAGAACCCAGCATGCAAGATCCCGACCAGTTTGAGGGAAGTACAGTATAGGCCGTCCTCCTGCATAACCAGTATAGTCCACTTAGGGCTCACCATTTGATGTCTGTGTTGACATCAGTTCACGCTTACTGGAGAGGAGAGAAGTTGGACAAGAGCTGAGGACCTGGTTCAGAGTGGTTTGGGGATCCCTACCACTGGGTTTTTGGGGCAGTTCGTTATAGACTCTTTGGCCCAGGCATGTCGGGCTTGTTAAAGGGAGTGTTAAATTGTCCTCCCCATTGGGCAAAGCAGTTTTTCCCTATAATTGAGGTGTTAAGAAGCCAAACTCCAGTAGCAGGAGCCAAACTCCTATCTCATTACAACAAAGAGATCCAGTTCTCTACCCTCCCAAGGCCATTGATCTCCCATATTAGTTTCCCCACATACACAGCAGGCTGAGACCTTTAGAGTCTGGGCTAAAGTCTCTGCTAGGGCCAAGAATGGATTTCTTGTTGTGGTGGAGATGGGAGGAGGGCCACTTTCTATTTCCTCATAGAAGGAATAAAGACGTCATGAGATGAGGCCCAGAGTAGGACTGTAACCCTTTTGAAATATAATATTGTTCCTGGGTCACTACTTCATCCATATACATTTGCCAATTTTTCTGGCCTTTTTTCCATTTAGAGTCTTCCAAGTCAAGGATGGTAAAAATTAATGGGGTTGCATGTTTCCGATTTACAGCTGGGTATGGTGACACCCTTTTGAAGGAGTGCTGTTGTGTCCCCACCTTGCCAGGTAGCCATGACACATAGCTTCAGTAGGGACAATAGGCCCAGTGATCACCTTAACATGCAGATTGGGACAAGACCTATTCACACATGTATTTATCATTTAGCCTGTATTCCCATGACAGACACACATTTGAGGATCAGCAGAGGATTATTATCTATGGTAGTACACACATCAAAAAGTACTGATATCGGCAAGCGAGGGTTAGTAATCTGGGTCCGGTTAATCAAATGTGCCCATTTTGGGAGTGCTGGACCTCAAGCCATCCCTCACTTGGGCAATACTGTGGACTGAAACAAGTATATTGATTCCCTTGTTGGCAAATGGAGTAGGTGGTCTCACTGTGCTCACAGGTCCTCAAGATATTTCCTTGGCAAGAGAAATGAGTGCAGTAAAGTAAGGTTTTGGTGACACTTTGGTTATGTCAAGTGGTATAGATACATAAGTCACAAGATGGGGAATTCAGGTTCACAAATGAGGCCCAGATTAGAGACAACCAATAGCAGCAATGCATCCTGCCCACAGGAGGAAAAAGAGTACTAGTAGGAATCCTTCCCACATTTTCAGTCAGCTGGGGTGGTCTCCGCTAACCCTGTGGCAAGGATTAGGGCAAGGATCACAACAACAGAGAGGGACAAGGGGGCGACAATGCATCCCAGTAAGAGAACCATTACAGAAAATGAGATCAGGCTATTTTCTCAGGTGGTTGACTTCTCAAACTTCTGCCATGAACAGATTAATCCACTTCTGGAGTAACCAAACAGGGCTGTAGTCCTCTCGAGTCTCTGCAGTTGCAGCTCACTTCCTCTGGATGGTCAGCTTGCACAGCGTTAATGGATCAGAAGTGCACTCCCAGGCTCGAGAAGCCGGTTTCACTCTGATGTGATGAATCCAGGAGACCACCTCGGCTCCCTTCACTGAATACAGATAGCTAAGATGACAGTGAATAGACCCTTCCAAAGGGGCTTTAGGGGTTGGACATTGCATTCTTTTATCCATACAGCATCTTCTGGTTTAAAGTAGGCATCCATGGTCAAGCTCGCAGGTAATCACTTTCTAACACAATGATGTATAGTAGTTAGGGTTGAGTCAAATGCCTGCATTTGCTGCCTCAGAGTAATGTTGCCCAATTCTTTTAGATCCCCTCATATGCCTCTGATAATGGGAGGAGGGTGGCCATAAAGAATTTCATACGGGGAGGACTTTGTCCAGAAGAGTTACACCTAATCCTTAACAAAGCAATTGGCAACTGCTGGTCCCAGTATAGGTGGATTTCCTGACAGTTTGCTCTGCTGTATTTTTAGAATTCAGTTCATTCGCTCTATCTCCCCAGAGCTCTGGGGATGGCATACTGTGTGTATCTTCCTGGTGGTCTTTAATCCTTCTGCCACCAATTGTACCATCTCAGCCACAAATGCTGGCCCATTATTCAGTCCCATAGTGATTGGGATTCCAGGGAATGATTTCCTTTGGAAGTCAGGCTGCTTCATGCACCTTCTCTGTAAGAATAGGGAAGGCCTCTACCCAGTCAGAGAAAATGTAAATGATATCTAACAGATACTTATATACCTGGACCCAGGAGAACTCAGTGAAGAGCTATATTGCCAAATGGGGCCCTTCGACACTCTGTATTCCAGGGGAGACATTAGGTCCTTGACACAGGGTATTTTGAGGCACACATTTCACATTGTTCACATACCACCTGGGCTATGCTGGAAAGTGAGGGATATAGAAGTGTTGGCCCAATGTGGTTTCAAGAGCCATCTGGCCAATGTGAGTCTCCTGGTGGAACTGTTTGACAAAAGCTGGAACTAAGACCTTGGGAACTGCTATCCAGCCATCTACAAATTTCCACCATCCACCTGAGAAGTGACTTCCACTTTGTTTTAAACCAAGTGTTTTCATGTTGTGAGTAATTAGGGTCCCATTTAGGGCTAAAGATCAGCGTGGTGGTCAGGCTGTTGGTTCTGTCCTCCCCTTGCAGGCCATAAGCTTTGCCTCTCATCTGCTTTACAGTTTCACTGAGCAGCCATGGCATCCACCTTTGATGCTCCTGACGATGCGTGACTGCTACTTTCTTTTTTTTTTAGAGGTTTTCGCTATAGGGCGCATGCACTTGCCAGAAAGAGAGAGAGACAGAAAGTGAGAAATCACCCCCCAGGGGGGATGATCACACTGCAATCCCTCCTCCTCCATTCTCCTCTCAAGATTTTGGGCATGCACACATGCACACCCATCGTGAGTTTAAGTCGACGGGTCTGGGACTTGAACCATGGTTGACTACATGGGAGTCCAGCAACATAACCATTATGCCATCTGCTGGTCTCCAGGGACTGCTACCTTCTTAGGGGCCCACACAGCATTTAAGAGTTCAAGGACTTCTTTGCCATATTCTATGTCCTTTCCTTCTGAGTGGGTTAGACCCTTTTCCTTATATAAAGCACTATGTATGTGGAGAGTAGTAGAGGCATATGTAGAGTCTATGTATATACTGACACATATCCCTGCTGCCAGTTGGAGGGCTCAGTTTAGCATGATGAGTTCTGCCTTTTGTGCTGAGGTTCATTTTGGCAGAGATTTTTGCCTCAGTGGTGGAATTCAGGGTTACCATGGAGGACCCCACAAGGCATTTTCCCTCTTTCACAAAACTGCTGTTGTCAGTAAAATAGTCAGTGTTGAGGTCCTAAAGAGATTGGTCAATTAAGGCCAGTTGACTGGAGAATATCTCACCCATGACTTCAACGAAGTCATGATCCAGCAGACTTGGCTTGACGAGGCCACGAAGTCGCAGGGCTTAAGGTCTGCACTACTTCTAGGTGAATGTGTGGGTTTTCACATAGCATCCCCTGATCTTTGACCATCCGGGCGTTAGTTAGCCAGTATTATCCCTTTCACACCCTCAATGTAAGTATCAAATGTGGCACTTGGACTGTTAATTCTTGTTTCAAAGTAAATTTGTCAGCTTCTGAGACTAGGACAGCCATGACCACAAGTGCCTGTAGGCAGTGTGGCCAGTCTTAGGCAATGGAGTCAAGTTGCTTGGAAAAGTATGCCACTGGCTGATGCCATGACCCCAACATCTGGGTCAGAATCCCCACCATAATGCCAGCACACTCGTGCATGTACAAGATGAAAGACTTGAACATGACTTGGAGGCCCAGGCTGGGTGCGTTGATGAGGGCTCTCTTAATCTCTTCAAAGGCTTTTTGTTGTGTTCATTCCCATAGCAGAGGTTCTCACTCTCCCCACCCCCTTGTGGTTTCATAAAGGGTCCTTGCCAAGATGGAGAAGTTGGGTATCCAGATTTTGCAAAAACCTGCGGCTCTGAGGAACTCCCAAATCTGGCAATGGGTTGAAAGAACCAGAACCAACCAGCCAACCTATTTTCTTTTTGGGCAGAGTTGGCACTGTCCTTGAGATAGGTGAAATCCAAGGTGTTTGACCTTCTCTCGGCAGATTTGGACCTTTTTCCTTGAGACCTTGAAGTCAGCCTCCCATAGGAGGATAAGGAGCCACTGTGTACTTTCCGGTGTTTGCCTAATCAGTATTCGGTCATACACATACTGGAGCAGCATACAGACATGTTGGTTCTCTGGGAAAGCTTTTAAGTCAGAGGCTAACCCAGTGCCAAAAATGGTCAGAGAATTTTTCAATCCTGTGGCAGTCAAGTCCAGGTCAGATGACCCTCATCACCATTTTCAGGATTTTCCCATTGGAAGGAGAAGATTGGTTGACTCTGAAGGGCCAGGCAGATACAGAAGAAGGCATCCTTGAAGTCCAGACATGTAAAGAAGGTAGTTTTGGTAGGGATGACACCTAGGAGGGTGTAGAGATTAGGGACAACTGGGTGTGGAGTAATGGTGGCCTGGTTTACTGTTTGTAAGTCCTGAACTGGCCAATAATCATCTGTTCCCAGTTTCTGGACTGGCAGGAGAGGTTTGTTCCAAGCTGAATGGTAGGGCCAGCGCATTCCATACTTCAGACGTCTCTCTAAGTGTTTCTGGATCCCTATTTGTGCCTTACAAGGGATGAAATATTGTTTCTGGCAAGTGGGTCCGGTCCCTGGTTTCAGTTCTACTACTATTGGGGATATGTTTCAGGCCAGTCCGAAAGGATTGTCCTCAGCCCATACCCCAGGCACCTTGAAGGGAAGCTAAGGTCCTGTAGCAGATCCTCTATGAGACTGTTGAGGTGCCACTCTTCTCCTCAGGGGACCAGGAGAGACAGGATTTGTTCCTTCTGGTATTCCTAAGGTCAGGGCTGCTTGGCCTGTTGAAAGTTATCTGGGACTTCATATTTCCCAATAAGTCCTGTCCCATTAAGGCTACAGGACAGTTGAGGAGGTAGAAGAATTCATGAATGACTTCATGACCACTTAAATTGCATCGTCAAGGCAGTAAGAAGGAGTGATGAGCCAGCTACCTGTGGCTCCCACAATAGTGGTTTGTCTCTGTGAGAGGCGGCCCACAGGCTGAGTTATCACAGAATGTTCTCTAGTATCTACCATGAAGTCAAGGGTCAGCCCCCTATAGTCATTCAAACCATAGGTCCAGGGGCCTAATGAGATGGAGCCTGGTCTGTACTAGTCTTCTGCATAGTCTCCTATGATGGCCAAACCAGCAAAATCAATTTCAGGGGCCTCAAATGTCATTGTGCTGGTTGGTACCACCTTTGAATCACCCAGCCTTTCCCCTTCCACTCGGGAGAAGGGTAATAGCTCTCTGACCTCTGGGAGCACTTGTTCTTCCAGGGACCTTCTTGGCAGCAATGGGCACAATGATTCCATCCCAACCTCAACTCTGGGTGAGGTAGTCCTTTATGTCAGTTTTTTTCTCTGACCTCAGCCCCAGCCGGCAAGGCCATCCTCTTAGAAATTCCCAGCCATTCCACCAAAGCAGCACCAAGCAGATTCTGCCTTCTTTTTCATTTTTTGGTCTAGTTCTTATCAGGCCTCTTGGTCTTGGTTGATGAATACCTTCGTTGCAACCTCTAATAGTTGTCTGGCATTCCTCCCAGTGAATCCTTCTAACTTCTTTTATTTTATTTTTTTTTTGAGAGGTTTTTGCTATAGGGCACATATGCTCACCAGAAAGACAGAGAGAGACAGAGAGACAGAAAGCAAGAAATCACCCCCTCAGGGGGGATGGTCACGCCGCAACCCCTTCTCCTCCATTCTCCTCTCAGGATCTTGGGCACGCACGCACAAGCACCCGGCGTAAGTTTAAGCCACTGGGTCCGGGCCTCGAACTGCGGTCGACTATGTGGGAGTCCAGCGACATAGCCATTACGCTAACTGCTGGTCCCCCGAATCCCTCTAACTTCTGTAGTTTGCATTGGATGTCTCCCTGGGCCTGACCAACAAAGGCTGCATTAATCATTCGCTGATTTTTGGCTGCTTCTGGGTCGAAAAGAGAGTCCTTCACACAGCCTGTCACAGAATTGACTTGGGCTCTCTTCAGGTACCTAGAGTATCTCTGAGGTTTACTCATGTTCATGGCCTTTTTCATGCCACTTAAAAGAGTCTCCTGGGAACCAGCTGATGGCATAATGGTTACGTTGCTGGACTCCCATGTAGTAACCATTGTTTGAGTCCCAGACCCAGTGGCTTAAAACTCATCCCAGGCATGGGTGCATAAATGCCCCAAATCCTTAGAGAAGACTGGAGGAAAAGGGATTTCAGCATGACCATCCCCCTGGGTGGTGGTTTCTCACTTTCTGCCTCTCTGTCTCTCTCTGTCTTTCTAAAAAGTTCACATGCCCGATAGCAAAAATCTCTCTCTAAAAATAAGAGCCTCCTGGTAGGGCCAGCAGGTGGCATAGTGGTTGAGTCACGGACACCCATGTGGCTGACTGTGGTTCAAGTCCTGGACCCAGTGTCTTGAAACTCACACCAGTCACATGTGTGTACATACCCAAAATCCTGAGAGAAGAATAGAGAAGAAGGAATTATGACACAGCTATCCCCCCTGGGGGGGGGGGTGATTTCTCACTTTCTAGCTCTCTGTCTCTCCAGTGAGTGAGTGCACATGCCCTATACTAAAAAATCTTAAAAATAATAATAATAGATAAAAGCCTCCTAGTATCACTTGAGCATCTCAAATTCCCAGTCATCTGGGGTCCCACTGGGAATCTTCCTCTGAGCTCTGAGAAGTGGTTCTGAGCATAAGCCTGTGTACTCATTGTCCCTGCTGGGGTGTGTTCCACTAACCAATTCAAAGCAGCCCGAGTAACTCAGCGGCATTCTTCAGTGTTAAACACAGTCAGGAAAAACTGGTGACAATCATTCCAAGTAGGCTTGTGGGTCTGGATGATGAATTGCATTAGATCAATCACAGCCTAAGGTTTCTCAGTGAATGAAGGAGGATGGTTTTTCCAATTCAGGAGATCAGTTGTGGTAAAAGGCTGATATATGAAAGTACATTGTTCCCCTTGAATATGACCATCTTGATCATAGTAGAGGGGCTCCGAGTTTCCCTCAGTGGCATTTTTAAGGCACTTCAGCTCATATGGGAGAGGTGCCATCAGCAGGGTCCTCCTGGTGCTTCCCAGCAGGAGTATATTGGGTTCAGGCTGGTAGCTCTATAGTGGCTATGGTCAGAGGTGTCTAGGTGATTTAGTGAGAGGGGTAGCTTCAGGGGTGTGGGCTCTGGCAGAACCCCAGCCATGATCAGCGAGGGGAGTGCAGGTGGTAGTGAAGGATATAGTGCTGCATAGGCGAAAAGACTTCCTCTGACTCCCCAGACAGAATGGGCCTCTTAGGTTCTGGTCAGCATTTTAAGTAAGCTGTCATCTGGGTCATCACAATTTTATAATTGTCTTCCAGACAGGCTTTCAACCATGGTGGTCAAGGGAACATATCTTTCCAGTAGTCCATGTAGGGGAATTGGTCAGGGTGGCCTGGGTCCCCCACAATGACTTTAACACTTTACTAACTAGTTCTTTGTCTAGTGATCTTTCAGAGGGCTAATCCACCCTGAACAAAGGCCAATCTATTTCACAGAAAGTCCAGAATCTTCTGGGAGTCCACTTAACACCATAATCTCCTGAATATCCCTTTTTGAAGTTTTTTCATCATATACCCTAGAGGGAAAAGTCTGCCACCCATTTCCTCCCTCTGAATGATGACAATCACACACAAAAAGGGAAAGGGAAGCAGTGGGCAATTATGTCACCATCTGCAGCCACGCTCCTCATGGAGATGTTATGGTACCTCTTAGCATTGGTAGGGTGGTATGAACCCCATGTCAGGATCCTTCCAAAGAGAGCCACCATAAACTGTAAGAAGATCACCAGAGACCTGCAAATAGGGACTCCATATTCCTTGGACCCATTCATCTACATTCATACAATGTCTCCCACCCACCTCCCCACACCTTAGAGTTGTGGTGTCATCTCCACTACAAGACTATTCATGGAATTCCAAGAGGTGATAGGGCTCCCCTTCTGCCTTAGAGGTAAGATTACCAGAATGAACCCAGACTCTTACCAGTCTGACAGCACTCTGTTGGCTTGTCCCTGGGACTCACTGGGTTCCTTTGTGCTCCCAGGGTCCTTTCCCTGGGACACCAAGAGGGCTAGTCTCCTACAGATCAATTGGTCTGTTGGTGCCAGGCAAGGTCGCCTCTCCCAGCATCTAAGGAGTCACACCCCAGGGACAAGGGAGGTGAAATTACTGTCTCCACATCCTGGACAAGCTCCCAAGAAATGTTGCAGGGCCTTCATACAGAGTACATACATCACATCACCTATAAGATCCACACAGACTCTCTGTATCCAAGGCAGGGATCTGGTTTCTACCTACATTGTTTGAGGATGACAATGGTGAAGTTATCAATTAGCAGAGTTGTCAGAGCTTGTACATTAATGTAGTGTCTATGATCTGAGGACGTTGACGTGGAGAGGGGTGCATGTCTATAGAAAGGCCTCAGTCATGAGCAGAAGAAAGGAAATAATAATGATTACAGCAGAGAAATATGAAAATAAAGGGTAGAAAAATAACAAAGAAAATCAATAACACAAAAAGATAGTTCTTCAAAAAAAATGAACAAAATTAACAAAACTGAAGCTAGATTGACTAAGAAAAAAAGAGAAGATTCAAAGTATTATAATCTTAAGTTAAAATTTATAATCATTACTACCAGTTCTATGGAAATAAAAAGTACTAAAAGCAATTATATGCAAAGAAGTTGGATAGTAGGTGAAACAGACAAACTCCTAGAAACACATAACCTGACAAGATTGAATCACAAAGAAAATGCGAACAGACCTATAACTAATAAGAAGACTGAATCAGTAACTATAAATCACAACAAAGAAAATTCCTGACCAGATGGTTTCATGGTAAATTCTATCAAATACTTAAGAACTATATCAATTCTTCCTTAGCCCTTTCAAAAAGTCAAGAAGAGAATATTTTCTTACTCGTTCTATGAGGCCAGTATTACCAGATACTAAAGTCAGATAAAGACTACAAGAAAACATCTTAAAATTAACCACAAAGGATGTTCTAAACAGTCAAAACAATTTTGAGGCCTCACATACCCTTACATTAAAATATATCACAGGGCTGGTCCCATAGTCTAGTGGTTAGGGAGCCAGATTTCATGGCTGACCATGTTGTCCAAGTCTCAGCCCCAGGTGGCTTAAGAAATTTGCCAGGTGAGTGTGTGTGTATGCCTAGAATCCTGACAGGATGGAGAAATGGAGAAGAAGGGACTGTGGTGTGACCATGCCCCACTGAGAAGTGCTTTCTCCTTCCCCTTTTTCTCTGTTTCTCAGTCTCTAGAACACACACATACTCTCTGACTTATAAACAAATAAAAATGCTACAAAGCTATGGTAATCAAAACAATATTAATTGGTATTAATAGAGATATATAGACCAATGAAATAGAATATAAAGCCCAGAAATAAACTTTCTCATATATGGTTAGGCAATTTTATTTTTTCTAAGAATTATTTATTTTATTTTACTGATTTTTTTTTTTTAATTTGCTATAGAGCACATGTACTCATCAGAGAGAAAGAAAGTGAGAAAATAAGCCACCAGGTCTGGAATTCAAACTGTGGTCAGCCATGTAGAAGTTCAGTGCTTTAACCATCACATCACCTGCTGGCCCCTGGTTAAGCAATTTTCTACAAGGATATTAAGACCACACCATGGGGAAATGATGGTCTTTTTAAATAATGATTATGAGAAAAATGGATATCCATGTGCAAGAGAATGGATAGGCTGGACCTTTAGCTTAAACCATAGCAAAAATTAATGCAAAATGAATCAAAAGTCTAAACATAAGACCTAAAATTATAAAACTCCTAGAAGAAAATATAGGGGTCATGTTTTATGACATTGGACTTGATAATGATTTTTTGGGGATATGAGACTAAAAGCACAGACAAGAAAAGAAAAAATATAGATAAATTAGACTTCATCAAAATTTTAAAAAATTTATGCATAAAAAGATACTATGTGAGCCAGCAGATGGTGTGTGGTAGTTAAGTTACTGGATCCCACATGGCCGACTATGCAATTTCAGTTTTGGACCCAGCAGCTTGAAAAGCATGTCAGGCATGTGGCCCCAAAGCCCAAGAAGGGAATGGAAGGGAAGGGATTGTGGCATGGCCACTTTCTCACTTTTCCCTCTTGTTTTTCTCTCTGTCTACCTGGCGAGTACACATGTCCTGTAGCAAAATCTGAAAAAGAAAAAAAAAAAAAAGATACTATCAACTGTGAAGAAGCAACACATAAAATGAGAGAAAATATATGCAAATCACATATCTATCAGAGGTTAATATCCAGAATACATTAAAAAAAAGCCTTTGTATTGCATACATATTTTTTTCTGTGTATTATGTTTTTTTAATTATTTATTTATCCATTCATTCATTCATTCATTTATTTTAATTTGACCAGAGTTAGACACACACAGAGAGAGAGGGAAAGTGAGAAAGCAAGCCACCAGGTCCAGGACTTGAACCATGGTCGGCCATGTGGGAGTGTTCAGCGCCCTAACCACCACGCCACCTGCTGGTCCCTGTGTATTATGTTTTGATGTCTTAAAAGTCCGTTCTGCTGAGGAGATACTTTCTAGCTATGCAATTCTCTCCTTTTTTTTTTTTTTTTTTGGAGAGGTTTTTGCTATAGGGCGTGTGCACTCGCCAGAAAGACAGAGAGAGACAGAGAGACAGATAGCAAGAAATCACCCCCCAGGGGGGATAGCCATGCCGTAATCCCTTCTCCTCCATTCTCCTCTCAGGATCTTAGGCAAGAACACACACGCACCCAGCATGAGTTTAAGCCACCAGGTCCGGGACTCAAACCACGGTCGACTACATGGGAGTTCAGCAACATAGCCATTACGCTAACTGCTGATCCCTAGCTACCCAATTCTTGAAGATATCATCAGTTTCAGCATGCCTTTGGCAAGCAAGCTAACCAAGCTAGAACCAAACCTTCTCTATCAGGCCTATACACAACAACTGTCAGTATTCCTCTGCCTTAATCATCACAGGGCCAGGTGCCACACAACTAGAGACCATGCTTGTTGCCTTTCTCACAAAATGTCCAGTAAAAGCTCTACCCTAATGCTTTTTTCTGGCTCCTGTTTTCTGCCTCCTGACCACCTTGGTATCTTGTCCATGCAGCCCTCCATGGTATGCTGTGCCATGCCTCCTTTCCCTAGGACCTATGAATATAAGAAACTTTTATGTTTCATCTCATGTATATTCTTTTTTTTGGAGAGGTTTTTGCTGTAGGGTGCATGCGCTCACCAGACAAACAGAGACAGAGAGACAGAAAGCAAGAAATCACCCCCCAGGGGGGATGGCCACGCTGCAATCCCTTCTCCATTCTCCTCTTGGGATCTTGGGCATGCACACACACATGCCCGGCGTGAGTTTTAAGCCACCAGGTCCAGGACGCGAACCACGGTCGACTACATGGGAGTCCAGCAACATAGCCATTATGCTAACTGCTGGTCCCTCTCTCTTCTATATTCTTTAGCACCTGACTGACTGTATCATAAAAGAACAAGCCCTTACAGCTCAATCACAACAACAAAAACCAACCTGATTTAAAAATAAGCAAAGGGAGTGCAGCAAGTAGTATGGCCATTAAGGCACTGGACTTCCACATAGCCAACAGCAGTTCAAGTCCCAGGCTTGGCAGCTTGCAAATCACGCCAGGCACATATATATGTGTGCCCAAAGTCCCAGGAGGAGAATGGAGAAGGGATTGCAGCATGGCCATCCCTTCGGAGGGTGATTTTTCACTTATCCTCTCTCCATCTCTCTCTGTCTCTCTCTAGCAACTGCACCTACTCTATGGCAAAAACCTAAACAAACAAACAAACAAAAAAATAGGCAAAGGACTTGAGTAGATGTTTCTCCAAAGAAACTACACAAATGGCCAGAAAATACATTAAAATGTGCCCAGGACCCAGCTGTGATGGTACTAGGGTAGTGCAATGCTCTGCAATGCTAGAAGCCATATAGATCAGGATTTAGCTCCCCTGTGGACCTGTATGTGCTCAATACACACATACCTATATTCTGGCTGGCTGAAAGGCTGCAAAGAGCAGGACAGGGGATTGTGGTGTAAGACCTTATTGAACATGTTTGTCTCTCTTTCTCGCTCGCTCGCTCGCTCTCGCTCTCTCTCTCTCAAAAAAAAAAAAGAAACAAATAAATAAATAAAGCCCAACAACACAATTAAGGAAATGAAAAGTGAAACCACATGAGAGACAGCATCACACTCATTAGAATGGCTATTATCAAAAATAATAATAATGTGTTGAGGATGGGGGAAAACAGGAACTCCTATGTATTGCTAGTAGAAATACAAAATGGTACAGCTACTATATAAAACAGTATAGCAGGTTTTTTCCCAAAAAAAAAAAAATAATAACCATTTTCGACAACTCATGTAACTGAAATGATACAGTATTTGTCTTGCCTTTATGACTGGCTTATTTCACTCACCATGATGTCCTCAAGGTTCATCCATGTTGCAGAATGTGTCACAATTTGACTGTTTTTTGAGGCAGGAATATTCCTTTGTATGTATATACCACATTTTCTTTATCCACTCATCCATCAATGAACATTTGGGTTGCTTCTACCTCTTGGCTATTGTTAATTATGCTGCTATGATTATGGATTTGTAAACATCTATTTGAGACCCTACTTTCTACTCTTTTTGGATACATATCCAGAAGTGGGATTCCTATATTATATGGCAACTCCTTTTTTGTTGTTGTTGTTCTGAGGAATCATCATACTCATAATGACTGTAGCATTTTTTCATTCCGGCCAACAATGTACAACGGTTCCAATTTCTACACATCTCTGACACTTGTTTTCTGGGTTTTTTTCTTTAAAATAATACCTGTGGTAAGATATGTGAAGTGATATGCATTGTGATTTTGATTTGCATTTCTCTGAAGATTAGTAATATTGCGGCATCTTTTCATATACTCTTTACCCATTTATATGTCATCTTTGGAGAAATAGCTATTTGAATCCTTTGCCCATTTTTTAACTGGGCTATTTATTTTTTTGTTGCTGAGTTATATGGATTCTTTTTCTATTCTGGATATTAGATATATGATTTGCAAATATCACCTCCCATTTGTAGGTTGCCTTTCACTTTGTTGATTGCATCCTTTGATGGACAAAAGTTTTCAAGTTTGATGTAGTACCATCTGTTTATTTATTTTTTTCTTTTACTACCTCTCATCTTGGTTTCATACTCAAAAAAGCATTGCCAACTCCAATGTTACGAAACTTTTCCCATTTTATTCTTAGGGTTTTATAGTTTTGGGTCCTATATTTATGTCTTTGATCCTTTTTATTTATTTTTTTTTCAGAGGATTTTGCTATAGGGCGCATGTGCTTGCCAGAAAGAGAGAAACAGAGAGACAGAAAGCGAGAAATCACCCCCCAGGGGAGATGGCCATGCCGCAACCTCTTCTCCTCCATTCTCCTCTCGGGATCTTGGGCATGCACACACATGCGCCCGGCGTGAGTTTAAGCCACCGGGTCCAGGACACGAACAGCAGTCGATTACATGGGAGTCCAGTGACATAGCTATTACGCTAACTGCTGGCCCCAGTCTTTGATCCATTTTGAGTTAACTTGTGGATATAGTATAAAATGCAGGTCCAGACAACTTGTAATATAGAAATTTCACACAGAAGTGGCACTGCTGGATTATAGTGCAATGAGCAACATTTTTAAAAAACAAAAACATTAACTGAAAATATGCAAAAGCGGATTCTAGAATTTATATGAAAATGGAGAACAAAGTAAAAATAAACAACTTTTGCAAAGAACAAAATTGGAAGGTTTCAGCACTTGAATTCAAGACTTACTGTAGAACTACAGTAATCAAAGTAGTGCTACAGTGGCATAAGGACAGACATACAGATTAAGACCAGGATAGGAAATCCAGAAATATATTCTCACATGTAAATGGCCAACTGACTTTTGACAAAGGTACCAAAGTAATTCAGTGGGGAAAGAACAATCTTTGATAAGTGATGTTTAACAACCACATATCACACAGGCAGAAAATGAGCCTTACCCCTCCCTCATTACATTCACAAAAGAGAACTTAAAATGGATCATAGACCTAAGCATAGAAGTTAGCACTGTAAAACTTCTCAAAGACAACAGGGGATTTGAAAATAGGAAACATTTTGTAGATAAAACACAAAAAGTGCTGCTATAGTTTGAATATGTCCCCTTAACATTTGTGTGTTCAACCATTGTAATGAGATTAAGAGGATGAGAGTTTATTCTGATTATAGTGTCAAAAAGTGGAGCCTTTGGGCGTGACAAGGGCAGGGCCTCTGTGATTAAATACTTGTGGCTTTATAATCAAAGAGAATGAGACCAGAACAGTAGAGCATGAATACAGACCATTCTCTGCTCTGCTCTGCTCTGCTCTGCTCTGTTCTACTAAAAGTTCTGCCTTCTGCCATTTGAGATACCTTTGGACTTCCCAACCACCAGAACTGTGTGACAAAATTAACTTCTATTCTCCTAAATACACCCAATCTCAAGTATTTCTGTTAGCCATGCAAAACAGATTAAGATAAACACAAACTATAACAGAAAAAAATTGACAAACTAGACTGCATCAAAAATAAAAATTCCTGCCAATCACTGTGGCATAGCAGTAAAGCAAGGGCCTTGTAAGCCTGGACGCCACATGGCCTACTGTGGGTTCAGATCCCTGGGTCAACTTTGCCAGACATGCATGTGCACAGGCACCCAAGATCCCGAGGAGACGGAGGGCTAGTAAAAGGGAATTGCAGTGTGATAAGGCTCTGTCAAGAATGCTCTTCTCTCTTGGGACCAGCAGTTAGCGTAAAGGCTATGTCGCTGGACTCCCACGTAGTCGACCGCGGTTCGCGTCCCCGACCCGGTGGCTTAAACTCACGCCGGGCGCGTGTGTGTGCATGCCCAAGATCCTGAGAGGAGAATGGAGGAGAAGGGATTGCGGCGTGGCCATCCCCTCTGGGGGGTGATTTCTCGCTTTCTATCTCTCTTTCTCTCTCTGTCTGTCTGGCGAGCGCACGTGCCCTATAGCAAAAACCTCTCCAAAAAAAGAAAAAAAGAATGCTCTTCTCTCTTCTGCACACATGCGTGTACATGCTCTATCATAAAAAATAAATTCAATTCAATTAAAAACAATAAATTAGATTTAAACTCCTGCTTTTCTAAAGATAACATTTTAAAAATGAAAGAGCAAGCCACAGAATGAGAAAAAATATTTATAACACATTTCCTTTTATTTATTTATTTTTGTGGAGAGGTTTTGCTATAGGACACGTGCACTCGCCAGAAAGACAGAGAGAGACAGAGAGACAGAAAGCAAGAAATCACCCCCCCAGGGGGGATGGCCACGCCGCAATCCCTTCTCCTCTATTCTCCTCTCGGGATCTTGGGCACGCACGCACACGCACCCGGCGTATAACACATTTTTTAAAAAAAGGAACTTGTGTCCAGATATATTTAAAACTCTTATCATTCAATAGGAAGACAATGCCCAATAAAAAATGAGCAAAATACGTAAAAAGATACTGCAAAAGAAGATTTGTAGGACTGGTCCTGTAGCATACCAGTTAAGGGCTGTGCATAGAAAACTGGATCTCACATGGCTGACTGAGGTTAAAGTCCTGGCCCCAGTGGTTTGAAAATCACACTGGGTGCATGTGTGTGTGTGTGCCAAAAATCCTGACAGGATAGAGTAATGAAAGGAAAAGGATTGCAGTGTGACCATACTCTATTGGAAAGTTCCTTCTCCTTCTTCCTCTCTCCCACTCTCTTTCCTTCTGGTGAGGGAAATAAAAATAAGATTTGTAGAGACCAGCAGATGGTGTAATAGTTACATCACTGGACTCCCACATGGCTGACCACTGTTTGAGTCCTAGACCTGGAGGCTTAAAATACACACCAGGTGCGTGCCCAAAATCCCATGAGGAGAAGAGAGGAGAAGGGATTGCGGCATGGCCATCCTCTTTGGAGTATGATTTCTCATTTTCTGTTTCTCTGTCTCTGTCTTGCTAGCAAGCTCACATGCCCTATAGCAAAAATCTCTCTTAAAAAAAAATCACACACCGGGCACACACATGAGTACCGAAGATCCTAAAGAGCTTGAGGGCTGGGGATAGGAGATTATAGCATGATGAAACCCTACTGAGGGTTCTCTCTCTCTCTCTCAAAGAAAAAAATAAGTAAACTTACAGGGGAAAAAAAGAAAAAGATAACAAGCTTTAACAAGGACGTGCAGAAAAAGGAACTTTGTACACTATTGATGGGAACGTAAATTTGTACAGCCATTACGAAAAACAATATGGAGGCTTCTCAGAAAAAAATAAAATAGAATTACCATATGATCCAGCAATTACACTTCTGGGTACATATTCAAAAGAAATTAAATCAATACATCAAAGAACCTGCACTCCCATGTTCACTGCAACATCGTTCACAGTTGCCAACGCATGGCATCAACCCAAATGTCCACAGAGGGATGAATGGATAAAGAATATCTATAGGAGGGAACCAGCAGTTAGCGTAACGGCTATGTCGCTGGACTCCCACGTAGTCGACCACGGTTCGCGTCCCAGACCCGGTGGCTTAAAACTCATGCTGGGCGCATGTGCGTGCGTGCCCAAGATCCCGAGAGGAGAATGGAGGAGAACGGATTGCGGCATGACCATCCCCCCTGGGGGGTTGATTTCTCGCTTTCTGTCTCTATGTCTCTCTCTGTCTGTCTGGTGAGTGCACGTGTCCTATAGTAAAAAAAACCTCTCCAAAAAAAAAGAATATCTATAGGACATAAACCTGCAGACTATTATTCAGCCTCGAAGAAGGATATCCTATCATTGGTGACAACATGGAATTCATGGACCAGTGGTGGCATCATGGTTAAAGCAGATGGGTCCCACACCTGCCTAACCTAGAGGACACTGTGCTCAGTGAAAGAAACCAGGCACGGAAAGGCAAGGACTGCATGACCTCACCTGGATGGAGAATCTAATGACATTGAACTCACAGAAGCGGAGTAGAATGGTGGTTGCCAGGAGCTGAGGAATGGGAGGGGGAGAGACCAGGAGCTGAGGGGATAAGAGGGGGAGAGAATGGAGAGATACTGGTCTGTCCATTCAGTTAGGCAGGAGGAATAAGTTCTGGAGATCCAGTGTACAGCATGGTGACTCAAGTAAATAATAATGTACTGAATTCTTGAAAATTGCTAGGGGAGTAAATTTTAAATATTCTCATCAGAAAAAAATAAGTATAAGAGGTGATGCAGTGATGGATAAGTTAATCCGTTTGATTTAATCATACACACACACACACATGCACACACACACGCACACGCATGCATACATATATCCAAACATCACATCCTGCATCATACATACAATTTTCCATTTGTCAATTTTAATAATAATAATAATAAATTGTATGTAGTAATAACCCCCAGACTGAAGAACCAAAGCACCTCCGTTCCCCCTCAACAAGCTAAGCAGCCTTAGGGAAGTAGCTTCACTTTTGTCACCTTTGGTCTCCTTATCTGCAAACTTGGGGTGACCTCTAAGAGCCCTGGTAACACCTGAGAGGGCAGTTTGATGATGTGCCGAGGACAAAAGCCAAGCTAGAGGGGATTTCAAAAGAATTTCTGAAGGTTAAGTTTAGGGTCTGTTGTTACCCAGCGTAATCACACCTGTTCTGACTGATGCAGTTAATTTGAGGTACTGGGGGAAGAATCATGCTTGTTAATCTTTTATTCCCTGAGGATATCTGACACTGCCTTGCCTATCCATGCAATTTTAAATTCAATTTTACGTTTTCCAAAAGCTTCCTTGGATCTGTGCAAAGATGCTAGAAGGCTGGGACCAGCAGGTGGCATGGTGGTTAAGAAGCTGGACACTCCCACATGGCCAACCATGGTTCGGGTCCTGGAGTTGGTGGCTTGCTTTCTCACATTCTCTTTCTCTCTCTGTGTCTCTCTCTGGTCAAATTAAAATAAATGAATGAATAAATAGAGTTAAAAATAAATAATTATCTTTTTTAAAATAGATGTTATGAGGCAAACAGGTCAAATATTAGTATCCATTCACTTAACAACCTCAGGAAAAAAATAATGAATGAATGCTTGGAGACTGAGATTCCTTGGGGAGGAGAGAAGAAGTACTATCAGACCGAGGTCTCTGACTTCTCACCCAGAGCTCACAGTCTGGCTCCAACAAATAAAATGGCACAGCCCTAAAATGAATCTAAAACTTGGGGCTCACCACCAGAAAGGAGTCCTCTTGTGACAGAGAAAATATATCGAAATGGTTATGGACCCACATGGGAAAGGTTCTGGGTTTGCATCCTGGAATGTCCTTGAGTGTGGGGGCCCATGTACACATCTCCATAATCCAAGTAGGCAGAAACTGGGGTGGATTACGACAGGAAGACCCTATGGGCCTGTTTCCCTCTCTCCCTCTATGAAGAAATAAGTACACTTTTTAATCGTAGAACTATGTATTTGGGAGCCACATTTGCCCCACGTTGAATTCCAGCTCCGTCCTTCATTACCATAGCGAAAATAGCTTAATCCGTGAGCAAATAGCTTAATCTCACTCACTCTCCATTCCCCCAGTCCTGTAATATAGAGACAAAAATAATACATATTTCATATTCTTGTGAGTTTTAAATAAACTAATGTATGAGGAGGGATGAGTGTGGCATCTGGCATATAGCAAAATCTCAGGAAGATTTATTTCTGTCCTAATTGTCACCTACAGATTTCTTACCCACTGCCTTCTAGGGATGTAATGCCAGATTCTTGCCACATGGTGGCACTGTTGTCTCTGGCGACACTCTGAGACACTGAAGTTTCATTCCTCAAAATTCCAAATAAACGGAGGATGAAAGGAGGATCCAGAAAAAGATGACAGAGTCTGAGCAGTCCAGCCAAAAAAAAAAAAAGAAAAAGTCCTCCCTGCCTCATCAGAAGTGCTGAAACTGCTTCATTCATTCTTTGCTGCCTCTTATAGCCAGGTCCCCCAGCCTCGGAGGAGATAATGTTGGGTTGTCCAGCCCCCACTCTGTGGGAGTCTGGTGTGGGAGTCTGGTACAGAAGGTGGTAGAAGCTGTGGGAGTCTGGTGCAGAAGCCAAGGCTGCAGAACAGGATTCCTCAGACTTCAGCACGCACACGAGTCACTTGGGCACTTTGCTACAGTGCAGATTCTGATTCAGCTACTCTGGGGGGAATGGGGTTCTGCATTTCTAAAAAGCTCTTAGATGGTGCCCAGGCTGCTGATCCATGCCTCATACTTTGACTACCAAGAGCCTAAAGGGCCTGGCCTGCTTGCTGGCAAATGGAAGCAGCATCTATTTTGTGAGTGCTCCTGATGTGTGAGCTCCTCCTATGTAAAATTCATTTAGCCCTGTGCCGGCAGGTGGTGTGGTGGTTAAGGGCACCGGACTCCCACATGGCTGACCGCCGTTCAAATCCCGGACCTGGCACCTCTCTCTCTCTCTCTCCCCTCTCACGTTGTCCTCTGGTCAAATTAAAATTAATTAATAAAGTAATTCTTCAAGGAAAAAAAATCATTTAGCCCTCACCAAGGTCACATGAAGTCAATATGAGTGCTCCCTTTGTATGAGACACAGAAACAAAGTAACTGTCCCAAGGTGACAACTGCTCAATATCACAGAGCCAGAACTCAAACACAACCCACTTCTGTTGAATCAACTGTTATTGTTTTATCTCGAATTAAAATAAACATAATCCAGCTTTTTTTCCCCCTCACTTTCCAGAGAAGAAAGGCCCCCAAGGCAGCCTAGAGGGGCTATAAAGGCTTGTATACAGTCACCAAACAGCCCGGATTAGCAATCGCAACACAGGAGCTGGCCGACTTCCACAAGTTACTCCATTTCCCTGTGCCTCATTTTCCTCATCTCTAAATGGAGAATAATAATAGCAACTACTGGGACCAACAGGTGGCAGAGTGGTTAAGGCACTGGACTCCCACATAGTCAACCACGGTTCAAGTCCCAGACCCGGTGGCTTGAAAATCATGCTCAGTGTGTTTGTGTGTGTGTGTGTGTGTGTGTGTGTGTGTGTTCAAGATCCCAAGAGGAGAATGGAGGAGAAGGGATGCAGCATGGCCATCCCCCGTGGGGGGTGATTTCTCACTTTCCCTCTCTCTGGTGAGCACACAAACCTAAAATAATAATAATAATGGCAACTGCTTCCAGGAGTTATTATGAGACATGAGTGAGTGATGGAACAAGGTGCTTAGCAGGGCCCCCAGCACATGGTAAGATCTTAGGCAAGGCCTGCAGCTGGAGCACACATCCACAGCTTTGAGAACCACAGGGACACCTGAGTCTCCACATTGGGCTTTGGGGAGCTCGCAGTCTAATGAGGGAGCGGGGAAGGGCTAAAGAAGGGCCACCACAGGGCCTACAGCAGGAGATCACCACCATGCAGCATGGCAAGAGATGGTCCCCCAGCACTCTGCATTCAGCAGCTTGAGTGACTTCCTCTGTGTGCACCTGCCCCTATTCCAAAAACGGTTTCATATCTTGAGTGACGCCACTCACCATTTCACCCCGCTGAGTCCAGAAAAGACTGGAACTGGGGGTGGGGAGTATGAATCTGCTAGATCCCCTGTCCCGAAAGCCTCTCACGGCATGAGCTGACCGTGACATGGAAGACTGCAATGTGTACAGACCCCTTATTGCGCCACGAGGCCTGGAAAGTACACCTGCTCCTTCTTAGCATTTGGGGAGCCAGACTCTCCTGGGGTGTCCGTGCCCAGAGCTCCATCCCAACGCCACTGATGCAGAATCTCACTGGGGCTCCAAGCAGCCATAATTGGACACCCCTGTCACCCCCACCTGTGATTCAGGTACTCCAAGACTAGAGATGACTGAGGGCGAGATGACCTGTGCTCTGGGCTCCTCTCCTGGCCTCCAGCTGCAAACCTAAATGGGCTCTATTTCTGGGTGGACAAGTTGGGCCTGAGGAGGTGGAGGGGCAGCTGTTGTCGTTTTGGATTCAGAGTTCTCTGTCTCCAGGGACTGTTAAGAAAAGAACCTTCAAAAAAAGAAAAAGGAGGAACCAGCAGTTAGCATAATGGCTATGTCACTGGACTCCCATGAAGCCAACCGCGGTTTTAGTCCTGGACCCAGTGGCTTAAACTCACGCTGGTGCATGTGTGTATGTGCCCAAGATCCTGAGAGGAGAATGGAAGAGAAGGGATTGCAGCATGGCCATCCCCCCCTGGGGGGTGATTTCTCACTTTCTCTCTGTCTCTTTCTTTCTGGTGAGCGCACATGGCCTATAGCAAAAATCTCTCTAAAAAGAAAAGAAAGAAAGGAGAAAAGAAAGAAAAAAGAAACTTCAAGGCCAGCAGATGATGTAGCAGTTATATCACTGGATTCCCACAAGACCGACCGGTCCTGGACCCAGTCGTTTGAAAATCACACCAGGCACATGTGCTTGCTTATCCAAAATCCCAGGAGGAAAATAAAGGAGAAGTGATTGCAGAGTGGCCCTCCCTCTTGGGGAGTGACTTCTCACTTTCCCTCTCACTGTCTCTGTCTCTCTCTCTCCTGTGAGTGCACACACTCTAAGACAACAACCTCTTAAAAACAAAAAGAAAGAAAAGGACAGAGGGGTAGGGGGGCCAGCAGGTGGTGTGGTGGTTAAGGTGCTGGACTCCCACTTGGGAAACCACAGTTCAAGTACCAGACCTGGTAGCTTGCTTTCTCACTTTTTGTTTTCCCTCTAGTGAGTACACGTGCCCTAAAGCAAATTTTTAAATTAATAAATAAAATGATAAAATAAATCATTCTTTAAAAAAGAAGAAGACAAAGAACAAAGAAAGAAATCTTTGTGGTACAATTTCCCCTCTTATGACCTGGGGGCGGAGAATGTCACCCTCCCAGCACTGATCACCTCTCCTCCTAGAGCTGCAAAAAGGGAAAGCAGTGTCCCAATTCATCCTAATTCGGCTTCCGATGCAGTAACCCATCTCACTCTCACCAGCCTCTCTTCACAAGCAGTGAGGTAGGAGCGCGCCCAGCCTCTCCTGCTCGCCTGGGGGTGCTCGTTACAAATGTTTGGGCAGAGAACAGCATGGCTAATGGAGACGTCAGGGCTTACCAACTTCTTTTTCGGTTCCCTCTGAAATTCCTCACATCCGTGGAAGGCTTCTCCTGCCAGTAATACGCGTGTAAATTTGGCCTTGTCGCCGGCCTCGGAAAGAGCTGCGTGGCAGGTGTACCTGGGGATGCTCGCCCTGACTGCTGGGGCGGGGCTTGGAATCTCTCCTGCTCCGCGCGGTCGGAGGCTGCAGTGGCACGCAGGGAACAGCAGGTGGCGCCACGGACCTAGGAAGCCTCGAGTAGCCCAGCCTTTCCTTAGAGCCGAGGTGTCTGTGCGCGGCGGAGCCGGAAAAATATTTGGTAAGTGTGAGCGACCGCGTGCGAGACCTGAGATTGTTTACGTTACGCTCTGTCTCCGGGTCTCAGCACCAAAGGTGTTTGGAGGGTGGAAGGATGAGCTTGCCTCAGCCGGAACCTTCTGACTGCAGAAACAGGGAACTCCGTCTGCCACCTTCTCCCCAGCCACCCACAGAGACCAGGCAGGGTGAGGGTGCTGTCGCCGGGCGCTTGCCCCTAGAGCCAGCCCATAGACCTATGCAGTGGCTTCTCCCCAAAGTTTTGCCTCCTAACACACAGAAGGGGCAGAGCTCTTGTTCCCGAAGCACCAAGATGAGTCTTTTCCAGCTTGAAGTATATACTTTGCTCTTCCTGATTTTGGACATATTTACAGTCCACCAGAAGCTTGAATTAATATCTTTCTTTTATTTTTAAGTTTATTTATTCATTTCTTCCATAGAGAGAGATACTGGAATCCCAAAAGGGATTTCACACCCTAATTCACACCAGTCTCAAGGAGTTGGGATTGCCCACTCACATGTGCGAGTGTGGATGTACAGGGAGGTCCAGGATGCAGACTGTCCTGGGTGGTCAGGCGTCATTACTGCTGTGCCACCATTGGGCCCTAGCTAATATTTTTCTTAACATTAACTCATTTTTTTTGAAAGAGAGAGATTTTTGCTATAGGGTATAAGTGCTTGCCGGAGAGACAGAGAGAGGCAGAAAAACAGGAAGCGAGAAATCACTCCCCCATGGGAGATGGCCACACCACAGTCTCTTCTCCTCCATTCTCCTTTTGGGATTTTGGGCAACACATGCACATGCACCCGGTGTGGGTTTCAAGTTGCCAGGTCTGGGACTCGAACCACGGTCAACTACGTGGGAGTCCAGCAATGTAATCATTACACCATCGGCAGGTCCCCAAATTAACTCACTTTTAAAGTTAAATATAATGATAAGAAAAACAGTTTGTTGCTGTAATAACTGGAAGCCCAGTATTTCTTGCCAAAACGGAAGAGAACTGTAAGAAGAAATACACACTGATCCTTAAAAGTCTGGCTGTCTGTGCCGAAAATCATCTGATATATCCACAGGGGTATGGTTTCTACACTTCAGGGAAAACTGGGACTTCTGTATAACCTCTCCCAGGAATTTCTAATGGAATGAGTGAGAGATCAGGAAGAGAGAGAAGAGAGAATGGAGTCAGAGCGAGGTAGGAACACTTCCCACCCTCGCAAAACAAAGGGGACCCTGACTGATATTCTGAACTCCATGGCCTTCCTGCAGGATGCTCAAACCTCCGGAAACCGCGAGTTTTTTTTTGTTTTTTTGTTTTTTTTTTTTTTTTTTTACTGGGAAGCTGGAGGGGAAGGGCGGAGACCCGGCTTCCCGTGAGTGTGTCCCACCCTAAGCTCTTGTGCCAAGCGCAGTGGTGGTGGTGGTGGATCCCAGGGTAAGGGGGTTCTCGGTGGTCACCCAACTACTCCTCCCCCTCCCATATCTGATGATAGATTAATTCTCTCTCTCCCCCCCTTGTTCTCTCTGTGTCCGCTGATTGCTGCTGTAGAGGCAGCCTGTGGGGAGCATGAGCCAGGACAACAGGCACCTTTGTGTGCTGGGGCGGGAGGGAGAGCAGGCAGATGACCCTTCCCAGATTTGTCTTCCATGAGCCCATGAGCAAGGCCTGTCCCTGTCCCCTTCGGGTTAGGCTGTGAGGAAAGATGACTGTGAGACTATGAGTGGGCACTTCCTTTCTTAGTCTTGGTCTCCCATATATAAAACCAGGAGAGGGGTCAGAAGGAACCTTAGAGTGGACCCGCTCCCAAACACTTCTCAGCCTGAGACTCTAGCCTGGTAGGGGAGAAGATGCCTCCTGGCCAGCCCTGTCTGGAGGGTGTACCAGCCCATACATGGAGGGTGTACATGGAGGAGACCCTCCTCACCGTGTCCTGCAATACTGGAACGTATGATCCTGAATGGTGCCCGCTTGTCTCGGAGATCCTTAGGTAGAGCCCAGTTACTGGTCGTGGCAGTCCCTGAACTAGTCTGGTGAGCCCTCAGGTGTGTGAGAGTTCAAGGGGAAACCAAGGCAAGTCCACGGCCCTTCTTGTTCTGCAGGGAAGTTTTCAGTAGTGCAGACTTGCTGTGCCAATTCTGGCTCTGTCCCTTCCTAGTGGTGGCAATTACAGACAAGTTACAAAACCTTCCTAGGTCTCAGTTTCTTATCTGTAAAATGGACATGACACCTCCTTTACAGAGGTGTTTGAGGGGGCTAAGTGAGATCATTCATGCAGTCAGCCAATGATTGTTTGCTGAACACCCACTGTTCTGAAAGCTTGTGCACAGCCCGGTTTCTTGCACAGTGTTAGTGTACAGGAAGTATTTAGAAAAGCAATAATTGGGACCAGCAGTTAGCGTAATGGCTATGTCGCTGGACTCCCACGTAGTCGACCGCGGTTCGAGTCCCGGACCCGGTGGCTTAAACTCACGCCGGGCGCGTGTGCGTGCGTGCCCAAGATCCCGAGAGGAGAATGGAGGAGAAGGGATTGCGGCGTGACCATCCCCTCTGGGGGGTGATTTCTCGCTTTCTATCTCTCTGTCTCTGTCTGTCTGTCTGGCGAGCGCACGCGCCCTATAGCAAAAACCTCTCCAAAAAAAAAAAAAAAAAAAAGAAAAGCAATAATACTTATGTATGTTTCTATAGCATACATTTTTTAAGAATTATTTATTTTATTTTATTTTATTTATTCATTCATTTTATTTTAATTTGACCAGAGAGAGACACACACAGAGAGAGAAAGAGAAAGAGAGAGAGAGAGAGGGAAAGTGAGAAAGTAAGCTACCAGGTCTAGGACTCGAACCATGGTTGGCCACGTAGGAGTGTCCAGCAACTTAACCACCATGCCACCTGCTGGTCTCATCTATAGCATATCTTTTACACCATAGTAATTCCATCCCATCACCTTCGTCATAGTCTCTCCATCTTTTCTTTTGTTTTTAGGGTTTTGCCATAGGGCAAATGCGCTCACCAGAGAGACAGAGAGGGAAAGTAAGAAATCACCCTGGGGTGTGTGTGTGGTGGGGGCGGGGGGGGGGGGGAGAGGATAGGCATGCTGCGATCCCTTCTCCCCCACTTGTCCGACCCGGTTCGGGTGCCACGTGTCCCGACCCGGGGGGACAGTCGAACAGGTTTCCTGAGGGAAGGAGTGAGAGCCGGGACAAGCGGCACAGTGTCACAACACGGAGATGACACAGTGTCGTCTGTTTATTGTGGGCAGCACGGTACAGCACGGAGACGACGTGTTACAACTCTTTAGGGTCGCGTCGTCTGTTGTGAGCAGCACGAAGAGGACGCGGTGTCACAGCTCTTCAGGCTCGTCTGGAGACAATGTAGTGTTACAACTCTTCAGAGTCATCTGGAGACTGTGCGGTGTTTCAGCTCTTCAGGCTCTTCAGGGTCGTCGTCTTCCTGGTCTTCCGTGTTGTCATCGTTGTATTCCTGGTCATCTGGCTATTGTGGGCCAGGCATGGTGGTTATATACACGTTGGTGGATCGTAAAAGGTGGGTTATGATTGGTTGTAAACGGTGGGTTATGATTGGTTGCTTTTGGACCAATCATGAGGTGCTGGATATGCAAATCTGAGGGATTCTAGTGGCCAATCAGAGCAAGGTTTTGAAGGTCAGGTTTTATGATGAGAACCAATCATGGCAATTGTTTGCTCTCTGAGAAACCTCGGCAGACTCGCTGGTGCACAGCCTCCCACACCCACTCTCCTCCTGGGATTGTCGGAATGCATGCACACGTGTTCAGTGTGACTTTTAAGCCACCAGGTCCTATATTCAAACCACAGTTGGCCATGTGGGATTCCAAGGATTCCAGCATCTTAGCTACTATGCCAATAGCTGGTCCCACTTCTTTTTTCTTTCTTAAGGAGTTTTTTTTTAATAGTTTATTTATTTATTTATCTCATAGGCAAGAAAGACAGAGACAGCACCCCTAACAGAGCCTTAATACCACAATCCACTCCCAACCTCAACAGCACAGGATCGTAGACATGTGCATGCCTGGCACACTCAGGGAGGTTTCCAGATGCGAACCTAGAGAACTTTCCCATGAGACAGCTTTGCAGAAGGTGGCATTTTACCACTGTGCCAGCATCTGGCCCCCAGCCCCTCTCTTCGTCTCCTGACCCAGAGTCAGCAGTTGGTTGGTTGGTTGCTGTTTTGTATAGCAATGACAGGATTCTACCTGTCATTGTGGGGACAGTCCCTCCTCTCTCCCTTTTCCTTGAAGATAAGCCTGATCAGAGTCCACTTTGATTAGCCTTGCCCATGATTCCAGAATGTCCTGTGCATTGCAGGCCCTTCTGCGAAGTTCATTGTCTGAAACTCCACCAACCCAGATAGCTAAGACCAGAGGCTCCGTGAATTGGATGTCCTCACATTCTGAGAGCCTCTGTAATCAGCCAGCTGCTGGACCTGACTGCAGTCCACACAGCTGAGCACCTGGAGTCTCGCCCCCCACTGGTGACTCTACCCACCTACAGGAACCACAGGGCCCTCCATCTCCCTCTCAGACACTTCCCCAAACAGGAAGTGTGGCTACAAGGATTCTGAGGCCTTTGCAGCTCTGTGATTTGGGGAATCTATTTATCTTTTACTTTTTAAGTTCATACTTAGTTATTTCTTTCATGAGACAGGGAGAAAAAGATTCCAACAGGGTCACTGAAACCTATCCCTAGCCTTGGCCAGCCTGGATTATATGGGCAGCTGTGAACACACATAGTGTACCTATGGAGACCCCAGGACGCGAACCTGCGATCTTCCCATGTGACCCCAAGCATCGCTGAGTGTCGTATTACCATTGTGCCATCACAGGCAACCTGGATAATCTATCAAGAAGTCGTGAGCAACTTCAAATGACTCCCACAGAACATAAAACAGTCCAGTGTCCTTCCCAGGCCCACAGCCCCACCTGCACGGTCTGGTCCCTGCCCAACTCTCAACCTCAGTTTTTTCCCCTCCTCCCCTCCCCCACCCAGCTCCAGGCCTCCTTGTTGCTCTTCAAACACACCAGAGCCTTTGCCCTAACTGCCCCTCTGCCTAGAAACTCTTCTCCAGATGTCCAACCTGTCCAAAAGTAATATACAACACCACCTCTGTTCCGGAATCCTCAGCCCTGGTGGGCGCATCCTTTTTCTCCCTTCCATTTGTTTCCACGTGGCAGACAGACCACCTCTATCAGCCTTTCTCCCTGCCATGCCTTCCTCTCCTCGGGAGGATTGCGTTGTCTGACTTACGAGTTCGGGAGAACTGCGTGCTCAGCTTTCAGCCTCCTTTTCCTGGGAGCCAGGCTGTCTGCAGAGAGCGTGTTCCTGTCTGCTCCTGGTCTCCCGGAAGGGAGAGAGGTAGACCAGAAGGCCTAAGGATGCCCAGTTGTGCCAGTCACTTTTCTCTCTCTGGTTTGTAAATCAACATTAACTAGGCACATCTTCCAATTTTCTTTATCTGTTATAAGTTTAATATCTGTCTAGTTCCTAGGTTACTCTCAATTTGTTTTTATTTAAATTATTTTTTAATTGCCAGAAGGCATGTGTGCTCACCGAAAATAGAGAGAAAGAGTGAAGGAGAAGGAGAGGACAAAGCACCCTCCAGTGGGGCATGGTCTCTCTGGAATCCCTTCTCCTCTGTCTCTATTCTGTCGGTGTTTGAGGCATGTGCACAAATGTGCTTGGTGTGTTTCTCAAGCTGCCAGGATCAGGATTTAAACTGCTCAGTCATCCACGTGGGATCTGGCTTCCTTAATTGCTAGGCTGTAGGGCCAGCCCTCTCACTTCATTATAAATTTAAATGCGTTTCTTTTATCTATTGCTTCGTAGCAGTCCACTCAAAAATCAGTCGCTGGAGCTGGCAGGTGGTGTGGTGGTTAAGGGTGCTGGATCCCACATGCCGACTGCAATTCAAGTGCTGGACCTGGTGGCCTGCTTTCTTGCTTTCTCTCTCTCTCTCTCTCTCTCTCTCTCTCTCACTCACTCTCTCTTTCTCTCTCTCTGTCCCTCTCTGGTTAAATTAAGATAAATAAACAAAGTTAAAATAATTCTTTAAAAAAATAACTCAGTAGCTTCAATTGACAATATATTATTTCTCATGAATCTGCAGATTGATTAAATGGCTCTTTGGCTGATAAGCTGGGCCAGCTGGAGTGTCCAAAATGGCCTCATTCACATGGCTGGCAGTCGGTTCTGGCCACCAGTGGGGGCTACTGGGGCCGTTAACCAAGGGCTTTGATTCTCCACATCCCTGCTTAGACTTCCTCCTGGTGTGGTGGCCAGGTTCCAAGTAGGACCTTCCACAAGTGAGCATGTGAAGAGGGAAAATGTGGACACTGACAGGCTTCCTAAGAATTGATCTTAGAAATCCTGGAATATCGTTTCCACTGAATTTTATTAGTCAATGTGGTCATATAGCCAGCCCAGATTCTTGATATAAAGAACAGCATGGGCTGAACTTTGGGAACAAATAATCAAGGCCTGCTGGGAAAAGGACTTCTGGAAGGCTGTGGTCCAAGGCCATGTTTGCTGTCTATCAGCGGGGTTTCAGGAACCAAAGGGAGCACAAAGCTCTTCTTAAAATTGAAGGTATTTATGTCTGAGATGAAACAGAATTCCATTTAGGTAAGAGGTGTGCTTATGTGTACAAAGCAAAAAACAACACAGTGACTCCTGGTGGCAAACCAAATAAAACCAGAGTAATCTGGGGAAAGCTTACCCATGCCCATGGAAACAAGTGGCATGGTTCGAGCCAAATTCCAAAGCAATCTTCCTGCTAAGACCATTGGACACAGAATCCGTGTGATGCTGTACCCCTCAAGGATTTAAAATAATGAAATGTAAATGAATAAAAATGGATTTGTGTTGTTAAAAAAAAAAAAAAAGAACAGCATGAGCATACAGGGAAGGAAGAAATTATGGTGAGTCATCTTTGGACACTACCTAACACAGACTTTGTACAGCATAGTGAGTCCTCTAAATCCAAGTCATTCTCACACTAACCCATTTATTCGGCTATTCCTTCCTTCGCTCATCCACTTGTCTTCTCCTCTAGCAGATCAGTTCAGGAGAGCAGACCCACTGCTTTCTTCACTGCTTATTCCCAGCATGGCCTATAGTAAGTGCCCAGTAAATATGTGTTGAAGAATGAACGAATCAAGCACTTAATTATCCTAATTATCTCGAGTGGGTCAAGAAAGTTTCTGGGCTTTAAAGATAAGCCTTTCAGGGCCAGCAAGTGGTATGGTGGTTAAGGACGCTGGACTCCCATATGGCCTACTGCAGTTTGAGTCCTGGACCTGGCAGCTTGCTCTCTCTCTCTCTCTCTCTTTCTTTCTCGCTGTCACTCTATCCCTCTCTGGTCAAATTAAAATAAATAAATAAAGTTAAAAAAATAATTATTAAAAAAAAAAGATAGGCCTTTCAAGAACGTGTTATACAGATAAGCTGATAAGAGGCAGTGACAGGTAATAGGTGGCTTGCCCAGTTGCTTTTGGGTAGACACCCAACTGAACAGGAACCTTCTTTTTTTTTTTATTTTTTTTTGAGAGTTTTTTTTGCTATAGGGCGCGTGTGCTCGCCAGAAAGACAGAGACAGAGAGACAGAAAGCGAGAAATCACCCCCCAGGGGGGGTGGCCACGCCGCAATCCCTTCTCCTCCATTCTCCTTTCGGGATCTTGGGCATGCACGCACACGCGCCCGGCGTGAGTTTAAGCCACCGGGTCCGGGACTCGAACCGCGGTCGACTACGTGGGAGTCCAGCGACATAGCCATTACGCCAACTGCTGGCCCCAACAGGAACCTTCTTAACCCAGTTACACACTCAATATAGGCAGGACAGAATGAGGGAGCTCAGGAAACTGTCATTAGATTCCATGTGCCTATGTGGATATGTGTATGCTCCCCACAAAGAGAATGCAGAGAGAAGATACTGAATTCTCTCTAGCTCAGCCTCAGGGACAGAGCCTTCTCTGAATTTGCTCTGTAGACCAAGGATTCCCAACTGATGGCAATTGTGACAAGATGCAATGTCTGTAAACATTTTCCTCCTCACACTAAGGGGGTGGTTGTCACAGTAAGGGGGTATCTGATGAGTAGAGGCTAGGACTTCTGCTAAACAGCTGAGAATTCACTGAACATGCCCCCACAACAAATAATCATCTGGTCCAAAATGTCAGTTGTGCCACTGTTGAGAAACTCTACTAGGGGGTGACGGGAAATGTGGGGAGTTAGAGGCATCTGAGAGCTGGCAGACAGCAGGCAATCACTGTGGTAGCACTAGGCCCAGGAGCTGTGTTCTCACCAAAGGTGACTGAGCTTTATCAATTATTTCTTCCAAAATTGTAGTAGTTTGGAGCCAGCAGGTGGTGTGGTGGTTAAGGTGCTGGACTTCCATGTGTTCGACCGCGGTTGGAATCCTGGACTCACCCGGTGGCTTGAAACTCACACGGGGTACATGTGCATGCCTGTCCAAAATCTCCAGAGGAGAATAGAGAAGAAGGGACTGTGGGATGGCCATCCCCCTTGGGGGGGGGGGGGTGATTTCTCACTTTCTGTCTCTCTGTCTCTCTCTGTCCTGTCTCTTTAGTGAGCTCATGTGCTCTATAGCAAAAATATCTTTTTATTTGTTTTTGTTTTTTTGTTTTTTGGAGAGGTTTTTGCTATAGGGCGCGTGCGCTCGCCAGACAGACAGAGAGAGACAGAGAGATAGAAAGCAAGAAATCACCCCCCAGGGGGGATGGCCACACCGCAATCCCTTCTCCTCCATTCTCCTTTCAGGATCTTGGGCACGCACGCACATGCGCCCGGCGTGAGTTTAAGCCACCAGGTCCGGGACTCAAACAGCGGTCAACTACATGGGAGTCCAGCGACATAGCCATTACGCTAACTGCCGGTCCCCAAAAATATCTTTTTAAAAACATTGTAGTAGGAGGCGAGGCCTTCTAAGAGAAGGTCCCTCATGGCTCCTGCGAAATAGTCATTTCAGGGTACAAGAGAAATGAAGATTTTCTACTGATAATTCAGCCTCCAGCAAACAAGCTCACATGATGGATCTAAGGGCACTGTAGCTAAACATCCAAATACTATTAGGGTTAACATATTCTTCAATATCTACTGAATCTGCTGCACAAAGAGATCACAACAGAATGACAGAGAGATTCCAGATCACCTCTTTCTGCTTGCTCCTGAACATTCAGAATGAACTTCAAGAATTCTCCACCTCTTTCCTGTGAGTGCACAGGCTCCATGGCAAAAACCTAACAAAAAGAACAAGAAGGAATTATTTTTCCTCTCTTCTGTTCTTTTTTCCCAGAGCAAAAAAGAAGGGCTGGGGTGCTCTGCATATGTTTTTCTTGACTGTGTTTATATTCTTGTGTAAGAATCTACTTGTAAAGTTGTTTCTACAATTAAAAAAATAATAATTAGGAGGAAACACACCATCCATCAGATGACTAGAAATCACCGCAGGACCACAAGAAATATGGGAAAGCAAGAAAATACCTGTCCTCCAAGAGAAAAGAATAGCTCTTCTTCATCCGCAAGCAGTTCAATGGAAATCGTGGAAATGTATGATAAAGAATTTAGAACGTTCATAATGGCGAAGCTAACCGAGATGGAAGAGAAAAGAGACAATGAACTGCTGAAGAGAAAGGAGAAAGAAGTTGACGAGTTCAGGAGGTGAGGAAATTCTTGCAAGATCTAAAAGTGGAATTACACACTTTAAAAAAGAATCAAACATAACTGTTAGAGATGAAGACTATAATACAGGAAGTGAAAATCTCCCTTGAAAGTATTAAAAGCAGACTAGATCATACAGAAAATAGAATCTCAGACATAGAAGAGAAAATTGCTGGCCTAGAAAAATCCACCACAAAGACTGAGAAAATTGCCCCAAAATTTGAAAATAATATATGAAAAGTACTAGATACCATCAAACATCCAAACATCTGG
Organism: Tupaia tana; assembly: GCA_026018925.1. Lineage (NCBI taxonomy): Eukaryota > Metazoa > Chordata > Mammalia > Scandentia > Tupaiidae > Tupaia > Tupaia tana. Next base: position 38,546,050 of record JAKSZU010000018.1, read on the forward strand.
ATAATTGGCATTCCAGAGGGCAAAGAGACTCATAAGGGCATTGATAATCTATTCCATGAAATCCTGCAAGAAAATTTTCCAAACTTAGAGAGGCACTCAAGGATCCAGTCCCAAGAAATACAAAGGACCCCAAAGAGAATCAACTCAAGATCTTCTCCAAGACACATTGTAGCCAGGCTGACCAAAACCACAGACAAAGACAGGATACTAAGATTGGCAAGAGAAAAATATCTACCTACAAAGGCTATCCCATCAGGCTAACAGCAGACCTCTCACTGGAAACAATGCGAGCGAGGAAAGAATGGGAAAATATATTCAAAGTGAAGAGAAAAGCAATTTCAACCAAGAATACTGTACCTGGCAAGACTATCTTTCATGTGGTAAGAAAAGACAAGAACATTCTCAGATAAACAAAACCTGAATTTACCAGCACCAGACCAGATCTCCAAGAAGTTCTCAAGGGAGTGCTATATCAGGAAAATTAAATACAGACACACAGAAATAAGAGTTCAAAAACTAAGAGAATGGCCAACTTAATCATAGGGACAAGTCTGGAGTTGAATATTCTATCCCAGAATTTAACCAGGAAAATTGAACCACAACAGAAGATAAAGTAAATGAGACTGAATTGGTGAAGTATAATTTTATGACTTTTGACTAAAATATTGCTGATTTTCTTGTAGACTTTGTTACCTGGTTGTAAGGATTTGTGTCCTGTCTTGAGATATGGATAGGTTCATGCACCTATCATTTGATCAGAATCCTAACCTGTTTCCTGGCTTTAAGCAAAGTTCCTTAGCATTTCTTTGATTTAAGTTAAAACTGGTTTTCTTAATAATATCAAGTGAACTTGCTATTGAAAGTAGTTAGATTATTTAAGAAATTGTGTGATCAATACTATGTGGGTGGGAAAGGAATGGAAGACAATTGTAGACTCTAGAGATAGTGTGAGAAGAGGGTGGGAAAGGACAGAGGGCCAGAAATAGGGGTAAAAAAAATTCTAGAAACTAGAAATGGAAAATTTGTGATAATAATATACATGATTAAGCCAATATGCAGTATACTCTGGATGGGAAATCACATTTTGTATGCTATGACGATGCTTAGGGAAAGAATGTAAATTAAGCTGAAAAAAAAGTTTTAGAAAAAAAAAATACCTATTTGATGCCTGCAGTAAGATATATAGCCCTAGCTAGGTGCTACTTTATAGGAAGTTCATTCTGCTCATTGAGGCTGATGCCTAAAGTTGGACTTGTGTTCATAGAAATGTATATATCAGCTGTGCTTGCTATGAAAATATTTAGATTAATTAAGATCTTTAGTGACTCAATAAAATGTGGGGGTAAAACAGTATAGAAAGCAAACATAGATACCAGAGACAGTGTGGGAGGAGAGTGGGACATGGCAGAGGATAAGAGATAGGGAATCAAGGATGAGGGAAAAAAAGCAAAACATACAGGAAACAAGAAATGGAAAATTATTGTTGATGATAACATGTATGTTGATGTGCTTGATTGAGACAATATACAGTGTACTCTAGATGGAAAATCTCATTTTGTATGTTGTAATGATGTACAGTGAATGAATGTAAATAAATAAATTTAAATGTAAAATAAAAATAAATAAAAACATTGTAGTAGTTTAAATTAATGTTATAGGAGTTTGGGGGAACCAGCAGATGGCTGGTAATGGTTATGTCACTGAACTTCTATGTAGTCGACCGCAGTTCGAGCCCAGAGCTAGTGGCTTAAACATCATGTCAGGCATTTGTGCATGCATGCCCAAGATCCCGAGAAGAGCATGGAGGAGAATGGATTGTAGTGTGGTGCCCCTCCCCCCCCGGGTGATTTCTCGCTGTCTCTGTCTCTCTGGTGAGCTCAGCCACTTGCCTTCTCCTCTAGCATATCAGTTCATGAGCAGACCCATTGCTTTCCTGCTTATTCCCAGCATGGCATATGGTAAGTGCCCAGTAAATATGTGTTGAAGAATGAACGAATCAAGCACTTAATTATCCTAATTATTTCGAGTGGTCGAGAATGTTTCTGGGTGGTGACGCACCTTATAGCAAAATCTCTCTCTAAAAAAATAATGTCATGGGAGTTTCAATAACATAGATAATAAAAATGCAAAGGAGGAACCAGCAGATGGTGTGGTGGTTAAGGCGCTGGACTCCCACATGGCTGACTCCCACATGGCTGTGGTTTGACTCCCAGACCTGGCAACTTGCTTTCTCACTTTCTTTCTGGTGAGCACGTGTTCCCAACAGCAAATTTTAAAATACTACTACTACTATTAGTAATATTTAAAATATTACTATGACTACTATTTACTACTACTACTCTTAGTAGTAGTAGTAAATAAAATTAAATAAGTCATTCGTTTTTAAAAAATGCAAAGGAAATTTAAAGGGAAAGATACAGCAAGACTTTTCTGCAGCTAAAGAGAAACAAGTGCTCTACACTTTAATACAAAGATTCTACCACCAAAATCGCTCTCAAATTTCTCCTCTCCATCTCTACTCAACCTCCTTGCTCCAAGCCATTGTCAACACTCACCTGGACCAACACCCCCTAAGTGCTCTACAGAGGTCTACTCTGGTCCCTTTCATGTTTTCTCCCTCAGGTAAGGGAGAGAGCTCTTAGAGAACAAATTAGATGATACATTTGCTGCTTTAAAACATGGAAAGGCTTTTTCTCCCCATTGAACTTACATGTGATCCCACCAAAAATGCAGAACCCAGGAAGACACATGGATTTAGACACTGCTGGCTGGAAGCATAGTTATCTGTTATCATAGTGTCTGTTATCAAGTCATTTGGGCATGCCAAGCTACATTCCGTGTGTAGGTCTGTCTTTTGTTTTGTGAGAGATTTTTGCTATAGGGCACATGTGCTAGCCGGAGAGACAGAGGGACAGAAAGTAAAGAACCACCACCATCACCCCCACCTGGGGTAATGGCCATGCTGCAACCCTTTCTCTTCCATTCTCCTCTTGGGATTTTGGGCACCAATGCACATGTGCCCATCATAAGTTTTAAGCCATTGGATCCAGGCCTCAACTGTGGTCGGCCACGTGGGAATCTAGCAACATAGCAATTATGCCATTTGCTGGTCCCAGGTCTTTCTATTTTGGACAGCATCCCCAAAAAAGGAGGGTCCACAAGATAGGGGGTTGGTCATGAGGTACATGATGTCCTCTTGCTGACTTCTGCACTAGCACAGGAAAGGCGGCTACCTGCTTATACAGTCTTGGTGTCATTATGGCGCAGCACGTGGGAGTCATACTGCTGGATTCAAATGCCTCTTGCTACTGCTTCACTTACCCGTTTTGTGGAACATTCCATAAACTCTGTGCTTCTGTTTCCTCATATTTATAATAGGGGTGATAACAATAGCACTCATGACACCATTCCCGGCGCTCCCAGACCTTTTGTTAACAGGGTCTTGCTATGTTGCCCATACGATCCTCAAGCTTCTAATTGAAGATCGCTCCATAGCGATGTGGCATTCTGCCTTAACCTCCCCAAGCAACTGAACCGCAGGAGCACGCACTGTGCTGATCTTTCAGTTGGACCAGGAATTGACCCTGGGCCTCTCATGTGGTCTCTGCCTGTAGAGCACAGAATCTTAGCAATGCACACCACTGCAACTGGGTTCAAGATCTCTCTCTCTCTTTTTCAATTTCCAGATGGAGTATGCATTTGCCAGAGAGAGAAAGAGGGAAAGAGAGGAGAGGGCAGAAGAGAAAGGACTCCCCAATATGGTGTGGTCGTAACACAATCTTTTTTCCTTTATTTCTCCATTTCATCAGGATTTGGACATGTATACACTCCCAGCATGTTTTTCAAGCCAGGAAATGGATGAAAGCTGCACAGATGGAGGGATCTTTAAAAAGTTCACAGAAGGGGACCAGCAGTTGGCGTAATGCCTATGTTGTGGACTCCCATGTAGTCGACCACGGTTTGAGTCCCAGAACCAGTGGTCTAAACTCACGCCGGGCATGTGTATGTGTGTGTGTTTGTGTGAGTGTGCGCGCGCGTGCATGCGTGCCCAAGATCCCGAGAGGAGAATGGAGGAGAAGGGATTATGGTGTGGCCATCTCCCCTGGGGGGTGATTTCTCACTTGCTGTCTCTCTGTCTCTTTCTGTCTTTCTGGAGCGTGCACATGCCCTATAGCAAAAACCTCTCAAAAAAAAAAAAAAAAAACAAGTTCACAGAAGATATATATTATAAAAACACTTGTGCATAGATTTCAAAAAAAATTTTGCACAAAAATAAACTTGTATGTTAATCTCATTTCTCCATGAACTTTCCCCTCTTTTTTTTTTTTTTTTTTTTGGAGAGATTTTCGCTATAGGGCACGTGCGCTTGCCAGACAGACAGAGAGAGACATAGAGACAGAAAGCGAGAAATCACCCCCCAGGGGGGATGGTCATGCCGCAATCCCTTCTCCTCCATTCTCCTCTAGGGATCCCGGGCACGCACGCACATGCGCCCGGCGTGAGTTTCAAGCCACCAGGGAGGATGGCCATGCCGCAATCCCTTCTCCTGCAGTCGACCACATGGGAGTCCAGCTACATAGCCATTACGCTAACTGCTGGTTCCCCCCTCTTTTTTTCTTTTTATGTCATGTGTCAGAGAGCAGATGTTCTGGCACAAGGGTAGGGATCAGGTGGAGGGTGAGGAGGGAAAGTGAGAAAGCACGCTACATGGGGGATGGTCACACAGCAATCACTTTTCCTCCATTTCTTCCTGCACACCCAATGTGTTTTTTTGTTTTTTGGAATATTTTTGCTATAGGGCATGTGCGCTCACCAGAAAGACAGAGAGAGACAGAGAGACATAAAGTGAGAAATCACCCCCCAGGGGGGATGGCCATGCCGCAATCCCTTCTCCTCCAGTCTCCTCTTGGGATATTGGGCACGCACGTACATGTGCCCAGCTAAGCCGCTGTTGGGGACTCGAACCGTGGTCTACTACATGGGAGTCCAGCAACATAGCCATTACGCCATCTGCTGGTCTCCCCAATGTGTTTTTTAAATCACCATGTCCAGGACTTGAACCACATGGTAGGCCATGTGGAATCCAGTCACCTTAACCACCACACCACCAATTGGCCCTTCCATGAACTTTTTGAAGCCCCTGCATATATCCCTACGTATTTGGCCCTGCTAGGGAGTGTAATAGGAATCTATTGCTGCTCCCTGCTCTCCTCAAAAAATATGAATAGGAGGAATAAGTGATTCTCTTAATATCATCTCATGGGGGTTGATACAGAAATTTGTGAAAACACAGGTAAAGTATCTGGAATATAGACTCCATAATATCTCATACTTAGCATGAATTGTCCTGGGCTGGTGAGTCCAGCCAGACCAGGCAAGGCTGATCATCTGAGGGAAGCTGTGGCCCAGACACTGTATGTAGCAAGGGAGTTTCTTGAGAGGGGACTTCTCTCCCTTAACCTTGTTGCCTGTACTCAGGAAATCATGAGAGTTCCCTGAAGGGAAATGCTGACCAGATATGAACTAGCAAGACATCTAAACACAGGAAAAACCCCAAAGCTGTGTATCTCTGGTGACACATCAATCCAGTGACTTTGGAACACAGTGTAATGGCCCAGCTTTCTTTCATGGATGTGTGCATGCACTACTTCAGTGATTTTCGGGTGTGCTTTTTTTTTTTTTTTTGGAGGGGGGAAAGCATGTGGGGCAAGAAAGGGGCTGTTGTGTGCTTTTTAAGAAAGCCTTTCCTCCCTCCTTACCCCTTACGATTAAGCAATTAAGAATCACTGGCAGGTAAGTCACTGGGAGCAAACAGGAACCAGCCCTGGGGAAAGCCCTGTCCTATTACTGAACAATAGCAGCTCCATTTAAGGTGAATGCATTGAGAAGACAGGAAATAACATGCTGTGTTGATAGCATGCCTCACGATACATTGCAGCACTAGGTGTATCAGCAAGCAGCAAGGCAATGCTCACCATCTGACCTGCCTCAGCCTATCCCGAGCCATCTACCTGATACACTAAGATTGTTAGTTGTGTGGACATCAAGGGAAAAGCCCAAGGGAGGAGGAAGCTGCTGGTCTGTGCGCCTTATGATTTTCTTTCCTGAGCTGAGTCATCTCTTGGTGGAGCACCAGGAGCCCACACCTGCTTGAGTTTCTGAAACATATGGAAAACCCCAACAGCCAGGATCCTTGACAGGTTTTACCTTGGATAACCCCTTACCAAGACCATTCCCCCTTGGTATTTCCAATTGCAACATCTTTAGGTCCCCCTTTTTTTCCCTCCTGACGGAATATCTACACAGAAGGAGCAGGCCCACAAGTTCAGTGTAGATGCATAATCTACATAAAGCTTTCCCGTGAAAATGGTGCCTTAAATATATTGCTAATTTCAGGACCAGCAGATGGCATAATGGTAATGTTGCTGGACTCCCACTTAATCAACACAGTTTGAGTCCCAGACCAGGCAGCTTAAAACTCACGCCAGGAGCGTATGTATATGTGCCCAAAATCCTGAGAGGAGAAGGGATTGTGGCATGGCCAGCCCCTTTGGAGGGTGATTTCTCAGTTTCTGTCTCTCTATCTCTGTCTCTCTGGTAATATATGTGCCCTATAGCAAAAAAATCTCTCTCAAAAAATATATATTGCTAGGGACCAGCAGTTAGCGTAATGGCTATGTCGCTGGACTCCCATAGTTCAAGTCCCGGACCCGGTGGCTTAAACTCACGCCGGGCGTGTGTGTGTGCATGCCCAAGATCCTGAGAGGAGAATGGAGGAAAAGGGATTGCGGCGTGGCCATCTCCCCCAGGGGTGATTTCTCGCTTTCTGTCTCTCTGTCTCTCTCTGTCAGTCTGGCGAGCGCATGAGCCCTGTAGCAAAAAACCTCTCCAAAAGAACCTATATATATATATATATATATATATATATATGTATATATATATATATATATAGCTAATTTAGCAATAACAATAAATATTTAGTGAGCACATACTGTGTCAGATACTATATTTTCACAGTAGACAGAATTACTGTTATCCACATTTTACAGATGAGGAATTAAGACAGAGAAATGGGTCAGTAGATGGAATAGCAGTTACGTCTCTGGATTTCCTCATGGAGACCACGGTTCAAGTCTCGGACCTGGTGGCTTGAAACTCACCAGGCATGTGTGCATGTGTGCCCAAAATCCTGAGAGGAGAATGGAGGAGAAGGGATGATTTATCTCTTTCTGATGGTGAGATGCATCTCTCACCAACTCTCTGGTAAGCACATGCACCTTATAGCAAAAATCTCTCAAAAAAAGGAAAAAAATCACTTCCTGAATTTTTCTCCATCACTTTTTGCTTTCTTCTTTTTTTTTCTTAATCGCAGGGGGCCTAGTATACTCCCCAGAGAGAGAGGAGAAAAAGAGAGGGAAAGAAAGGGAGAAAGCATTCTACAGTGGGAGTGTGATCATGCCGCAATCCTTTCTCCCTCCTGTGGGGATTTAGGGATGCATGTTTAGTGCCCAGCATGTTTATCAAGCCATCTGGGTAGAAAACTGGAGTTTGCCACGTGGGACCTAGCTCCTTTTACCATTAGGCCATAGGGCTGCCCTCACTTTTTGCTTTTCAGTTCTCCATACGTGCTTCCATGTTTTTCTCTTCTTATTATCATTTTTACTCTAAGAAAGAGAGAAACAAAAGGAAAGACGGGAAGGAAGGGGGTTGGAAGAGGAGAAGAGACTAGAGGGAAGAGAAGCGAGAAAAAAGGGAAAAAGAAAAACATAAATCCCATCTCCCTGTCAATTAACGTGAAGCTAGACACTCGAATGCTAGAATCCTGGCTTGGGCTTCAAGATGCCTAAGGTGGTCCGACTTCTTGTGTGACAGTGGGTCAGTCCCACTTTCTGTCTCCGTCCCACTTTCTGGCTCTGAGTCTTAACAATCCCAACTCTGAAGTCTGAAATCTGCATCCACTTGATAACTCAAAACTCGTTTGCCCTCATCAAAGAAGGCCTCCTAGGCTTCCCAGGCCACCTCTTTGCCCTCAACCAATACGGCGGCAGCACCGGACGCAACTTCCGTTCCTTCAGCCCCGCCCCTAAGAGGCGGCGCGTGTCAGTGACGGCCTGTGAGTTGGGCGCATGCGCCGCGGCGGGGGCCTGGCCCGCGGTGGCGGTGGCGACGGTGGGGAAGGGGCGGAGAGGTTCGCTGCCCGCAGTTGCCGAGCTGCGGCTGCCGTGGCGGGATGGTGTAGCGGATCCTGGGAGCGGGCGGCGGGGCGCGGGCGGGGCGAGGTGGCCAGGAGGGGCCGAGGCCGCCCGACGGGCTTGGGTGCAGCGGCAGCACGCTGAGGGGGCGTCGCCGCCGCCGGCCCCCGGCGCCGCCGCGGGAGGCCGCGCCCGCCATGGCGGCCCGGGCGGTGCTGGACGAGTTCACGGCGCCCGCCGAGAAGGCGGCGTTGCTAGAGCGGAGCCGCGGCCGCATCGAGGGGCTGTTCGGCGTGAACCTGGCGGTGCTGGGCGCGCTCGGGGCCGAGGAGCCGCTGCCCGCGCGCATCTGGCTGCAGCTCCGCGGGGCGCAGGAGGCTGTGCACAGCGCCAAGGTGAGTCCAGCCGCCGCCCCCGCGCGCCTCCCTCCCGGGCCGGGCCGCGGCCTCCGCTCGGGGACACGGCGAAGCGCTGTGGTTCAGAGCGCAGACCCCGGAGCCGTCGCTCACGAGCCATGTGACCTTGGGCTAGCGGTTTAATCGCCGAGCCTCAGTTTACCCACTTGGCAAGTGGCGCTGACGAAAGCACCCATCCCAGAGGGCGGTCGCGATGAAAATAGTGTCGTAGTCACGCGAGGAGCTCAGTCCCGCTTGGAGTACGCGCGGCGAATGTTGTCTGCTGTGATGCGCAGGGCCTGACGTCTGGGCCCGCAGCCTCCTCGGCCATGTCGGCCTTCTTCCTACCCCTAGGCCTTCCCTGGGCTTCTGAACCTTTTGGGATCTCAATCCACTTTGAGAATGGGGGCGGGGGGGGGGCACATAATAGCAGGGAAATGCGCAGAGAATGCCAAGCAGAGATAGGATGTTTACTAATACAGTGGTGTTCAAAATAGCAGTGTTGCTTCTAGTGATCCTGTGTACATTTAATATTTGTGTAATGGTTATGGCACGTCGGACGTTCACTAATTCCGTCATAAGGAATAATGCGGCCCTTACAAAGTCCATGAGGTAGATTTTTACATCTTTTTTAAAAAAATCATCAGCTGGGGAAACTGAAACTCAAGTGGGTGGTGACTCACCGTCTGTCTAAATCAGCATTTCATACATTTACCTAGTCCACACCTCCCTCCTTCCCCAAACTAAACAACAGCAATAGAGTATGTCCCTCTTCCCAGGTACCTAAGTTTCCCCTGGTGTTCCCATCTCCAACCTAGCGAGTTTATTTCAGAGCCCTTGTTCTTGATACCTCCTTCCCAAATGAAGACCCCTTTCTCCAGGGAGAAAAATGCTCTCCCCACCGACCCCCCAATCCTACTTTAAACATTTCTCAGTGCCCTTAAGGAGTCTGAGGAGTTGTGTCTCCTTGTCATTCTTAGGTTTAACAGCAGCAACGAAAAAGTGAATTGTTGGGTTTAGCAGGTTTACAGGAGATGGGACACTTTGCTGTATGATAGTTCTTCATAGCTTAACTGAAATTGTAGGCAACGAATCAAGTTTGCTTTCCTGAGCTTAGTTTTTTTTTTAAAAAATTTTATCCGATTTCAAACAACTGGTCTAACTTCTTCCCATTTCCCCTTCTCCAGCTACTCAGTTTCTCCCACTTTCCCAAGCTTAAAAAGTAACATGCCTAAATCCTGTTAGTTCTCGAAGTCTCTTACATGCATTCTTTCTTGTTCATTGCCTTTTCTTCCATTAAAACCTTCCCTGTTTGCTGTGTGTCCCTTTCCTTGTTGTATTGCCTTTATTTTTGTTTCTTTCCTTCCTGGTTCAGTTTGCATTAGTCTGTTTTCTCATAAAAAAGTTATTCTCCCACTCAGGGCTCGTTAGAGACTCTGCCACCCATCTCATTCAGCCTAAATTTCTTTGACTTAAAACACTTATTACTCCAGCCCCACCATTCCTCAATATTGTGTTTTGGCAGCTCTCAGCTTCACAGCTTAAAACTTGATTGTAGTCTGAGGACCAGCTGATGGTGTAGGGGTTACGTCACTGGACTCCCATGTAGTGGACTGCAATTTGAGTCCCAGACCTGGAGACTTAACATGTGTGTGTGTTTCTATAGGAATGGAGGAGAAGGGATTGCAGTGTGGTCATCACCCCTGGGGTGTGTGTGTGTGGTGATTTCTAGCTTTCTGTCTCTAGCAGATCCCTGTAGCAGAAATCTCTCTAAAACAAACAAAGCAAAACAAAACAAAACAAAACTTGACTGTAGTCTGGTCTCAGTTCAGTCTACTCCTGGTTCTGCTTTTACTCAAGACCCGCCCCAAGCATGAACAGCGCTTCCTTTGCTCTACTAAACAGCAGCGCCAGTCTGCCAGACTCCCAACTCCAGTGCTCGTGGCTGTCTCTGCCTCACATTTTAGCACAAGCTCATTGGAAAAGGTGTGTCTTACAGTATTTTCCTAGCTTGTGTCACCTGCTGGTTTATCTTTACTGTGTATATTACTCATAATCCAAACCTTTGACTTGCAATCTTTTTTTTTTTTCCTTGAGACTCACTGGTAAGAGTAAATGCCACACCCAAAAGCTTTTTCTTTTTTGTTTATTTGTATTGAAGTTATTTTACTTTTTTTGGAGGAGGAGAAAACCAGTAACTTGATTTTAAGATTAAGAACAAGAAAGCAAAGTTGGTTCAACAGCTACAGAGTTTTAAATTAAGCTTTGGAGATTTGGAGGAGGAAGACTTAAGAGTGAAGAGGAGCTTTTATTAAAGTAGCTGATGAGAGATATGGGAAATAGGTGAGGTCAATTGTTCTGAGTCCCGCCAAGTATTACATTGTTTTCTTGCTTTTAAAATGTTAATTCACTATCCTTTTGCAAATACTTGAGGAGAGTAGAGGTTGTTAGACCTGCCGGATCAACTGTAGAGGGACATGGTGGCAGCTCCAGGCTGTTTGAGAAAAATGCACAAACTCTGAAAAAGTGACTCCTTAGTTAAAGGGGAAATTTGTTGGAGGAAACAGCACTTAGGTGAGCTTCAAAGAACTAGTGAGATTCCAGTGCCTGGCATCAGAATGGTAAACTGACAGCTGAAGCGTGCAAGGGGTTTTCAGTAAAACAGCAGAGGAAACGTTGCTCTGCACAGCTGAGTTCAAAAGAATGAGGGAAAACTTTCCAGAGGACAGTGTGTTCCTTCCAAGGGAAGAGTTTATACAAAATCATAGGGATATAAAAGTGGCCTGTGGCCTAATGGTTAAGGGAGCTGGATCCCACATGGTTGACTGCAGTTCAAATTCCTACTCCAGCAACTTGAAAAACACTGCAGGCGATTGTGCATGCATGCCCAAAAGACAGGATGGAGAAGTGGAGAAGGGATTGTGACATGACCACTCCCCATTGTGGGGCTGCTTCCCCCTTGCCCACCTCTCTGTGTCTCTCTGGTGAGCACACACACCCTCTGATAAAACTAAACAAATAAATAAAAAGTAAAAATAAAAGAGTTCAGTTTTATCACAAATATATAAGAAAAAGGAGGAAAGGGGCCAGGTCATGAAATGCTTGGGGCCTGCTGAAGTACATGGGTTTTACCCTGCAGGCAAGCCATGGCGAGTCTTAGAAGGGTGTTATGAACATGAATGATCCAGTCAGATGTGCATTTCTAAAAATGCCTCAGTGTTTTCACTTCTGGGCTTGTGCTGCTCAGTGTGGTCCATTGCTGGTTTCTGATGACATAACTACAGAAATTGAGAAGAAATGTTTAGCAACTTTTGTAGTAATTTGACATTAACATGAATGTCAAGTTGGCAATGCCATAGAAAGGCAGTGTGTGGGAGTGAAAGGAAAACCAGAAGAGACTTTGCCCACAGGGCCCTAGAGCGAGGAGACTAAAATCAATGGTGGGAGACATCAGGGAAGCCAAGGAGTGTGAGGATTGGATTTCAGAGAAGAAATGGAAGTACTGACTGACTGTGGTTTCATTCATAACCAAATCCTCCCAGTCTGGCAGTGGTAGGAAACTGGGTTGAAGAGATAAAATAGTCCTGGGGAGTGGGATGAATTAGAACTCTTTTAGATGAAAAAGCCACTAGCTGAGGACAGCGGATGGTGTGGTGGTTGGGGCATTGGACTCCCACATGGCCAGTCATGGTTCACATCCCGTACCTGGTGGCTTGCTTTCTCGCTTTCTCTCTCTCTGTTCTCTCTGGTCAATTTAAAAATAAATAAAATAAAATTAATTGTTCTTGGGACCAGCAGTTGGCATGATGGCTATATTGCTGGACTCCCGTGTAGTCGACTGCGGTTCGAGTCCCGGACCTGGTGGCTTAAACTCACGCCAGGCGCGTATGTGTGCGTGCCCAAGATCCCAAGAGGACAGTGGAGGAGAAGGAATTGCGCATGGCCATCCTCCCTGGAGGGTGATTTCTTGCTTTCTGTCTCTCTCTCTCTGGCAAGTGCACGTGCCCTAGAGCAAAAAAAAAAAAAAAACCTCTCCAAATTAATTAATTAATTAAATTAATTGTTCTTAAAAAGCCACAAGCTTGGGAGTAGGAGAGACTAGGCAGAGACTCAACTGAGGTAAGTGACTGGATGGTAGGGAGACAGGTCTGTGCTGAACTAGGCTCTCTGCCCTGTCAGAGGGCAGGTGCCCATACATAAGTATTTACCCAGCTATACAGTATGGAATCAATGTCTGATCTCCTCCTTACCCAAGAGAAGACAGGAGTCTAGATTTTATTATGGGGAATCTGTTGAGTGCATGTGTTTTTAAGTAGCAACTAACTTACGTTTTAAAAACCATGCACTCTGAATTAACATCTCAAAATTTTTGTATTAAGTGAATTTTACTGTTAAACTCCATGTTAAACAAAACATGTCAGTGGACCAGATTCAGCTTTTGGACTGCTTTTCAAGGACTACTTTCTTTCTTTATTAAATTGCTGAAAGGCATGTGTCTGCCAGAGGGAACAGAGAGCAGGAAAGCATCCCCTAATGGGACCTGATCACGCTGCAATCTCTTCTCCATTTCTCTATCCCATCAGGATTTTAGGCATACCTGCACTTGGCACCTGGTATGTTTTTTCTTTTCTTTTTTTTTGGAGAGGTTTTTGCCATAGGGCGCGTGAGCTCGCCAGACAGAGAGACAGAAAGCAAGAAATCACCCCCCAGGGGAAATGGCCATGCCACAGTCCCTTCTCCATTCTCCTCTTGGGATCTTGGGCACGCACACGCGCCCGGCGTGAGTTTTAAGCCACCAGGTCCAGGACGCGAACCACGGTCAACTACATGGGAGTCCAGCGACATAGCCATTACGCTAACTGCTGGTCCTGCACCTGATAAGTTTTTCAGGCCATGAGGCTTGGGATTTAGAGCACAGTCAGCTATGTGGGATCTTGCTCCCTTAACTATTAAGTTATGGAGCCCATCTCTCTATTTATCTATATTTATTTATTTACCATAGTGTACATGCTTTTCAGAGAGAAAATTACCCCCTGCCCCATGAGGCACTGTCACACTGTGACCTCTTTTCTGACATTTCTCCATCCTGTGCAGATTTGGGGCACACAGACACGTTCACCTGGCTGTCAAGCCATGGGGCATCTGAGTGTGGTGGACCATGTGGAGTCTGGCTTTCTACACCACTAAGGCTGTGCTACAGGCAAGCCCAAGACTAAATAGTAAGAGGCAGGTTTAATGAGATATACTTTCTTTCTCTCATTTAGGGAAGAGGGCAGTTGAAGGTCCTAATGGCCCAGAAATTCTTTTCCTCTGCTCAGGGGGTTAGTGATGCCAGCACACAAGGATTAGAGGGGGAAGGGTCTACAGCACAACTGAGCAAGGTAAAACGGGGCCCAGGAAATTTTTCTGAAGGGAAACATTTTGTGGATTAGGACAGGCAGGCAAGTGAAAGCAGAGAGAGGGGTGCAAGGAACTGAGAGTATGAAGGAGACAAGACCTCAGACCCTGTTCCCTCCTCCACTCTGGGAGTCATGAATACTGACAAGTTCGCTAAGGAATAGAGAATCCTGGAGGTTGTAACCAAGAATTTCAGAGATCAGCATTTTGGAAATGAAGAAATTCTAAGGAGGACTCTGAAGGCCAAGGGGTGCCTTAGTGAAGTGAGATGATATAGGAGATAGAAGTGTGAGGTATACCGAGAGTACAGTGCTGAGGTCACCAAAGCCCACACCAGGAAACTTGGGTGCTAAAGTGTGTCAGTGAGCCAGGAGTGTGTCCTAGAGCTTAGCAAACAAGAGAGGTAAGTGGCTGCTTGTTGCACAGTGTCTCAGTGAATCTGTAGGGTGATGGATTTGCTGACCACAGCTGCCCAATGTTGATCCTTTGTTTCAGGCATTACCTCATAGCAGGGAGTAGTCACCTTGAGGCTTCACATGGGGCTGTGGCACAAGAGAGTCCATCCCTTTTATCATGCCAGCTTCTGGAGTGTGGACCTGGACAGTCCTGCTGGTTCCCATGTATCATGTCCAGTTAGTACTGCCCAAAGGACAGATTTGCATGCCTTCCCATTGTACAGTACTTAGGGAGAGGAGACATTCCTTGGTCAGTGTGCAGCCCCATAGTATAGCCACGTAAAAGCACTTCACAGAAAGCATGTTGAAATATTAAATTTTAACTTAGTGTCATCAGCCTTACTTTTCTCACTAGAGCCTTCATCGACTTTATTAGCCACCTTTAGAAACACAGCTCGTTGGGCTTTTGTGAGAAGGCACCTTAGAAAAGTACCCCCTCAGTACACATCATTTTATCTACTTGTGTCCATCAGGTTTGGGGTGCCCAGCAGGGTTTCAAGCCAAGGTACTCTTGCCCATTTGTTAATCTTTATCTTAATTAACTAGTCTCAAAATTGCCCCATGCAGTTGTTCCCCAGCTTTCTCATAGTAATCTCTGTTTTTTTGTTATGTTTTGTTTTGTTTTTAATTTTGGAGAGGTTTTTGCTATAGGGCGCATGTGCTCGCCAGACAGACAGAGAGAGACAGAGAGATAGAAAGCGAGAAATCACCCCCCCAGAGGGGATGGCCACGCCGCAATCCCTTCTCCTCCATTTTCCTCCCGGGATCCTGGGCATGCACGCACGCATACGCGCCCGGCTTGAGTTTAAGCCACTGGGTCCGGGACTCGAACCGCGGTCGACTATGTGGGAGTCCAGCAACATAGCCATTACACCAATTGCTGGTCCCAGTAATCTCTGTTTTTTTTTCTTTAATTTCTCCAAGCTGAGGTAAACTTGTCTAAAGCACTTTAATGTTCGAGAACCCACAGGAGCTCTCTTTGGTCCACTCAGCCTTTAGTAGTGCCATATTAAAACCTTTTGTTTTAAGAAGTCACTGCGTTTTTATTTATCCCTTTTAAAAAATATCTCAAGATTTCCACCTTGCTGAGACCAGTCCCTGTGATTCTTCCCTTTACTTCATGTTTTCACTTCATTATCTTTTTTCAATTCACTGTTTAAAAAGAAAATTTATTTACTCCGGAGACAGAAGGTGGCGTGGTGGTTAAGGTGCTGGATTCCGATGTGGCCAACCATATTTCAAGCCCTGGACCCGATGGTTTGAAAATCACGCCCATGTGTACCCTCAATTTATTTATTTATTTATTTTTTTTGAGAGGTTTTGCTATAGGGCGCGTGCGCTCGTCAGAAAGACAGAGAGAGACAGAGAGACATAAAGTGAGAAATCATCCTCCCCAGGGGGGATGGCCATGCCGCAATCCCTTCTCCTCCATTCTCTCGGGATCTTGGGCACGCACGCACACGTGCTCAGCATGAGTTTAAGCCACTGGGTCCGGGACTTGAACCGCGGTCGGCTACATGGGAGTTAAGCAACATAGCCATTATGCTAACTGTTGGTCCTCTCAAAAGCTTGAAAGGAGAATGGAGGAGAAGGGATTGAGTTGTCACCATCTCTCGTGAGGGAGTGATAACTCAATTTCCCTCTTTCTGTCTCCGGTGAGTCCATGTACCCTATGGCAAAAACATTAAAGGGAAAAAAAAAGTTTGTTTATTCCTGAGAGAAAGGCACTCCCAAAGGGGTCATCACACGTAATCCACCCCCAGTCTCAGGTCGTGTGGATGACAGACGTGTGCATTGCCATGGGGACTTAGGGAGGTCCTGGGACAGAACCTACGATCTTTCCCTTGTCCAGTTGCACCCTTCCTCCATATGGCTCTCTTTTTTCCACTCCCTTAGGTTTTTTGCTATAGGGTGCTGCACTCACGAAAGAGACCAGAGAGAGAAAGTGATAAATCATCCCCAGAGGGGATGGCCAAGCCACAGTCCCTTTTCCTCCACTCTCTTTTTGGGATTTTGGCCACTCATGTGTGCCCGGAGTGATTTTCAAGCTGCTGGGTCATGGACTCGAACTGGAGTCGGCTATGTGGGATTCAGTGCCTCACCCTCCACATTGCATTGCAGAATGCTGCTGCTGTGCTACCTACCACATCTGGCCTGAGACAGCAAATTGAAGATGTCTTTTGTTTTGCAGCTGTAAGGTTATATGGGCTATCCACATGAAAGGAGCATCTTAACCACCAAATTTCTCATGACCTGAGTAACGGGCTATTTAGCAGGTGGCTATCTCAGTAATCATAAAGTCGGTCCCACATGGCTTTTACACAGAGCAGCTTGGCTCCTTTTTCTGGGGTGTTCCACTTGGCATTTGTAGGTAGAGTTCGGCAGTCCCCTTCTCAGGGTGAGCAGATTTTATAGTGACTTTTATCCAGTCTACCAACCTGGCCGTTCTAGAAAATAACCTTCTGTATCTGGATAATGTTCAACTATCTGTGAGTGTTTCACAACTAACTGTGGGTCCTGAGGCAACCCAGATATGCTCTTGTATTCTGTAGCATTTAAAACAAGAGAAACTGCTCCTAAAGAACTTACTCTTAGAATCCATTTTAGGTCATTGCAAGTCTCCACATCTGGCCCCTTTGCTCTCCTTCGAAAATAAGCAAACCTTTCTATCTACTTTAAAAAAAAAGTTTATTTCATAAAGGCTTCTCAGGAAGCTGGTAATGTAATCTACAAAATGAAGCCATTCCTTTATAATGCTGTGCCCTCTAGTTTCAGTAGTATCTTGGTTTTGCCCTTTCCCCACATTGCCTGCTTTCTTGGTAACCACAGGTCTTAGAGGTACTTTCTGTTGTCCTTGCAAGTTATCCTATGGGGCCAGGGGAAGAGGTAGTTTTGAGGCTTGTGGCCAAAGCTCAGACCCAAAATCTAAGTTTGGCCTAGCACTCTTAATTTTATTTTAGCTGCCACAGATAGCCAAGGGGTTGATTCTTTCATTAATTTGTATTTCCTTACACATCCAGTGAACCAGCTACACCACCATCTCCCCAAAGTTGTAGGGGAGGAAAAACAAAACTACAAAGTAAAAGAGGAATTTATTGGTCGTACAAAACTATCACAAAATAAGGATCAGACTTTGGGGTATGTAGCCTGGCCCCACTAGCAGCAGAGCCAGAGAGATCTGACTGTAAAAAGTATTATACCTGTAAGTTGTTTGTAGAGTTCTCTTTGGTTAAAGGTAACAACATTTGGAGATGGAGGAAGGGACAGGACGCTTAAAAGTCCATTAATAGAAGTTACCCAATACAGTTGATTGGCCTAGGATAATGGTCTCTTCTTGTGTCTTCAAGGTATGGGGCCAGCCCAAGAGGGATCTGGTGCAAGTTTTTATCATGAGAAACAATGTCTTTGCTAAGCTTATTTCCCACAGGGGCCAGCAGGTGGCATCGGGGTTAAGGACGCTGGACTCCCACATGGCTGACCATGGTTCAAGTTCTGGACCTGGCAGCTTGCTTTCGCTTTCTCCCTCTCTCTGTCTCTGGTCAAGTTAAAAAAGTAAATAAATAAGGTTAAATAAAATAATTCTTTTTTTTTTTTTTTTTTGAGAGGTTTTTGCTATAGGGTGCTTGTGCTTGCCAGAAAGACAAAGAGACAGAAAGCAAGAGATCACCCCCCAGGAGGGATGGCCATGCCCCAATTCTTTCTCCTCCATTGTCCCCTCCAGGTCTTGGGCACATGCACACACACACGTGCCATTATGCCAACTGCTGATCCTAATAAAATAATTCTTTAAAGGAAAAAAAAGGAAAGAAAACTCTAAAAAAAAAAAAAAAAGATTGTTCTGCACAGATAATATTTAGCAACCAGTAAGGATACCGTCAGAGCCCTTTTTCTGTTCTCATAATTTAGCATAGCAGTGTCTTTTATAACACTTAATCTGCATTTAAATACATTCCATTGGAATTTTTGTCTTCAGTAACTGAGTGCAGCACAGCTGCAGCTGCGTGCTCTGGTGACCATGAGGCAATCCAGGGTTCAAAGATGCCTTATCCCCTACCCTTTTTTAAAAGCTTATTTATTTCTTCCATGAGAGAGGAAAGAGACAAATACTCCGACAGGACTCTCACATTGCAAACCCAGGATCTTTCCCAGGTGGGTCCAGCTGTTACCTCTGCATAACCACCTGGCCCTCTCCCACCCTTTTTTCTTGTCTCCCAAACCACGTTTCTGTGAACCAGGGCCAGTCTAACAAATTCTACTGCCACCACGTATAGGGGGAAAAATTCAACAATCAGCACAGAATACTTCTGTGACCACATGTTGGCCACATACCAAGTAAAGCACATGCCACCTGGGACAGTGTAAGGTCCCACAGGTTGAAGACTGGTCCCCAAGACTGCCCCATTTTACTTACTTCAGACCAGTCATAAGTCCCAGGTTTTATCTGTGGCCCTGACTGGCTAGCTTTAAATTAAGGTTCCTACAACCCCCTCTTGCTATTTGATTAATTTGCTGGAGTGGCTCACAGAACTCAGGGAAACCCTTAAGTTTATGCATTTATTATAAAGAATGTTACAGAGGTTATCTTTGACCACCAGATAAAGAGATGTAAGATATGGGAGGAGGAGCACAAGTTTCCTTGCCCTCTCTAGGCACACCACCCTCCAGGAACCTCCATCTGTTTGGCTATCTAGAAGCTCTCCAAACTTTATCCTTTTTGGGTTTTTATGGAAGCTTTATTACATAAATTTGATAAGATCACTGGCAGTTGGTGGTCATTTTAATCTTCAGCCCCTTTTCCTTCTCAGAGGTTGGGGTTGGGGCTGGGGTTGAAAGTTCCAACCATCTCATTTTGCCTTGGTCTGTCAAGTTATGGTCCATCACTCGGTTGGTCAGCCTCCTTCCTGAAGCTACCTGGGGTCTGCCAGCCCTCGGTCAACTTATAAGTGTACAAAAATGCTTATTACTTTGTCAATTCCAGGGATTTTAGGAGCTTCTCAGGAAACAGCATGAAGATTAAATATGTATTTCAAAATATCACAGGAGAACAGGGTCTTAAGGAGAGCTGGTAATTGATCTCTTCCTGATCTCAATTTTACTCACATTTGTGGAGTAAGGGAGGAGGAAAAATAATGTTTTAAAAAACAAAATTTAAGAAGGAGTCAAGGTCTGGAGTTGACCCTGTATTATTTCATTTCCTTTTTCTGTTAGAAGAGCTTGGTGTACCTAGTCTTTTGAATGAATTCTTGAGCAGTGGATTTATTAATGAAGGAAATTATTTCTGTGTGTAACACTGAGTTGTGACGTGGTTTCATTTTTATTTTACCATAATTTAGTTGGCAGCCTTTTTTTTTTTGTATTTCCTAGAATGTTATTTTTACTCACTGTGGCTGTGAAAATCATCTTCTTAAGAATCAATGGTTTGCTCGGTCTTCTTTTTATGGTTAATATTATATTTTGGGGTAATACCAGATGTTGAAATACAAGGTATTTGCAATGTTTTGCTGGGGTCAAAAGTGATAGCTTATGACTAGTTTCCTTTTCACTGTGTTTCCTATTCAGCATTGTAGGATTTTAATAAAATCAAGGACATCATGTTCCCATGCTCGCCTTTTACTAAATGGGCATAATTGTACAAGGTTAGAGGTCTTGATTTCAAAAAATTACAGGGGAAGAATCCCTGCATTAATTAATCAAATAACTGTGTGTGTGTGTGTGTGTGTGTGTGTGTGTGTGTGTGTTTTAAATCACTCATAGGGAAATAAGGGGAAAAAATGTAAAGTTGTCAGTAGGCGTGTGTGCCGGTGAGTGAGAAAGTGAGGGAGGGAGACAGAGACAGAAAAAGAGACAGAGAAAGACAGACCGAGAAGGCACACCTCCTCTCACCCCCCACCCCAGTGAGATGTGGTCATGCCACAATCCCTTCTCCTCAACCCTCCTTTTGGGATGTTGGGCACAAGTACCTGGTATTTTTTTTTTAATAATTTTTTTATTTATTAACCTTGTATGTTTTTCAGGCCACTAGTTCTGGGACTCAAACTGTGTGGTTGGCTGCCTTTGCCACACCACCAACTGGCCCTAGCCCAGAAAAATTTTTCCTTGAAAAACTTATTCTTGGCAACCAACAGGTGACAAAGGTTAAGGTGCTAGACTCCTACATGACTGACCATGGTCCAAATCCTGGACCTGGAGGCTTGAGAATCACACCAAGTATATGTGTGTGTGTGCCTAAAGTCTGGAGCAAAAGGGAGAAGAAATTGTGGTGTGGCTATCCCCTGGGGGGAGGGTGAATTCTCACTTTCTCACTGTCTCTCACTATTCTTTTTCTCTCCAGCAAGCGTACACACCCTATGGCAAAAGCGTAAAAAAGAAAAATGATTTTTTTTAAGTGGTTCCTTTCAATTTAAAAAGGTTTCATTTGGGCTCAGTGCTAACAGAAATAGTAATTTACATTAGTTGATGAATAAGAGGAATGTGAATAAATTCATATCTGAATAGTCTGCATGAAAGTCAGTTGCGATTATTGTATCTTTCTTTTGAAACTACTATCACTGTCACATGGGTTCTTTATTCATCCTTTAGCATGTTAATTGTTTTATTATCGATTCTGGTACTTTTAAAATTACAATGAAGTTGTTACTTTGTTATAATAGATTAACACAGATTGATATATCTCTGTTAGTTAGATAATAGAGATTTGTCTGCAACAGTAGATGCCTACAAAATAAGGTTTTCTTTTCACTTAGGAAGTCTAAACATAGGCAGCAGTCCAGTACAGAGTAGTGGTTAGGATTTGTTCCCTCATGGTCACAAAATCACTACTGTAGCTCTAGTTATCACACTGGAGCTACAGAAAAGACCAACATATTTTGTTTATCTTTCACTTGCCAGAGCCAAGTTAGAGGGCCAGTACTAGTACCAAGAAAGTGAGGAAATATTCAGTTTTAACTAGGCATATTGCTGCCTGAACAAAATGTGGGTTCTGTAATTAAATAAGCAGAAAGTGGATTTTGATAGGTAATAGGTAGGGCTACCACATTGTGTTACCTACTTTTTTTTTTTTTTTTTACTTGCTATAGGGTACATGTACTTACTGGAGAGACACGGAGATAGGGAGAGAAGGAGAGAAAAAGGACCCTCCAAGGGGGCATGGCCACGCAGCAATCCCTTCTCCATTTCCCTCTTGGGATTTTGGGCACACATGCACACACATCCAGCATGTTTCTCAAAACGTGAGATCTGGAACTTGAACTGCAGAATCAGCCTTGTGAGATCCAGCCACCTAAGGACCATGCCACCTGCTGGACCATATAGTGACATTATGTGTTTTTAAACATATACCCTCAATCCTCACCATTTCTGTTTTGTTTTGTTCTGGTTCTTTAAGTGGGAATGTTAAAAATGGGTGTTTCGGGACCAGCAGATGGCATAATAGATACGTCGCTGGACTCTCATATGACTGACCACAGTTTGAGCCCTGAACCCGGCAGCTTGAAACTCACACTGGGCGCCTGTGCTTGCATGCCCAAAATCCCAAGTGGAGCATGGACAAGAAGGGATGGCACCATGGCTATCCTCCCTGGGGGTGGCTTCTTGCTTTCTGTCTTTCTGGTGACAGCACGTGCCCTATTGCAAAAATCTTTTTTTTTTTTTTTTTTTTAATAAATAAGGTGTTTCTTATGTTCAAAGTGTTGTGTTTTGTTGTTAAGTTCCTTTCTTCCATGAGAGAGAGAAAGAGAAGAGAGGAAAAGAGAAACAAGTAATCCTGCCACTGTCTTGCCATGCCTCTCCTAGCCAGCCAGGATCATTGCAGATGTCCAGCATGTTCACATCAACCCAGGATCCTAACCCAGGCCTCTGTGTGACTGCACTACATTGTGGTGATGCCCTATAGCTTGTGTGTGTGTGTATGCGTGCACACGCATGTTTAATTTTATATTTTTAGTTAAAATTCATTTCCTAAAAATGTAAAACAAGCATGTATCAAGTATTTATTTGATACTCATTTGTAAGGAAATCACTAGATGGGAAAACTGGTTCAGGGAGCATTAGAGGAAATGAGTATAGATACTTAGAAAAGAATGTTGCTTAAGATTGCTAAACTGGGGGACCAGCAGGTGGCGTGGTGGTTAAGGTGCTGGCCACTCCCACATGGCCGACCATGGTTCGAGTCCCGGACCTGGTGGCTTCCTTTCTCCCTTTCCCTCTCTCTCTCTCTCTCTCTCTCTCTATGCCTCTCTCTGGTCAAATTAAAATTAAATGAATGAATAAATAAAGTTAAATAAATAATTTAAAAAAATGGCTAAACTGGACACAGAAGTGCTTAATGTCCTACCAACTAATGAAATCGAGATCTTTGGGATTATGTTTTATATCACACAGAAATTATCTGTATCTCTACTGAACAAAAATCTACTAGTTAACATGTAATTTCAGATTCTGGGCCTTAGTATAACTTATGTCAAACAAAAAGTACATTCTCTTAGAGCATACATTGACAAACCTCTGTGAAAACAAAAACAAAAATAAAAACCAAACATCATAATTTAGACTTTGTAAACTACTCAGGGTCTCTTACTCATATTTTTCTTTGTTTCTGTTTTTATGACCCTGTAGAAATGTATAATAAAAACATGGCACAGCCCCGTGGCTTAGAGATTAAGAAAGCTGGATCTCCTATGGTTGCCCTCACAGTTTGAGCCCTGAATCTGGGGGCTTAAAATACATATTGGACACGTGTGCACACATGCCCCAAATCTTGACAGAATGGAGAAGGTTTTATGGCATGATCCCACCCCATTGGGGTGCCTTCTCTCTCCCCCCGTCTTTCTCTCTCTCTCTCTCTCTCTCTCTCTCTCTCTATATATATATATATATATATATATATATATATATATATCTGGTAAGCGTATGTGCCCTCTGGCAAGTTTAAAAAAATAAATAAATAAAAACAAGTCTTACTTCAGGTTGTGCAGAAATAGTCTAAGAACTAGATTTGCACTGTTGGATATAGTAGCCACTACCTATGTGCTGTTTAAATCTAATCAAAATCAATTAAATTTTTTCAGTTCCTCATTTGCATTTGAAGTATTCAGTGAGCACATGTATGGACAGTGCAGATATAGAACATTTCCGTCATTGTAGAAAGTTCTCTGGACTTACTACGGAGTATTCTACCATAACAATTAAAAGAACATACAGTTGAGTTAGCTGGTGACATGGTAGTTAAGGCAACTGGATCTCTCGTGGCTGATTGTATGATTCAAGTTTCAGACCTGGAGTCTTGAAAAATATGTGGGGTGTGTGTGTGGGTGCCCAAAATCTGAAAGGAGGGAGAAATGGAGAGGTGATTGTGGCACGAACATTACACATGGGGAGTTCTCTCTCTCTCGCTCGCTCACACATACATACAAGCAAGCACATGTGCCCTCTGGCAGTTAGTTGTTTTTTTTTTTTTTTTTTTTTTTTTTTGAATAGCATGCAGTTACATTTTTACCTTATTTCCAGTGTTTTTGTATTTTTTGTTTACTGTTCCCCCTTAGAATCATAAGTGATCTCCAAATATTATTCTTGACCTCTCCCATACACACTCACATACATGTACACACACATGAAGCTTAGCCTAGTTGTATTTGGGGATATCAAGAAATATTAGTGGGACCAGCAGGGGTATGGTAGTTTAAGGTGCTTGATTCTCACATGACTGACCACCGTTTGAGACCCGGTCCTGGTGGCTTGAAAATAAAAGTAATAGACAAATAAATAAATAATGTAAAAAAAGAAGCAGCAGCAGCAGCAAAGTATTAGCAACCAGTAAGACTAGAGAATTATCCACTCTGGATATTTCATAAGGAATTTTAGATTGCATGTTCAATAGCCAGGTGATCTTTTGCTTTTAACTTCAAAATCACCTTTTTTTAGTTTTATATTTTCTATGAGAGAAAAAGAGACTTTCAGACAGATAAGACAACCCCCTGCAGTGGGGAGGTCTTCCTGCCCTGATCCACCCTGAGCCTCAGCCAACCTGGCCATTCTAGAGCATGTATGCCCCCTGTTTAAGGAGAGAACTTAGGATGTGAACCTGGACTGTCCCACATGCATCCACCGAGCCAGAGCATTGTCTTATTGCTGTGCTGTTTGGCCCTAATTGACTTAGGAAAACCAATCTATTAAAAAATATATATATTAGGGGCAGCAGATGGTGTGGTGGTTAGGACACTGGCCTCCCACATAACCTACTGCAGTTCAAGTCCCAGACCTGGTGACTTGCTTTCTCATTTTCCCCCCTCTCTCTCTGATCTAATTTTAAAAAATAACAAATAAAATTAAATAATTTTTTAAAAATCAAGAAAATGATCTTTACATAGTTTACCTATAGTATCTGTTTAATAATTTGGATGAATTCCTCTCCTGAAGGTTCCCAAAATCTGCAAAAATCCCTAGTTTGCCAGGGACTGACTTTATATACTGCATGTAGGGCTGGGTCACCATAGAATTGGTACTAGCATTGAGATAAACTAGCCCTTGTTCTTTAATGGTTGCCTTGCTAAGCCTGATTAGATGAGATTATTCTTAAACATGCCATACCACTTAGGGCCTGGGTTGCACAATCTTGTTGTCTTGGTAAAAAGGAGACCAGGTTCTTTTTTTTTTCCCCCTCTCTCTCTTTCTCTAATTATCAGAGGGAGTGAAGCACACCAGAAAGAAAGTACACTGTAATGGGACATGATCATGCCACAGTTCGGTCTCCATTTTTCCATCCTGTAAAGATTTTGGGCCTAGTGTGTTTCTCAAGGTGTTGGGATAGTGATTTGAACCACAATTAGCTTTTTGAGATTCTGCTTTCTTAACTACTAGGCTACAGGACTGGCCTCAGATGGTTAACATAACCCTATCCAAAGGACTACATTGCCATAAAAAGTAAAGAGACTCCCTAAAAGTATTTGTAATTCCTGAATTATGAAGATTAAGATGATATCATTTAGGGACCAGCAGTTAGCGTAATGGCTGTGTCGCTGGATTCCCATGTAGTCGACCATGGTTCAAGTCCTGGACCTGGTGGCTTAAACTCATGCTGGGCGCGTGTGCGTGCATGCCCAAAATCCTGAGAGGAGAATGGAGGCGAAGGGATTGTGGCATGGCCATTTCCCCTGGGGGGTGATTTCTTGCTTTCTGTCTCTCTGTCTTTCCAGCGAGTGCATGCACCTAAAGCAAAAACCTCCCCCAAAAAATAAAAAAGATGATATCATTTAAGAAAATGTTTTATTTCACCTTGTAAACAAATAGCTTACTATTTGGAGGTTACCAACAAAAAAATGAAAAAGAAAAAGGGCTTCCCAAAATACTTAATAGAAAATAGAATGTTTTTTACAAATTAATATTCCAAATAACTACAGCTGGAATTCTTGAATTAATTCATTCAGTCTTATTACTGTTTCCTGTTCCACTGGATCTTGGGTCGGCATATTACTTTTCACAAAGTGTTTCACAAAGAGTTCCAGAAATCCAGCTGAATCCTATGGTACAGTCTAGCAGTTGTCTAAAGGAATGTCAGCTTACATTCCATTTTTGTATCCATGAATCGTTTCTTAAAGTATCAGTAGTTGTGTCTGGTACAGTTCTTTTCCATAAGGCCCTGGTCCTTTGTTGTAGGCCCAGTTTCTATAGTTTATAGCAGCGCTGTATCATAAAAAAGAAAAGGCAGGAAGGCCGGACCCGACATTAATGAAGAGACTTAATAGTTATAGTCAGTTTGTACAGTAACTAACATCGGGAGGAAAGAGAGTAAAAACCTATTTCGATATAACATTTAATGGTTTACTGAAAATTTGATCAATGTTTATGTGAAAGGTAAGAATATACTTATTATGGGCATTAACGTCTCTAAGGCTTTCCGATCCATCTTACAGTTCAGTCACTCAAAAGATAACTTGTACATCCAGAGAAGACCAAGCTTCTTCATTTGATTTGACATAATTTAATAATGTTAAACTATTTAAGAAATACAAAAATTAATTTGTTTTACTGTCTTTCTTGTTATGAGGTGAAAGGAAAAAATCTTTGTGATTTTCCAAGGACCTTTGGGGATCCCCAAGATAGTTTAGGTATAAGAGACACACAGAGTTGATTACTACTACACTGTAGACAAAGGAAAATTATTGACTGATAACACACAACAACAAGAATTTGGATTAATCTCAAAAAAAAAAATGCCAAAGATCCATCGTGCACTGGGTAAGTACTGCATGGAGGGAACTGGGTCCCATGTGACTGACCTCAGTTCATATCTTGGCTCTGGCAGCTTGAAAAACACTAGTGTGCATGCAGCCACAAGTCCTGATGGAGTGGAGAAATGGAGACAAAGGATTGTGATGTGACCACACCCCATGCGAGCGTGCTTGCTTCTCTCATATCCCCTCACCAGCATATGCACCTGCACCCTGTGGCAAATGAAAAAATAAATCTTGTTGAGCGGGAAAAAACCTCATAGACTTAAAAGTACAGTGGTATAGTGTGGTCCCTCCTTATCCCTCCAACTTCCCAGAGCAATTGCTTTTTATTGATTTTAGCTGCTTGTTTTGAAAGTTACCTCGGTAATTATATGCTGCTATTTCCTATCAATTTTAGACATTATTCACTTCCTTTATGATAGAGGCAAAAACTATTCCCATTTTTCCATATAGCTTTTTAAAACTGTTATTAGAACAAGTAAAGGCTTATCATTATAACTTATATAAGTGTTACCCACTGCAGAGCCTGGTACTATATAATACCTTACATTTTCTTTTGGTGCTTTTTTACATTTTTACTGAAATTTATTTTATTATTACTGTTGTTATTTAGATTTTTGCCATAGAATGCGTACATGTGTGTGGGTGGGTATGAGAAATTGCACCTCCACAGGGGGGATGGCACGCTGCAGTCCCTTTTTCGCAACTGTCTTCTTGAAATTTTGGGTACCCACGTACACATGCCCAGCATGTTTTTCAAGCAGTGGAGTCCAGGACTCCAACCAGAGTAGGCCATGTGGAATCCAGTGCCTTAATTACTTGCCACTTACTGGCCCTTTTCTGAAATTTTTATCTGTTCTGTTTTTTCCTATTCATAGAATCATTTTGTGCATATGAGTATTTCTTTTTATCTGTTCTTTAACCTCCTTCTGTGGGAAACCGACCCTATATCCCTCTTCCCTCCTCTAGTCACCTGGTTCCTCAGCTTGTCTTCTGCACAGTGGTAATCTTTGGATTTTCATTTGCTGCTCTTGGGTTGTAGTACTAATTACTTTACCGCTCATATGTTTGGTGAACTTCATTGTCAAATAGTTTGCTAAGAAAAGAATCAATGGGAGTAATTTTCTGAGCCTTTAGCATGTCCTAACATGCATTAATGCTAACTCATGTTTGATATGTGTATATGTATAGAGTTATAAATTGAAAATCATCCCTTAGAATTTTTTAACACATTGCTGCCCCTTTTTCAGTTATCCAGAATTGCTGTGGAGAATTTCTCTTTTTTTTTTTTTGGAGAGGTTTTTCGCTATAGGGCGCGTGCGCTCGCCAGACAGAGAGAGACATAGAGACAGAAAGTGAGAAATCACCCCCCGGGGGGATGGTCACGCCGCAATCCCTTCTCCTCCATTCTCCTCTCGGGATCTTGGGCACGCACACACATGCGCCCAGCGTGAGTTTTAAGCCACCGGGTCCGGGACGCGAACTGCGGTCAACTACGTGGGAGTCCAGCGACATAGCCATTACACTAACTGCTGGTTCCCGAGAATTACATTTTTTTAAAAGTTTATTTATTATGTGATAGTGTCAGAGAGAGAGAGACAGAAAAGAAACAGGCATCCCCAACAGGGTCTTCATGCCATGATCTACCCCCTAGTCTTAGCCCAGATCATAGGTACAGAGGTGCCACCGGACTCCAAGAATTTGTGACTTTTTTTTTTTTTTTTTTCCAGTTAGTTTTCTATAGGACATGTACACTCACTAGGGGTAAATGAGGAGAGAGAGAGAAGGAAAGTGAGAAAGCACTTTCTTCCCTCTCTTCCATTCTCCTCTTGGGACTCTGGGCTCACATGCATTCAGCATGTCTCTCAAACCTCTGGGTCCAGGGCTCAACCCACACAGTCAGGCACCTGGGATCTAGTCACCTTAACCAGCTATCAACTGGTGCTAGAATTTGTGAAAATCTTCTTTTTTTAAATTATTTTATTTAATTTTACTCATTGTCATAATTTTACTTTATTTCTTTTGAAGTTGACCAGCAAGAGACAGAGAGAAGGAAGGTGAGAAAGCAAGCTGCCAGGTCTGGGACTCGAACCATGGTTACCCATGTGGGAGTCCAGCTGCCTTAGCCACCACATAACCTGCAGGGCCCCAGAATTTGTGAAATTCTGATTGTCATTCTATTTTTGTGTTCTGTTGCCACTCTTATCTCCAGGATTTTTCTTGGGGGCTTTTTGGAAGAAATCATACTTAGTATTCTGTGGACCTTTTTAGGATAGGATTTATGTCCTTAGTTCCAAGAAAGTTATCGTTGTAATTTTTTACACTAATTTTAGCTCTAGGAAATGATTGTGTGTGTGTGTGATTGCTGTTCTTTTTTGGAATGCCAGTTATTTGGACTTGGGATATCCTAGATGGATCCTTTAGAGTTTCCCCATTTTTCTAATTTGCTTTTACAGTATTTTTGGAAAGAGTTCTTCTCCCTCTTCTTCCATTTGTTTGCTTTTAGAAGTTTTTTTCTTCGGGGTGGGCGTGGGAGGCAGAGATAGTGAGAGGGAAAATGAGAAATCACTTCCCGGGGGGGATGGCCACATCACAATCCCTTCTCCATTCTCCTCCTTGAATCTTGGGGACACATGCAGACGTACCCAGTGTGATTATCAAGCCACTGGGTCCGGGACTCTAACAGCGTTGGCCATGTGGGAGTCCAGTGACTTATCCATTACACCATCTCCTGGCCCTCCAGTTCTTCTCTTCACTTATTTTGTGGTCATACTGTTTTTGTTTTTGTTTTGTTAAGAAGCTTTTTTTCCTATAAGGCATGTGCGCCCACCAGAAAGACAAACAGAAAGCAAGAAATCACCCCCTAGGGAGGATGGCCATGCTGCAGTTCCTTCTCTTTCATTCTCCTCTCGGTATCTTGGGCACACATGCACAAGCGTCTGGCATGAGTTTAGCCACCGGGTCTGGGACTTGAACTGTGGTCAACTACATTGGGAGTTCAACAACTTAGCCCTTAGGCCAACTGCTGGTCCCACAGTCATGCTGTTTTATTTACTAGTACTCTTTTTTTCTCTTTCATTTTCTTTCTTTTTTTCTTTTTCTTTTCTTTTTTTTAAGGTTTTTGCTGTAGGGCACATGTGCTTGCCAGAGGAAGGCAGAGTGAGATATCACCCTCCAGAGGAGGATGGCCACTCGGCAGTCCCTTTTTTCAGGATATTGGGCATGCAGGCACACTTGCCCAGTGTGATTCTCAAACAACTTGGTCCAGAACTCAAACCGAGGTCAGCCATGTGGGAATCCAGTGCCGTAACCACCATGCCACCTGCCGGCTCCATTATTTACCAGCACTGTTATCTGTTACTCTGATTTCTTCCTCTTCTGCCCTTGCTTTCTTTCTTTTAGTACCCTGATTCCTGCTTTAACTTATTCATTATCATTGTGTGTGTCTGTGTATGTAATACAATTTTTTGTCCTAAAGTTCAGTTATTTCTCGACAGAGAGACAGATATGTAACCTCAAAAGGGTTTTCATGCTATGTTGCTCCCCCAGTCCTGCAACCAGAAAAGATTAAGAAAATGCTCTGAGTGTTGAGGTAGCCCTGGGAAGGGATCCCCAGACTTTTCCACAGGGTCTCCAGCATTGTGCAACTGCCACCCCAACTGAATCCATTTTATAGCTGTTTGAAAGCACTGGTTAAAATTTAGTCAGAGTTTCTTTTGTGCCTTGCATCACATAGTTTACTTCAGGCTTTTTTCCCCCTTCTTTATTGGTTTTTTGTTTTCTGTATTCAAGCCTTTCATTGTGGATATTTTTTATGTTTCCTAAAAAATCTGAAAAGCCAGTTAGAATTTGTGTGTCTGGAAAGAATCTGTTGTTAGGTGGCTCTTACCTTGGGTCAATTACAGAATTAGCCCTTTGCTACGAGTATTTGTTTTGAAGGCCGTTTTTGTTGAGAAGAGGGTTTCTTCAACGGTGGGTGGGCTCACTGAAATGAGATCAACTTTTCCTTTTCCAAATAGCATTCATCCCACCAGCATTTGACTCATGTGAATTCAACCAAACACTTGAAAACTATGTGCCATAGGCAGCATTACTTTAATATTAACAGACACGAAGGAGATTCCTGTTCAGGTAAGACATAAAGCATACCTGTCAGTCCTATTGAATACAGCTGTAAACCTTGACAAATGCATGGAGCAGCTATCTGAGGATTCTAGAGAGTAAATAGATTGGGTAATAAGATCAGAGCCCAAAGTACCACCAAACTGGTGGTGAGCTTACAATTTTTTCCCCTCTATTTTTTTCTTTTGAAGGTTTTTGCTTTAGAGTGTGTGCACTTGCCAGAGAGAGAGAGAGTCAGAGACAGTGAGAGGAAAAGTGGGAAGTCAGACCCCCACCCCCAAGAGGGGATGGTCACACTGCAGTCTCTTCTCCACTCTCCTCCCGGGATCTTGGGCACACACACATGTCTGGCATGATTTAAAAGCCATCATGACTCGAACCTGGTCGGCCGTATGAGAATCCAGCTATGTAACCACTCCACCATCTACTGGCCCCTTTCTTCTATATTATATCCTCCAGCCTGAACTCACAACTCAGCCTGTAAGGCAAATGTGCACCAGAGCACAGATAAAGCGCCAGGAAATGGCCTCTGGTTTGGGCTCAAGAGGTAGAAAAGGGATCACTTAACATTCACATTGTAAAAAAAAATCCCTGTTTTGTTTTTGTTTTTGTTTTCTCTTTCTCATGTACTCCTATCCCAACAGTCTTATAGAAGTGGTGGTGCAAGTTTGTAGAAGCCAAAATTCTGAGGGACAAAAACCTTCCTCTGATCAGTGCAGTTGTGGGGCCAAGCTCCATTCATTATTCTCATGTTCTCTCTGCCCTTTGGCTGGACCCACACACAGCTGCACATGAGCAAGCACAGTAAGGTGACCAAAGACCCAGCATAACAGGCTGGAGGACCAGAAGAGCCTCTGGGTACCAGGAAGTACCAGGAAGATTGCAGAGAGAGGGGGGCTCAGGACAGTGAGGCATAAGTTGTTCATGACCTCCTGGGCTCATATGCATTGGTCTGTCCCTGATAAGCGTAAGAAAGACTTTTGAGAAACAAACTAATAAAAAGACCACACACTCCTAGTCCTGGATCAGCCACAGGATTATGTGCACGTGAGACAAACACAGCAGCATTGCAGAGGCTTTGAAAACTGAGCTGATGTGGGAGTACAGTACACGAAGGCAGTTACAATTTGTAGCCTGAGTCTAGCTAGGTCATATTATCTGCTGAAACAGGTCAACATCGGTAGGATTTAAGCAAGACCCAGAGTCTCGTAACAGTATTCAAAATGGCTGTAATTCAGAATTATTTGGCTTATAAATAAAGAACCAAGTAAATCTCAACTGTTATGGGAAAAGATTTATCTGATAAAAGACTGAAACAATCTAGTATAAAAATGCTCCAGCAGGCCATCACGAATGCTCTTTTTTTTTTTTTTTTTAATAGACCACAGATTAGTTTATTTTTAACACCCATCATGCCATGAATTCAGAGGGAATAAGTTCCAGTAGCTCAGGCTCCTTTCCATTGGTTCTCACAAAGTGGCCTTCTCTGGGTGGAGCAGGCTGGCGCTTTAGTTGAACCCAGGTTCCTTTCTCTTTGGCTTCCTTCTTTTTCTGGTCATTTTCCTTCACACGTTTTAGGAAGCTATCTCTGCTCTTAGAATGTTTAATATGCTCAAAACTCACATTGATTCTCTTGCCAAGAATCTTGCTTTTAACTTGTTTGTTCACAACAATGCCAACAGCATGCTGGGTAACATTGTAGATTCTTCCAGTTTTGCCATGGTAACATTTGCGGGGCATTCCTTTTTGAACAGTACCCATTCCCTTAATGTCTACAATATCACCTTTCTTGTAGTTGTAGATTTGCATATATGTCGCCAAAGGAACAACTCCATGTTTTCTAAAAGGCTTAGAGAACATATATCGGGTACCTCTCCTCTTTCCCTTTGTGTTCGTCATTTTGGTTAATTGCTGGAAGATGGCGGTTCCGGTCAAAAGAACGAATGCTCTTAAAACCAACAGAAAAATAAGTAGTTTCAATAAAGAAACAGAAAATATAAGAAGAAATAAATGGTAAGGTTAGAATTGGAAAATACAATAACCTAAATGAAAACTCACAGAATAGACTTACTTTGAAAGAGTGATGAGAGGAACCAGCAGTTAGCATAATGGCTATGTCGCTGGACTCCCACGTAGTCGACCGCGGTTCGTGTCCCGGACCCGGTGGCTTAAACTCACGCCGGGCGCGTGTGCGTGCGTGCCCAAGATCCCGAGAGGAGAATGGAGGAGAAGGGATTGCGGCGTGGCCATCCCCCCTGGGGGGTGATTTCCTGCTTTCTATCTCTCTGTCTCTCTCTGTCTGTCTGGCGAGCGCACACGCCCTGTAGCAAAAACCTCTCCAAAAAAAAAAAAAAAAAAAAACCTCTCAAAAAAAAAAAAGAGTGATGAGAGATGAGCCAATGAACTTGAGACAGAACAATAAAAATGATCTAATCTAAACTATGGTGGGGGTTGAAAGCAAGAGGGGAGAGAGAGAGAGAGAGAAAGCCTGATACTATTTGAAATAATTGCTGAAGACTTGTCAAAAAGTCAGAAGCATTCAGAGCAAAACTCATTACATGTAGAGAAAATCAATTAAAATGACTATAGATTTCTCATCAATAATTGAGGACAGGGCTGGCCCTATTGTTAAGGGAGCCTGATCCCACATGCCCAGCTGCACAGATCAAATCTTGGCCCTGGTGGCTTGATACTCACCATGCTGGGTGAGTATGAGTGTGTACCCAGAATCCCTGCAAGAAGAGAAATGAAGGGATTGCAGCATGACTAAGCTACATTAGAAGGTGCTTTCATCTCTTCTTCTCTCTACCTCTGGCAAGCCCATGTGCCTTTTGGCACTTTTTTAGTGTTTTTTTCTTTTTTTTTTTTTTCTTTTTTTAATGTTTTTACTGTAGGGTACAGGTAGTTGCTGGGGAGTCAGAGAGTCAGTGAGGGGAAAGTGAGAGATCATCCTTTCGGGGGGAAGGCCACACCCCAATTCCTTCCTTGTTTTCTGCCAGGGATTGTGGATACACACATGCATCTGGGGTGATTATCAAACTACTAGGTGCATGGCTTGAACAGCTGTTGGCTTTGTGGGAGTCCAATGCCTTAACCACCATGCCACCTGCTGGCCCTACTCTGGCAGTTCTTTTCAAAAAATAAATTCTGGAGACCGAAGGAAGTGGCACTATATTTTTTTAAATAATGAAAGAAGAGAAAGAAGTATTAATTCAGAATCTTCTATTCAGCCAAGTATTCTTGAAGAATGAAGTTGAAATTGTTCTCAGTTGAAGAAAAACTAAAGAGGGGCTAGTTAGATGGCACAGCACTGCTCAGGTGATGCTGGGTCCACATTGGGGATCGTAGGTTTCATTCCCTGATCTACCTATACATGCTGGGTGTCCATGACTCCGAATGGCTGGGAGGGTGCTGGGGAGCAGCACGAGACACTGTTGATGGTGCTTTTCTCTTTTGCCCTCTGTCTCTTCATTTATCTCTCTTTCATCCTCACTCTCAGAATGAAATAAACTTAGAAAAAAATGTTTAGGAAGTTCATCAAGGCAGAAATGGTAAATATCTGGGTAAATTACTTTCTCCTCTTTAGTTCTTTGAAATAGATTTGATTTTTGAAAGCAAAAATTACACTTTTGTCTGATAAAAGTTTGAAACATTTGCACATGTAGTGTATCAGATAGCTATCAATTTAACAAAAAGTCGAGAGAGGGAGGAAAGGGGCTGTGGGTAAAGGAACCTACAAGCTGGTGTCCTGAAATTTGTACCGATGTGATTTGAATTTATGGGGGTGACACGTAGGTCAATGTCAAAAATTGGAAAAAATTTATTATCTCTTATTTCTCAAGAGACACAGGTATGCTACATGATGCAGAGCCACAGAGGAAACATCAAGGTTTTGCTCAAGAGGTAGAAGCAGGAACACAGGAAATCCATAAGCGAGAACCTTTATTGGGATTTCCATGAGAAATATAAGCCAGGCGAGGTAAACGATTTATTTAGGATTGGCTAATTTTAATAATTCCAGCCAGCTTTATAAAGGACTTCATTAGATGTTTGGTACCCGGCCCTTGCTTGATTTAGGGCAAAAGAAATACTGGCTTGATGTGTGAGAGTTAGATGAAGAGGTAGGTGGGGTCATGGCACTGGATCTCAACTGGTTACACCTCAAAGACAGGCAAGCAAGCTGTCCACTTTCCCTAGGAGTTAGCTAGTCCTGGGAGGAGCGTTCTCTTCCCAGGTCTGAAAGACTCCTCCAGATGTCAAACCACTGTAAGATAACAGAGAATTAAAAGCATGATTAATGTAGGTGGCAAAGTTTCATACATTGCTCTTGAAATGATAGAATGTGGATTCTAAGTACAATCGAAAATATGGTATGTGTATTTTTTTAATTATTTAATTTTATTTATTTATTCATTTGTTTATTTTAATTTGACCAGAGAGAGACACGGAACAGAGAGAGAGAGAGAGAAATGGAAAGTGAGACAGCAGACTACCGGATCCGGGACTTGAATCGCAGTCGGCTATGTGGGAGTGTCCAGCACCTTAACCACCACGCCACCTGCTGGTTCCTTTTTTTAAAAAATTATTTATGGGGGCCAGCAGGTGGCATGGTGGTTAAGGAGGCTGGACTCCCATGTGGCTGGCTACGGTTCGAGTCTCGGATCTGGCAGCTTGCTTTCTCACTTTCCTTCTCTCTCTGTCTCTCTCTGGTCAGCTTCAAAAAAAAAAAAAAAAAAAATCAAATAAAACGACATTGAATAAAATACTTATAAAAAATTATTTATTTAATTTTATTTAAGGGTATGTGTATTTTAATCATAAGCATGACCACTTAGAAAACTAATGCATACATTATACATACAGTATATAATACAGGTAAGCATTACAAAGTAAAAG
The DNA here is from genome assembly GCA_026018925.1 of Tupaia tana. Lineage (NCBI taxonomy): Eukaryota > Metazoa > Chordata > Mammalia > Scandentia > Tupaiidae > Tupaia > Tupaia tana. Next base: position 38,581,734 of record JAKSZU010000018.1, read on the forward strand.
GTGGAAGAACATATGTTGTGCAATCAAAAGTGGCAATATTCAATATTATTACTACAGGTGATGTAACCTTTAGAACAAAGAAAATTATCAGAGATAAAATAGAGACATTACATAATAATAAGTCAGTATAACAATGTGAAATGTGTATATTCCTAACAGAGCTGTAAAATATGTGAAGCAAAAACTCACAGGAGGGAAAAATTGACAAATTCTAATTGTTGGAGACTTCCACATCCTTCTCAACAATTCTTAGAACCATTAAACAGATTGGAAAGGACATAGAAAAACCCAAACTACCATCAGCCAACCAAGTACTTACTAGTAGTCATTTATAGAGCATTCATTTTATTTTAGAGAGATTTTTGCTATATGGTATGTGCTTGCCAGAGAAACAGAAAGCAACTGGTACTCACTTTGTCTGGTTTTATCGTCAGGGTGGTACTGGGTACAGTTGTGTTAGATGTTCCTTCCTCTTGTATTTCCTGGGGAAAACTGTAAAATTGATGTTAAATCATTTTTAAACATCTTGTAGAATTCTACAGTGAAACAACCTGGGAATGGAGAGTTCTTTCATGGAAATTTTTTAATTAATTCAATTTCCTTACTACCTATGAGGCTATTCAAATGATCTCTTCTGGGCCAGTCTGATAGCACAGTGGTTAAGCACTAAATATGAAAGTCAAATCTCACATGGGAGGCCATAGTCTAAGTCCCAGCAGCTCTAAAACCATGCACAGGCACATGCCCAAAATCCTGATGAGAAGGAGAACCAGAGAAAATGGGGAGAAGGGAGGATTAGCTCCTGCCTTTCTGGCACACAAGCACACACCCTCTGGCAATTAAAAAAGATTGATTGATTTCATATTGGGTAACACAGAGTAGTCTGTAATTGTGAGGAACGGGTCAGAGCACAAAATAAGCATGAGTAAGAAAGCAGCTTCCCAGGGGGTAGTCATGCTGCAGTCCCTTCTCCAGTCTCCTCAGGATTTTGGGCACATGTGCACACATGCCCAGCTTGAGTTTGAAGCTGCCAGGTCGGTGACTCGAACTGCGATCAACCATCTGGGAGTTCAGTGAGATAACTATTATGCCATCTGCTGGACCTCATTTATAGAACATTCTACCCAGCAACACAGAATATGCATTCTTTCTAAGCACTTACAGAACTATCAAGATAGACCTTATTCTAGGTCGTAAAACAAATGTAAAATAATTAAAAATTGATGTAGAGTGTTTTTTAAAAATTGATTTATTTAGTTTATTATTATTATTATTATTTTAAGCTTGCTATAGGACACATGGGCTCACCAGAGGGACTGAGAAGAAAAAAAAGAGAGAGGGAAAGTGAGAAAGCAAGCCACCACATCCAGGATCTGAACTGGGGTCAACCATGACCAGTACTTCAACTGCCATGCCACCTGTTGGCCCCCAGTCTAGAGTGTTCTGAACAGAGGAATCAAACTAAAAATCATAACAAAAATGAAACAGGAAAATTAGAAACTAAATAACACGCTTATATTAATAAATAACTTGGGTCAGGACAAATTTTTTGAGATGTCACTAAAGTAGTATTAAAATAAATTTGTGACACTTAAGCGCTTACATTAGAATGAAAAGTCTTAATCTAAGCTCCTCTCACTTCAAGGAACTGAACAAAGAAGAGCACAATAAGCACAAAGTAAGCATAAGGAGGAAAGTATTATAAAAATAAAAGCAGAAATTAAGATGAAAATACAAGAACAATAGAAAATCAATGAAACTAATGCTTGTACTTTGAAAAGACCAGTAAAATTGACAAACCTCTTAGCAACACTGACAAAGATCGGAAAGAAGATGCAAGTTACTAATATCAGGAATGAAAACAGGATACCTCTGTAGACATCAAAATGATAAGAAAATACTACAGATGCCTCTACATATATTAATTTGGCAACTTAGATGAAATGGACCTATTCCTCAGAAATACAGACTACTCTGTGTTACCCAATATGAAATCAATCTTTTTTTAATTGCCAGAGGGTGTGTGCTTGTGTGCCAGAAAGGCAGGAGCTAATCCTCCCTCCTCCTCATTTTCTCTGGTTCTCCTTCTCATCAGGATTTTGGGCATGTGCCTGTGCATGGTTTTAGAGCTGCTGGGACTTAGACTATGGCCTCCCATGTGAGATTTGACTTTCATGTTTAGTGCTTAACCACTGTGCTATCAGACTGGCCCGGAAGAGATCATTTGAATAGCCTCATAGGTAGTAAGGAAATTGAATTAATTAAAAAATTTCCATGAAAGAACTCTCCATTCCCAGGTTGTTTCACTGTAGAATTCTACAAGATGTTTAAAAATGATTTAACATCAATTCTACACAGTTCCCCCCCTCCCCCGCCCCAGGAAATACAAGAGGAAGGAACATCTAACACACTGTATCCAGTACTACCCTGATGATAAAACCAGACAAAGCGAGAACCAGACTGAATGCTCTCCTGCACTGGAACAAAGCAAGCATGTCAGCTCTCACCATTATTCTTCAGCATAGTGCTGGACTTTCTAGACACTGCAGTAAGGCAAGAAAGTAAACATAAAAGGTATATAAATCAAGAAAAGAAGAAATACTTGTAGATGACAGTTTACTGCATAGAAATTCCCCAGGAAACTACACACCGAAATCCTTGGACTAGAAATAAGTGAGATCAGGAAGGTCACAGGATACATGATAAATACATGGAAATCCATTGTGTTCTGTATAGCAGTGAACATCTAGAAACCAGTATTAAAAATGCAATAATACCATATACGGTTACAAAAAAGAGAAATATGGGGGACCAACAGGTGGCATGGTAGTAAGGCACTGGACACCCTCACATGGCTGAACAGGGTTCGAGTCCCAGACCTGGTGTCTTACTTTCTCACTTTCCACCCTTTCTCTCTGTGTATCTCTGGTCAAATTAAAATGAATGAATAAATAAAATTAAATAATTTTTTAAAAAGAGAAATATGTAAGGGTAAATATAGCAAAACATGTATAAGACTTAAATACTCTGAAAATGCTAGGCAGCTGAAGTGGCATAAACACAGCACTCTATGATGCTGATGCCATATGGTAAGTTCCTGGGTTTGCATCCTGAGGCCTTCCTGTGCACGCTAATCATGCATGTGTGTGCCCCTGCCTGTTACCCTGGCTGATCACAAGATGAAGACCTAGTTGGGGTGCCTGTCTCTCTCTCTCTCTTTCTCTGTCTCTGTTTCTCTCTCATGGAAGAAATAAACGAAAGGGGAAAAAATAAAAATTTTGAAGAAATAAAGCAAAAAAAGATTTAAATAAATGGAGATACATACCAGATTCATGGTTAGAACTCAGCAAATGTCAGTAATCCTCATAGTGGTATCCAGGTTTAACACAATTGTGGACAAAATCCTAGCAAAACATTTTGTAGACATAGATTATTCTAAAGATAGTATGGAAAAGTAAAGTAACTAAAGGAACTGGAAAACATTTTAAAAGAAGAAAGCAAGAGCAATCACTATCCAATTTCAAGGCACTATACAACCATAGTAATCAAAATTGTTATTAATGAAGGAACAGATACATAGACTGGTAGAATGGGGAACTCAGGAGTAACCTTTCACTAGTAGGCCAACGGATTTTTGACACATTCGTTTTTTCAAGAAGTGATGCTAGAGGGGCTGGCAGGTGATGCGGTAGTTAAGACGCTGGACTCCCACATGGCCAACCATGGTTTAGTCTCAGACCAGGTGGCTTGAAAATCATGACAGGAGTGTGTGCATGGTGCCCAAAATCTCTAAAGAATGGAGGAGAAGGGATTGCGCTGTGCCATCTCCCCTGGGGGTGATTTTTCACTTTCCCTCTCCAGTGAGCACATACCCTGTGGCAGAAACCTTTAAAAAAATAAAAATAAAAATAAAAAATGGTACTAGAGCCATTTGATATCCACTAACAAAAATGTGAACCTCAACCTTATACCATATACAAAAATCTATTCACGATAGCTCATGAATTTAAATGTAAATCTTTTAGAAGATAACAGGAGAAATCTTAGGGACCTAGGGCTTGTTAAGGGAAGAAGTTAATAAGGTGGACTTCCTTAAAATCATAAACCTTTGCTGTCACAAAGCACCCTGTTAATTGGATACGTAGGCCAACTATAGCTTAACCAAACCACCTATCTGACAAAAGATTCACGGAGAATATACAAAGTACTCTGAAAAGTCAACAGTATAAAACAAGCAATTCAATTAGAAAATGATGCAAAAAAAAAAAAAAAAAAAGTGAGCAGATATTTTCCCAAGAAGATGTGTAGATGATGTGCAACATTGTCTGCCATTACTAAGACCATGATGATATACCACACTCCTGTTAGGATACTGAAATAAAAAGTAGTGATAATATCAAATGGTGGCAATGTTGTGGGAAAACTGGATTTCTCATATATTGTTGAGAAAGTGTAAAGATAGTATAGTCATTCTGGAAAATAGATCAGTAGTCTTTGGTTAGCTAAATGTGCATTTACCATATTACTCAAGCAGCTGCATTCCTGGCATCTTTCCCATAGAAACAAAAATTTGAGTCCTTGTAAAAACCTGCATGTGCTCATTCAAAGCATCCTTATTTGTAATAGTTGTATTTTTTTTTTTTTGACATAAACTATCTCAATGTAAATGTCCTGGTTTTGATACTGTATACAATTATTTAAGGTGTGATTAGGGAAAACCAGATGAAAAATGCACAGAATCTTTTTATACCATCATTGGAAGTTCTTGTGAGCCTATAATTACTTCAATTAAAATTATTTCAGAATTTTTTTTTTTTAATAACCTAGAGCCACAACCTAAATACAGTATAAATTTAAACAGGTGCTAGCTAAATGTTGCTCATTTGGAGATCTTCAGGGATGCTGGGAGTTGTGGCACACACCTGTGGTCTCAGCTGGGAGGGTAAAGCAGGACGATCATGACGGAAAAAAAAGCTTTTTTATCCAGCATCAGTAATCTCCATGCTTCAGTACCCGGACTACAAACACGTTAGGTGTATTTAAAAGGTTACTTAGAAAGAAAGAAATCAGTGCTAAACATCATACTACCTAGATTGAGCTTTTTCTCTGTGACATTTCCATCAGATTTCTGGTGTGTTATCTACTCAGGAAGATTTAGTAGTTTTGAGTATTAGGCACACAAGGAATTCACACACGTTTTTGAATATAAATTCTAACAGTAAGACTGACCCATAGTGGTTAAGGTGAATCAGATCCCATATGGCTAACTGTGGCTCGAATCTTGGCCCCCTATGCTTTGAAATACATGTCCGTGTATGACCAAAGTTCCAATAGGATGGAGAAGTGGAAGAGAGGGGAATCACCCCCCCCCCCCCCAAATGGAGTGCTTTCTCCCCCCTCTCTCTCTGGCAAGTATACAACCTTCTGGCAGTTAAGTAAGTAAATAAATCCTAACTGCAGATGTGTGTTTATCAGCACAGCAAGTATACAGTCGGTACAACTTGGAAAACCTCATTCTGATCGTATTGTCCAGGTTGAACACTTAGACATATAACTAGCATTATTTTATTTTATTTTATTTTATTTTATTTTATTTTATTTTATTTTATTTTATTTTATTTTATTTTATTAGGTTTTTGCCATAGGGCACACATGCTTGCCAGAGACAGACAGAGGGATAGAGGGAGGGAAAGTGAGAAGTTCCCAGGGGGCATAACCATGCTTCACTGCCTCTAATTTAGAATTGAAAAAACTGGGTTTGTGACTTGAACAAGGTTATACCAATAATGTTGCTGGAATTTGGAATTAATACATTGACTTGAAAGCCATAGTTATTAATAAATATATATGTTCCACTGTTCACATGTGCGTGTTTCCTTGCTTGGTTCACAAGTATGCTGCCAATAACAACTTACCCGCTAAGAAAAAAAAATTTCCTTTCTTACCTCATTTAGACTTTTTTTTTTTTTCCTTTTTGGAGAGGTTTTTGCTATAGGGCGTGTGCACTCGCCAGAAAGACAGAGAGAGACAGAAAGCGAGAAATCACCCCCCTGGGTGATCTCCTCTCGGGATCTTGGGCATGCACGCACATGCACCTGGCATATGTTTAAGCCACCGGGTCTGGGACTCGAACCGCAGTCGACTACATAGGAGTCCAGCGACAGCCATTGCGCTAACTGCTGGTCCCATTTAGGCCTCTTTTGATAACAGTATTTTAGAACAGCAGTACTGGCCAGCATTCTCTGGTTCTTTGTGCTTAGGTCTATATTTAATCTAAGCAGTCTAGAGGCTGGATGGTGGCGTAGCAGTACCCGTTGGCGCTGACTAACATGGGAAGATTCTGGGATTATGTCTGGAGATCCCCTGAGTTTGCCAGGTATGCATGTGCCCATGATCTGTGGCTGGATGGCACTGGGAGAAGATTGGAGTGAGGAGACCCTGTTGAGGGTGCACATCTCTCCTTTCTTTTTTCTTTTTTAAAGAATTACTTCTTTAATTTTATTCATTTCCTTTTTTTTTTTTTTTTTTTTTTTTTTTTGGAGAGGTTTTTCGCTATAGGGCGCGTGCACTCGCCAGACAGACAGAGAGAGACATAGAGACAGAAAGCGAGAAATCACCCCCCAGGGGGGATGGTCACGCTGCAATCCCTTCTCCTCCATTCTCCTCTCGGGATCTTGGGCATGCACGCACACGCGCCCGGCCATTTCCATTATTTTTTAATTTGACCAGAGAGAGACAGAAAGAGGGAAAATGGGAAAGCTAGCCACCAGGTCCAGGGCTCAAACCATGGTCAGCCATATGGGAATCCAGTGCCTCAACCACCATGCCACCTGCCGGCCCCACACACCTCTCCTTTCTTAAGCACAGAAGAGATTAAGAAATTGTGTCCATTTGTTTTGTCAGCTCAGAAATGGAGTCTTGTCTTTATTTTTTGCATCTTCCAGCAAAAGTTTCAACTCAAAATTTTCAGCCCTGTGGCAGTGTTCTCCATGAATTCTTATTAACAATCTGTAGTTTCAACATCATCATTCCCTTATTTCTTTTTTTCCTTTTTTAATTGCCAGAAGGTACATAGGCTTGCCAGAGGCGGGGTTGAGGGGGAGCACCCCTCAGTGGGGCATGGTTGTACTGTAATCTTTTTTTCCTGCATTTCTCCTTCCCATCAGGATTTTGGGCATGCATGCATGCACATGTACCTGGCTTGTTTGTCAAGCCACCAGGATCAGGATTTGAACTGCGATCGGCTATGTGGGATCCCACTTCCAGTGCACATCATCTAACCACTGAGCTAATACTAGTTGGCCCATTATCTCCTACTTCACGTAGATTCTCCTCACCCAGTGTGAGGGTCCAAAGTTATTTTTTGAAAGAATTGGGTAAAATCAGGTTCATTGTATAATTATCTGAATATTTTTCTTTTGAGCGATTTTTGCTACAGTGCGCATGCACTCATCGTAGAGATAAAGAGACAGAAAGTGAGAAGTCATCCCCAAAGAGGGATGACCACGCCTCAATTCCTTCTCCTCCATTGTCCTCCCAGGATTTGGGGTATATGTACACATACGCCTAGCATGAGTTTTAAGCCGCTGGGTCTGGGACTGGAACTGAAACTGCGGTCTACTATGTGGGAGTCCAGTGACGCAACCATTACGCCATCTGCTGGTCCCCTGAAATTTTTCTTAGTGAACATCCATAAAATTATAAATAGTGTAGGTTGTTCCAATCAACTGAATGGATTTTTTAATTAATTTCTTTCTTTCTTTCTTTCTAAATGCCTTCAAGAAATCTGTAAACCAAGTGTACCAATAATATTTATATTTAGAAATTAAGGGTGGTGGTAGCAAGCAAAGATAAAGATTTGTTCTCAAGTAAATTATTTGATTATATTATCTCTTGGTTTTCATCATAGTAGTAATAAATGACTGGCAGCAAGCAAAGATGTATGTTCTTTATAGGTATAAATAAATTCAGCCTTGAGATTATCCACCATACAACTGGGCAAACCCCTGAGATCACATTGCAAGATACACAGTGTGCATCAGATGCCTTCCTTTAGATTTTTGTATAAATTTTCCTATTCCTATGAAGTTTGATTAAGCAGTTTATATTTGTCATTTTTAACTTTTGATTTAAAACATGACATTTTTCCCAAAGTTATAAACATGTCTGTGATTTTTGTAAAAATCAGCCTGACATCTGTAATTACATATGTAACTCATGTGTTGTATGATGCTTTGATATACTTTCTTACCTTCTCATTACAGGAATATATTAAAGGAATCTGTGAACCTGAACTAGAAGAAAGAGAACATTACCCCAAGGCCATGCACTGCATTTTTGTTGGGGCACAGAGCCTGTTTCTGAAGAGCTTGATTCAGGATACTTGTGCCGACCTCTGCATTCTGGACATTGGCCTTCTTGGCATCAGAGGAAGTGCCGAGGCTGTGGTTATGGCGAGGAGTCACATCCAGCAGTTTATAAAGCTCTTTGAGAGTAACGAGAACCTACCAACCAGTCAGAGAGAATCTGAGATAAAAAGGGAATTCAAACAGTTTGTTGAAGCCCATGCAGACAATTATACAATGGATTTGTTGATTTTGCCCACTTCCTTAAAAAAAGAACTTTTGACACTCACACAAGGTGAGGAGAATCTATTTGAAACAGGAGATGATGATGTTATTGAAATTAGAGATGCTCAACAAACAGAGTTTACACAGAATGCTGCCACAGGGCTGAATATTTCTAGAGACGAAATTATTTTGCAGGAAGATGCAAGAAATAAAGCTGGGACGCCTGTTTCTGAGCTCACAAAACAAATGGACATAATCTTTTCTAGTTCACCAGATGTGCTTTGTGTTCCTGTAAATGGTCTTGCTCCAGATGAAGAGGTGCTTTCCAAAGAGAGAATTTGTCACAAAAGGAGATTTTCTGATTCTGAAGAAAGACATACCAAGAAGCAGTTTTCTTTGGAAAATGTTCAAGAAGGAGAGATTTTGCATGATGGTAAGACCTCAGCCGGAAATGTCATCATTGACCTGTCGGATCCTTCTACTGATCCTGAAAATTTAAGTCCAGATGTAAAAGACACTACTGAGGAGATGGAGTACAACATCCTCGTAAACTTCTTTAAAACTATGGGCTATTCCCAAGAAATTGTTGAAAAGGTCATTAGAGAGTATGGGCCATCTACTGAACCATTATTGCTTTTAGAGGAAATTGAAAAAGAAAATAAAAGGTTTCAAGAAGACAGAGAATTTTCACCTGGTACTGTGAATCCAGAGACCAACAAAACCAAAAGTAAAGGTGTTTGCAGCAGTGTGAACGAGCTTACAACAGATTGCACTCCAAAGAAAACACAGACTCACACGCAGCAAAATATGGTCGAAAAATTTTCTCAGTCACCATTCAAAGTAGAAGCTAAACCATGTACCTCAAATTGCAGGATTAGTACTTTCAAAACAGTGCCAATCGAACAGAAACATGAGCTCTGGCGTTCAAACCAGAACTACGTTTGTAACGTAGACCTTGAAACTGATGGCCTTTCACCCTCTGTTGCCCCTTCAAGTCCCAAAGAAGTTAATTATATTTCAAGGGGACCTTCAAGTCACCAGCCAAGAATTCCAGGTTTTCCTGAAAATGGTTTACAGCAGCAAGCAGAGCCCTTACTTCCAAATAATATGAAATCTGCCTGTGAAAAACGTTCAGGATGTTGTAGCTCTCCTCAGTCTAAACCAAATTGTCCACCCCTTTCTCCACCAATGCCGCTGCCCCAACTGGTACCTTCAGTTACTGATTCAAGGTTGACAGGACCTTCTGATCATATTGATTCCTCAGTTACGGGGGTTCAAAGGTTTCGAGATACCCTAAAAATACCCTACAAGCTGGAATTAAAAAACGAACCAGGGAGAACGGATTTGAAGCACATTGTTATAGATGGGAGCAATGTTGCAATTACGTAAGTCCCCTCTTGCCAATTATTTTATAGTTTTAAGGAGGGCTCTAAGCAGTGTTTCAAATTACATGTGTATATAGGAACAAGTCTATGCATCTGTCTATTTGATCTGTGGCCTTGCCTGGGGAGCAGAGGAAACTAACCAACTGGTTAGAAAAGTTTCATCATTCCATCTTCTGGAGTCCTGAACTTTGCTTCACCCTGCTAAACTTAATATTTCTAAGGGGTAAGAAATGATATAAATTTATTTTTTCCCATTTTATTGCCCAGTGATACGCAGTATAGAGATTTAAATTATTAGATTCTTAATACTCTGTAAGTACCATTAGGTTCTGAATATGAAGTTGGCGCCTCAGGCAAAAAAAGAAATGTTTACTCTAGACTACGCCTGTCTCTAGCTACGTGTGCAGTGATAATAGGTGTGATGTATTTCTGTTATACTTCTGTTGAGAGAGCAGCAGCAATTTTCTTTCTTTCTAAGGCAATTAGTCAGTTTGAGCTTCAGTATGGGCCACTTCTCTTACTAAATATTTATAAATGCATATTTTTAGTAAAAAGAATGAACAATGATTTGTATTTGCCCTGCCCCTCTTAAGGTTCTGATTTTATACTTGTGAAGGATTGGATTTCTTCTCCAAGGGCAGTTCAATATAGTGGCTAAGAAGAATGTGAGGGTCAGTCTCCATCCCACCATGGATCAGCTGTTTGATGTTGGACAGGTCACTTAGCTAACCCTCTGAGTTTCAGTTGTTGTAGTCTGTTCCATTTCAACTGTCCTTAGAGACATCTTTATCATACCATTTCAACAACCACTTTTCAAAATTGGCCACCCTATTGATTTTGAAGAAGTTGCCAAGGTCTATAATTACAAATAGCCACAATTCAAGAAATGGGGAACCTGGATATGAAATTAAAGAGGAATTGTGAAATCTTAAAAATGCTTTTACTGAATTACTGGATGTTTGTGTGACTGCTTTCCTAGGAGTCCTAAAAGATCAATTAATGCCCTGAGTTTTTAGGAATACCTGTTTAGATCAAAAAACTTGATTTTATCACTAAAATATGTTTATTATATATTACAATTTGTTTGTCTTATTAGTTTTTTATTTGACTTTCAAATACCCAAGAAAATGCAATGAATTCCCACAGGCTCATCTTAAAACTTCAGTAGCTACCCACTCATGGCCAGTCTTGTTTCATGTATTATTCTGCTGCCTTAGATCCATATTAGTTTGAGGGAAAGTTCAGATATATCATTTTGCCTATCAGTCCTTTAGTATATGTGTTTTTGTTTTGTTTTTAAATTTTTCAGAGGAATCATGCTCTCATTAGAGAGAAAGCAAGCAGCCCACAGGGTATTTGGCATGCCACTCTTCCTTCTCCATCTCTCCGTCCTTTTCGGATTTTGGACACACATGCACACATGCCTGGCATGTGTTACAAACCACTAGGTGTGGCCATGTGGGATCTAGTGCCCCAACCACTTAAATATGTGTATTTTAAAAATAAAAGGATTCCTTTGCTTTTTAGTTTTTGAGTAAATTATTGATCCTGTGTTTTGCTGTGCAAAAAGAACAGAATAGAAAACGCCAGCATTTCAGATGTTACAGAACAGATGTTGAAGATAGGCAATAAAAATATGTAATATACTTGGCTTCATTTCCAAATAGTACTGTTTATTTTCATTTCACTTTGTTTTTTGGCAGCTCTATTGGGGGAAACCCAGCAAATGACCCACAGCTGCATAGCATTTTCTAAATAAATGTAATATACAGTTTCACTCATAGTCCAAGCCCAGTACTGTTTCCTCATTGTTAAAATCTCTTGAGCCAAATGATAATATAAAGTTTAAGTAACATGGGACCAAACAGTAATGCAACTGGACCTATATGGAAAACGTCCTGGGTTCGAATCATAGGACCTTCCTGAGCACACCAGGCACACATGATTTTTGTTGGCTGAGACTGGGGGTGAATTAAGGTCGGAAGACTGTTGGGGGTGTCTGTTTCTCTCCCTCTAGGAAGAAATAACATTTAAGTCATGATTAGAATACTAAACCTTTTTTTTACTTTTCTGAATGTGGAAAGATTTCCCAGTTGGTGTTCAAAGAATAAGAAATGCAAAGTAACAAAATAAGCAGTAATAATGATAACTTTAAAAAAACATATTCTGTAATGTATATTTCTCAGAAGGCTCACAGTTGGAATTTGAGTGGTGCTCTCTCTCTCCATGACAGGTTGTTTTGTTTATCTAGTTCTTCCCACTTTGCCTGTAGTGCCCCCTTAGTCTTTATGACAACCCGAAACACTCCCACTTACTTCCTAACATCCTTGAGTACAGTACCCTATTTTTTGAAAACCACTGATTAGTGCCCTATGGGAAATCTGGAAGCTGACTTCTGTTAATTTTTTTCAAAAACTGATTATCTGGGGAGGAATTGAATTTTTGAATTCACAGATGTCTCAGTTTAAAGGCAACAGTTACAAAAGGGTATGTTACCCTAAGACAAACTTTTTGCTTGATTTGATTGTAGAGTGATCTGAAAATATCAGTGATTAAAATCTGACCTTATGCTGGGGGTTAGGGGGAACTGCTTAAATGGGTCTAGGGCTTCATTTTGGAGTGATGGGAATGTTTTGGGACAAGATGTTGAATTGGTGGTTGGCCACCATTATGAATGTACTAAATGCCATTGAAGTGGTTACTTTACAATGGTTATTATGTGTTCTGTCACTCTTTCCTCAATCATTGTTTTTTGGGGCTGGCAGGTGGCATGATGGTTAAGGGCACTGAACTCCCACATGGCCAACCACCATCCAAGTTTCAGTCTTGGTGGCTTGCTTTCTCCCTCTCTCTCTGTCCCTTTTGGTCAAATTTAAATAAATAAATTAATTAATTAAATAATTTTGTAAAAAAAAATTGTTTTTTTAAGTTAAAAAAATCAACTGTTATTCTGAATCAGTTGCTTCAATGTTAAGTGTGAATTAGATTAGACTACAAATTCCTTGGGGAGACTGATTTGTGTCTGTTTACGTAACTACCCCTAACATCCTTGGTCCCTGGCATAGAGTAGACACTGAATAAAAACTCGATGAATGCAAAACAGGACTTTTGTAATTGCTTCTCACCACCCGTTTGTAATTTTGTGGTTGAAATGACGGGACCAGCAGGTGGCATGGTGGATAAGGCACTGGACACTCCCACATGGCTGACCACAGTTCGACTACCAGACCTGGTGGCTTTCTCACTTTCCCTCTCTCACTCTCTCTTTCTCTCTGTGTGTGTGTGTGTGTGTGTGTGTATCTCTGGTCAAATTAAAGTAAATGAATTAATTAATAAAATTAAATAAATAACTTTTAAAAATGACAGTGATCGATTCAGATTAAAATTCAGTTCAACGGAGCCAGCAGATGTTGCTGTGGTTAAGGTGCTGGATCCCACATGACCTATTCCGGTTCAAGTCCTGGACCTGATGGCCTGAAAAATACTCCAGTTCATATGTATGCATGCCCCAGATACAAGGAAGAGAATGGAGGGAAGGGATTGTGGCATGACCACCTGGGGGGGGGGGGGGGGTGAGTTCTTTCTTTTCCTCTCTTTCTGTTTCTGTCTTTCTCTGAAAAGTACAGAGGTACCCCATGGCAAAAATCTGAAAACAGATATTTGGAATGTTAACAGCTGAAGCACCTGTTACAACATTTCAGGCATAGTATTTTTTTTTTTTTTTTGAAGAGGTTTTTGCTATAGGGCATATACACTCGCCAGAAAGAGAGAGACAGAGAGATAGAATGCGAGAAATCACCTCCCAGGGGGATGGCCACACCGCAATCCCTTCTCCTCCATTCACACCGCAATCCCTTCTCCTCCATTCTCCTCTCGGGATCTTCAGCACGCACGCACACGCGCCCGGCGTGAGTTTAAGCCACTGGGTCCGGGACTCGAACTATGGTCGGCTACATGGGAGTCCAGCGACAGCCATTACGCTAACTGCTGGTCCCAGTAGTACTTAATTTTTGAAAACATAATGTCACACCAGTTTTGTAAGGCAAAGTTATTTATAATTTACATAACATGAAATGACCTAAAAATCTGGTTTATGCTGAGACGAGATTTGAGCCCATAATGTTTCTCCCCCACCACACACCCTGTCTCCTCCCACAGAACTGAGGTTGGAATTTTCAGGCCTTAGTACCACTGGATACTTAAGTCTTGGGTTGCATAAGTATTGTTGAACAAAACCTCACACATTTTACCCGACGAGTTGGGGAAGAGTTAAAATGTGAGTCCTTAGGGGAACCAGCAGTTAGCGTAATGGCTATGTCGCTGGACTCCCATGTAGTCGGCCGCGGTTCATGTCCTGGACCCGGTGGCTTAGAACTCACGCCGGGCACGTGTGCGTGCATGCCCAAGATCCCGAGAGGAGAATGGAGGAGAAGGGATTGCGGCGTGACCGTCCCCCCTGGGGGGTGATTTCTCGCTTTCTATCTCTCTGTCTCTCTCTGTCTGTCTGGCGAGCGCACGCGCCCTATAGCGAAAAAAAACCTCTCCCCCCCCCCCCCCAAAAAAAAAAAAGAAAAAAAAAATGTGAGTCCTTAGCAATAGGATCTGTTTGTGAGAACCTCCATCCTTGAGCAGCCCGGGCCTACCTTCCCTGGTCCCTGCAGAACCTTTGTTTATTTGCCTATCCAGCTTGATGTCTGGCTCATGCACACCCGTGAGAAATTCTAAAACACCCTACCTTATGCTGCTGATTATGTATATCTTAACTTGTTTTTTTCCCCCTTGTCACCGTGAATGAGTCAAATGATGAGTAAATGGAAATTGTTTGCGGTGTATGGCTAGACCTCACAGCCGTGGCCGAGTAACATTTGGGCTCTGTCAGCTCGAAACTTCAGCGTAAGAGCACCTGACTTATCTGGGTTGATAATTTTCCATGTTGATGAGAACTATATATTTCAACCATTTTTCATGCTAGTCCTTCCGTGTCAGAGTTCCATGACTATTCATTAAGTGGAAGCTATAGAAGGAAATAATGCTTTCCTGGGCAGCCAGAACGGGCTTTCCACTATTTCCCCACACCAAGCTGTCCTCACTGCCATGAGTTATCTGCCTTCTTCCTCTGCCTTGGACATGCTTCCTTTTAGTTGGCTGCCTGTATAAGGAGGACAACCAACTTGTAACCAGTTATATGGAAACAGCAGTTTAAACCCCCTTTGAGCTGCATGACTGGCTTCTGAGCCTGTGTGCTCATTCTGCATTTGGAGCCAGAAGTCCCAGAGCTTTGGCCTTCCACAAAGTAAAGAAGGGTCTTCTGTATATTGTATATATACTTTGTCTCCAGGCCAGGGTTTATTTGTCAGCAAGCAGCTCTGCTTTGGTTACAGAGAGGCTGGTAGACAGTGATTAAGCACATTTCTGTCTGGTCAGGGTGTTAGACTTAAAGGAAGAGCAGTCCATAGTGGACCCCCTGTGTAATTTTGAGGACAGTAACTTGGATCCACTTGATGTTTTTTGTGTTTTTTTGTGTTTTTCCCCCATAATTTTATTTTCTGAGTTAATCTATACACTCTGTACTAAAATTTTGAACCACTTTTTATTCAGCTTTGGAGATATTTCAAAAGTAGTAAGATTAGTGAAAGAACACTTTGGGAATTAGTTTGGAGTTGGTGTTTCTGGAAACTCCTCTTATTCTTCTTTAAGCTTATGAGGGCTCCAGGATATCAAAATTTATCTATCTGCTTTGTCTCCTTTTTCTTCAGTTACTCAGTGAAATGAAACTGGGTCTTTAATTTGCCATAGGGTATGTACATAGCCAGGGAGAAAGAGAGGCAGAGAGGGAAAGGGAGAAGCATCCCCCCCCTCCCCCATGGGTCATGGTCACACTGCAGTCCCTTTTCCCTTTCTCCATCCTTTCAGGATTTGGGGCATGCACATACACAGGCCCGGTGTATTTTTCAAGACACCAGGTCTGCGACTCAAATTCCCATATGGATCCAGCTCCCTTAACCACCAAGCCACCAGCTGGCCCCCAAAACTGGGTATTTTAATACCTTCACCCAGTTTCTATTGTTGCCATCAGCCGACAGAAGCATTTAAAGAAAAGAGAAACAGTAGGTAGTACACATTTGTATCTGTCGAATAACCAAGGAGACATTTTATAAACTTTTTGAGTTCATTTCTCAAAAATTATCCTTTTGAAGATTAAATATATACAGATCCCTTGGTTTTTCAAAGAACCCGTGAGGATGGCATGGTAGTGAAAGCAGCTGAATCCTGTGTGACCAACTGTGCAGTTAAGAGTACTGGACCTGACTTGATGGTTTGAAAAACACACCTGGTGCTTGTGTATGCATGTCCAAAAGCCTGAAAGCAAAAGAAATGGAGGGGAGAGATTGTGGCATGACTGTCCTCCATAGGAGTACTTTGTCTTCTCCCCTTCCCACTGTACCCTCGGTGACCATACACACCCTCTAGCAAATTAAAAGAAAGAACCCCTGGGTCCAGCAGGTGGCATAGTAGTTAGGGCCTGGTCTCTCATGTGGCCGTCCTCAGTTCAAGTCCCAGACCTGGCAGCTTGAAACTCAGGCTGGGCATATGTGAATGTATGCCCCAAATCCCAGGAGGAGAAGGGATTGTAGTATAACCATCCCCCCCCCCCCCCCCCCCGGGGATAATTTCTTACTTTTTCTCTCTTTGTCTTGGTGAGCGCTCATACTCTGTAGCAGATATCTCTCCAAAGAAAAAGAAAGAATCCCTTGGGTCAGCTTGTGGCATGGATCCTACATGGCTGACTATGCAGTTCAAGTCCTGTACCCGGCAGCTTGAAAAACACACCAGGTACAAGTGCAGGTGTGTCCAAATTCCTGAAAGGAGAATGGAGAAAGAGTTGCATTATGGCCATGGCCCCTGGGTGGGTGGTTTTCTCTTTTTATCTCTCTTTCTCCAGCAAATACACGTCTACTATAGCAAGAACTAAAAAAAAAAAAAAAAAAAGAAAAAGAACCTCCGAGTATTTTAGATATTTGTATTAAGACTGGTTTTCTTGTGGGTCAGAAGATGGAGTTGCAGTTATATTGCTGACTTCCACATGGCTGACTGCGGTTCAAGTCCTAGACCTGGATGCTTGAAACTCATGCTGGGCATGTGTGCATACATGACCGAGGTCCCTGGAAGAGAAGGGATTGTAGAGTGGGATCCCCACAGGGGTGATTTCTCGCTTTCCCTCTCACTGTCTCTGTTCCTCCTCCTCCTCCTCCTCCTCCACCTCTTCCACCACCATCCTCCCACCCAGTGCACGTGTCCTAAGGCAAAAACCTTTATCAAAAAAAAAAAAAAGACTGGTTGACATTAACGTTAGGCCTGTTCTCTCATGATTAGCCAGTTAGAGTGATGGATACTTTATTCTTTTTTAAAAGATAAAAAAGGCCTCTTTTTTTTTTTTTTTAAAGACTCCTCCCATTCTGTTTTCCAGTAACAAATGCCATATTGCTACATTCTTGCCATATTTGAATACTTTCAGATAAACAACCCACTTTTTTTTTTTTTTTTTGGAGAGGTTTTTGCTATAGGGCGCGTGCGCTCACCAGACAGACAGAGACAGACATAGAGACAGAAAGCGAGAAATCACCCCCAGGAGGGATGGTCACGCCGCAATCCCTTCTCCTCCATTCTCCTCTCGGGATCTTGGGCACGCACGCACACGCGCCCAGCGTGAACAACCCACTCTTGAATTATTTCACAGAGAACTGGTTCATTTACTTGCATCTGCCTTCTGGGCTGTAACTATGCTTCTGCAGTTCTCTTATTTATGGCTTTCTGAAAGAGTAGACTGTTGCCTCTAAAAAAGAGTTGTATGTGAGCAGCTTATTTGAATCTCTCACCACATTACATGTTTGTTGTATGTCCATCCCATTTTTGCTCTCAACATAAGTGCAGTTGGACTGACACTGTGGGTTAGCGAAGGGCACACTGGTCAGGAGGAAGCCTCAATCTATCTGATCCAGCTCCTCTTCACTCTGGCTGTGTAACCTGGCCAGGTCACTCTCAGTGTCTCCTTTATCTCTAAAAGGAGTCTAAATTCCATTCCCATCTCTGATTTTGGTACACCAGACAGGAAGTCAGAGGAGAGGAAGGGGCTGATTGAGGGGCTGTGTCTAGAGACAGCTTTATAAGATAAGAGGGACTAAGATTGAGTCCTGAGAGCCTTTGGAGAAGGAATAAGGGAAGGTGTAAAACCATTGCATACAAAACAACAGGAGGAAAAGCTCAGAGACCAGGATGGGGGTGAGATGGCAAGACCACTTGGTCAAAACAGGAGGTGGGAGGTTCACTTTCTCCAGGTCTCTTATGGTTAGTCAGATGGGGGGGTCTCAAAGCCAGGCAGTGGAATTGTCTGAAAAGGTAGAGTTACACAAGGCTCTAAGCAGAAAAGTGGTTTTGATGCATAACCCTAGACCTGGAGAGAAGGCAGGACTGACATGCAGAGTTTACTGTTGCTGGAATGCAGTGATTGTTAAAGCAGTAAAAATAGATCATGCCAATCTCATAGATCATAGTATCACATTTTGAGATTTTCAATTATTTTCTTTCTAATACCCATGACTTAACAAATGGCTTACCACCTGCAAAACTTCAAACCTTTAAAGAACACTTTTTTTCTTCCACTTTCACTTAACTGTTGGAAAATAAAATTAGAACATTTTTCCTTCCTTTTGAAATACATTAATGTTTTTGGGGGGAAGGGTCCTTTTTTTTTAATTGCAGACAATGTATGTGTTTGCCTGAGAGATGGGGAGAGGGAATAAGCATCCCCCAGCAGGGTGTAGTCAGGCCAGAATTCCTTCTCATTTCTTTATCAGGATTTGGGGCATGTACACAAACATGCCCAGCATGTTTTTCAAGCCTAGTGCCAGGGCTTAAACCATGGTCAGCCTCAGGGGATCTGGTTTCCCTTAACCAACAAGCTATAGGGCTAGCTCAGGTGGTTCATTTTTAATTTTCTATACCAGGAGTCCCCAGTTGTAGGTCAAATGTGGCCCAACACGTGTTTAGGTCTACAGGGAACACAACCATTCCCGCTGGTTTACAGTTATCTGAGACTGCTTTCACACTGGAATGGCAGAGCTGAGTGGTGGACAGAGAGCATGTGACCCATGTGCTGACCCCTGTTCTATTCTGTTCCTTGTTTCTTTTCCCCACTGTTCCTGCTTTCTCCCACAGAATCACTTATGGCCTCCACTTAGTCATCTTTTGAGTTTTACCCCCAACCTGTTTCCAGTAAGCTGTAAACCAGGCAGGTTTTGAAGTTCCCCAGAAAGGGGGTGGAGCCTTGCTGGCACTGAGGGCAGCTGCCACCTGGATGTTGCAGTGGTGGGGTGATGACCACGATGATGATGATGGTGGTGTTACATCTTCAACTCTGCTTGGTCACAGGCAGGCGCTGGAGAGAGACATCACTACTGCTAGCAAAAACTGTCTTCTTCAGCAACACATTCCTGTCATTCCTTTTTTTTTTTTTTTTTTAAATTGCCGGGGAGCCTCATGGTGGAAGGGGGAGGAAAGAAGAGAAAAAGAAAGCAGCACCTCTCCCTCCAGAGTGAATCCATACCCTAATGCTTTTTCCTCCATTTCTCCATCCTATCAGAATTTTGGGAGCCAACATGTTTCTCAAACTGCCAGGCTAGGACTTGACTGCAGTCAGCCATGTGGGATGTGGCTCCCAAGATACAGCGATTACCTACTATGTTGTGGGGCCAGTTTAAGCAACATGTTTTCTAATGTTGATTCATAAAAGATCCTTAGAGAGTCTGGCAGGTGGCGTGGTGGTTAAGGCATTGGACTCCCACATAACTGACTACTTGGAACTGGTGGCTTATTTTCTCACTCTCCCTCTCTTTATCTCTCTGGTCAAACTGAAGAAGACAATTAATTAAATAATTGTTTAAAGATTTTTTTAAAAGATCCTTACAGGCTAATGACTAGGCAGGACTTAAAAGAGTACTTTTCCCAATTGGATAGTTATTTATTTAAAAATAATAATAATAAAAATTGAAATAAGCATAAATTAAATTATGAAGCTTCTCCACACAGCACACTTAGTTAAATTAATTAAACAAAATATAAGAAAAATTACTAGACTAATAGTTACATTTCCTACTGTGGGTTCTAGTTTTATGTTGCAAAGCAGCAAACCATGCAACTCTAATGCCAAAAAATTTAGAAGAATATTAAAGGAAAAAAATTTTTAAGAGAGATTTTTGTGGGGCTGGCACATGGCATGGTGGTTAGGGGCACTGGACTCCCACATGGCCAACTGCAATTTGAGTCTTGGACGTGGCAGCTTGCTTTCTCACTTTCTCTCTTGCTCTCACCCTGTCCATCTCTGGTCATATTTAAATAAGTAGAGCTAAATAAAATAATTCTCAAAAAAAAAAAAAAGCATCCTGTAGATTTTTGTTATAGTATGCATGTGCTCTCCAGACAGACAGAGAATGTGAGAAATCACCTCCCGAGTGGGATGGCCATGCCACATTCCCATCTCCATTCTCCTCTTGGGATCTTGGGCATGCTTGCACACGTCCGCGGTATGAGTTTCAAGCCGCCAAGTTCAGTCACTACGTGGGAGTCCAGCAACATAACCATTATGCCATCTGCTGTTCCGTAAAGGAAATTTTGTTTTTGTTTTCATTGTATATGGATTTTACTTTCTCATGGTGAGATGTAACATGCTTTAAAGAGAAATAAATTTTATTTTCTTACAGTCATGGTCTGAAAAAGTTCTTTTCTTGCCGTGGAATTGCAATTGCAGTTGAGTATTTTTGGAAGCTTGGCAACAGAAATATCACTGTGTTTGTCCCTCAGTGGAGAACAAGACGTGATCCTAATGTCACAGGTGAGCCAAACTGATTTTTCCAGATTTCTAAGTAGATGTTTAATGAGTTGACTTATAATCGCAACATATGCTGTTTAGAATAGAACCACATGCCATGGGCAGCAACTTCAAAGGCAGCATTGTAAATCCATTGTACCTAGTCAAATACCAATTTAAGTGAGTAATACTACACAAGAAATACTTGAAGGAAGAATGAAAAGTTAACATAATTATTTAAGTTATGTTAGAGTTTATTGTATGTCACAAAAAATTTCTTTTGACTTTCTAAAAAGCAAATATGTCTTCCCATTAGCCTGGGGTTTTGCCTTTTTTTTTGTACTTGGCCAGTGGGCACATGTGCTGTCATAGGAGAAAGACAAAGACAGGGAGAGGGAAGGTGAGAAACCATTCCCTCAAGGGGATGGGTACACTGCAGTCCCTTCTTTCCCATCTCCCTCCTTTCAGAATTTTGGGCATACCTGCCCAGCGTGTTTTTCAAGCCACTGGGTCTGAGACTTGAACAATGTACTCATCCATGTGAGATCCAGCTGCCTTAACCACCAGGCCATGGCTGACCTCTAACTGTTTTTAAAAATGGTCAATTAATAGATTGGCACATATGAATATAATATTGGATCGTCAGGAAAGTCATGATGTATTTTTGCATAGGAAAACAGAAAAATAATGTCATGACTTTCCCAACAACTTAATATATTTTGATTTTCTTACTATTTTATCCATCCTTTACTTTTTGTAGTTTACTATAGGGTGAGAATATGTACTCAGAATAGATAGGGGGAGAGAGACAGAGTAGTGAGAAATCCCCCAGAAGGAATGGTCATACTGCAGTTCTTTCTCCTCCATGCTCCTCTCGGGAATTAGAGCGTGCACACACACATATTTGGCGTGACTTTCAAGCCACCAGGTCCAGGACTCAGACTGTGCAGTAGGCCATGTGGGATCTAGCTACCTTTACCTCTGCACCACCGCTGGCCCAAATATAATATCTTTTTAACAGTGTTTAATAGCTTAATGTAAGTCATTTTTGTTAATCATATAGTACTTCATGGCTGACCTGTAAGCCACACATAAAAGGATTGAACTTATTAATAAGCTTAAGGTTATTCATATATTAGGTTGCGATAGGAAGACATATCTTCCTATCATAGGCTATGTCTGGCAGCTGAATGCACCAGAGTACCTAGAAGTAAAAGGTAGCCTGGGGGAGGAAGGGTGAGTGCAGGACTTGCCCAACACATTAAACAGGAAGTGAAACTTAGTCACGCGTGTGGTGGAAATGGTAAAACCACACATTTCCCAAGTATTCCTGACTTCCCTCATTTTGAAGAGCATATCTGTTCCTCATACATGGCATATGAGGAAGGAAGCAAATCCACTCATTTTATAGTTACTTTTGCTGTTGGAGCTCGGGAAGAGTCTCACTAATCTTACACATGCTGCCATAGTAGGACAGTAAGTACGACAGGCCATCCGAGTGCTTCAGCCTCAGTCGCCTGTAGAGAATTCAGGTATGGTAATCTCAGGCCCTAAACTTTGATTTCTTTTTTTGCCCATTACTAGTTTTCTTTTTCTTTCTTTCTTTTTCTTTTTAAAATCTAAACCAATAGTTTTTATGAAAAGCCATTTTAGCCACTATTAACCACCTATATACCCCCATGGCTAGAAATATTTAATCAGATATAATTCTGGGTACCAGAATTTATTGGTTTTCTAAAATGTGGGTTTGGCCTTCCATTTTCTTCTGTCACTACCCACCTCTATGAAAATCAGTAAATATTTGCACCGACTAAGAGTTGACAGGAGGCCAGCTGGAGGGAATTTTTGATAAACCCTCAGAATAAGGACCAAGCAGACCTTTCTTGGGACTAGGGCAGAGCTGTTGGTGCCATCCTGCGACTCCCCTCTTCCCACCCTGACCCTTTCTCAGTATCACTGTCTTTGTCCTCTACTGTTTGTCATGAGATTTTGATGGTAGGACTTATTAAATAGAAAGTTGTGTTTTGTTTTTCTTAATTTAAGAAGTGGATGAGCTGTACTGTTTTATGTTTAAAAATGTCTAAGTCAGCTTGTACATTACATTTACTTTAGTATGGGCCCTATTTGGTTTTTTTGTTTGTTTGTTTGTTTTTTCCTTCCCAGTGAGGTAGTAAACTTGAGTCAATAAAAAAAAAGGTTTTTTACAACTCTCCAAGTGAAACATTTGGGTGTACTTTTATTTACACACCTGGGAAGATAGCCTTTTTCTGAATATGTATTCAACTTATTCCATGAACAGAACAGCACTTCCTAACCCAGCTCCAGGAGCTTGGAATATTATCTTTAACTCCTGCCCGGATGGTCTTTGGAGAAAGAATTGCTTCTCATGATGACAGGTATGAAAGGCTGTTTTCCTTTCTCAGGTGGGAGTGGGGGACAAGGAGCCAGCCACCTACTCTTGTGGGCAGGTCCACACTCTTAAAGGACTTGCTTGACTCAGAGGTTTGACCATTTTAACATGTGCGGTCATTAAGGTTATATACTCAGCAGTCTTTGATGTGTGGGTTTAGGAACATCATAAAAGAGCCGTTGAGATAGACTTTTTGCTTTGTTTTGTTTTTTTAATAAAATACAGCTGAGAATCTGTAAGTCAAAGCAGATATTGAGTTGTAGTCTCTTGGTGCATGATGCTACTGATGTTTGTCTTGTCTTAGTGTGGCAGCATCAGAGTGGTTTTAAATATTATCTGTCTCTTCCTGGTCTGTGTGTGGCCAGTGACTTGGTTTGTCATTGTAGTGCTTGGGCTCTCAGCATTGCTGCCACATAATAGATGTCTCTGCTGACGCTAGCGTGACATTACATTAGTTTGCCACTCAAAAAGTAGGTGCTAGTGCACCTGGGACACCTAGGTTTGGGGACACACTTGATTAGACATGCATCTTGACTTAGAGAATGTGCCATCTACAATAGAAGGCACACAAGTAAGTAACAGAGGGCGGCGTTGCTGTTGTTGAATAAGAGAATGGTTGCAAACTTAACAATTCCGAGGCCAGTGGCACTGAAACCAGTCATTAAATCCTTTCTTTGAAACCAGCAGTCACAGATCTTCTCATTTCGGGACCTTAGTGTGACTGCTTGTTCCTTCCTCTCCTGCACTTGTCCTGTTTGTTTTTATTTGGCTTATAGCGTTTACAGCCCCTGACCCCAGTGTTTTCCCTCTGTGTCCTACCAAAATGCTCCCTCCATTGAATAGTGTTTAGCTTGTGACCCATCCAGTGAATGATAGCCCAACAGGACAGAGATGCAAAAAGGGCCTGGGCAGTGGATAGGGGATCTGGAGCCATATCAGATATGTATTCTTCAAAAGGACTTTGCCTTTGGCAAGCACCACTTGCCCTCTACCAGGCTGGTATGAGAGACCAGATCTGATGGGAGAGAACCAGAGGTGACATGAAGGAACGGTTTGGGAAAAGCTGGAAGAGGACAGCATGTTGAGGCCAGGGCAGGGTGACAAGTACTGGGAGACTGGCGTGGAGGGGCACTTCTCTCTTGGCCCTGTGACATGGAGCAGGGAACCTGGAGTGCTCAAGTTGAAGGCACGTTGGGCCGTGGGGCTAGGGAAAACCTCAAGTCCTATAACATCGCAGCAGCATCCTCACACCTACAAAATCTGAGCCCTTGAACAAGTGTACCAACTGAGCTTTGGCTTGACTTACGTGGCTCTCTGGAACTTTAGAGGATGTGAGTGTACGTCCTAATTCATAGTGCGAGCACCTAGCAGCCTTACTCTACCTATTTTTATTCGTAACTCTGGGCAGATATCACCAGTTACAACTCATGCCAGTTAGAAATCATTGTAAAATGTTCTCAGTAAATCCAAAGAACTAAATCATATTTACTCTTAAGATCTCTGAAACTAATGAGGTGGTTATTTTAATCCCCTTTAAGTGCTCACTACTACTAATAAAAAGCAGTTGTTGGCACTTTTAATTTCAGCGACTTATTTATTGTTTTATCTTCTTTATCCATTGTCTTAGACAAATGCAATCATCTTGACTTAAGGGATCCAGTTCTCATTATTCTTACAAATCTCTTAGTATAATGGTTTGAACATACATAATCTCCAGCAATGAAATAGAATTCTTTTTTTGAGAGAGGTTTTTGCTATAGGTTTTTGCTACCGGGCGCATGCGGCTCACCAGAAAGACAGAAAGCGAGAAATCACCCCCCAGGGGGATGGCCACACCGCAATCCCTTCTCCTCCATTCTCTTCTTGGAATTTTGGGCATGCACACATACACGCCCAGCGTGAGTTTAAGCCACCGGTCCAGGACTCAAACCGTGGTCGACTACATGGGAGTCCAGCGACATAGCCATTAAGCCATCTGCTGGTCCCAAAATAGAATTATTTGCTATTTAATTCTTAACCTTTTCTCATCACCATGTGCCTCTTCATAACTTCCATTTGAGTGACTCTATAACTTATGCTACATGGAATGGCAGTTCTGGACAGCTCTTCTTAAATCAGAGCAGAAAATATGAACCTATGCATTTTTTCTTAACGTTTATTTGTGGTAAGAAAGTGGGTGTGCATGGAGTACCAGCAATTAGCATAATGGCTATGTCGTTGAACTTCCATGTAGTCCACCGTGGTTTAAGTCCTAGACCCAGTGGCTAAAGCTCAGGCCAGGTGTGTGTGTGTGTGTGCATGCCCCAGATCCTGAGAGGAGAATGGAGGAGAAGGGATTGTGGCTAGGCTATCCCCCCAAGGGGTGATTTCTTGCTTTCTGTCTCTCTGGTGAGCGCATGCACCCTATGGCAAAAAAGCAAAAAAAAAAAAAAAAGAAGAAGAAGAAGAAGAAGAAGATGTGCATGCATGAGAGAAAGAAGCATCCTCAACAGGGTCTCTTATGCTGTGCTCCCCTGTCCCAGCCCTGCAGCTCCTTAACATCCTGGGTACCTGTGTAACCAGTGTTTTCAAGCTAACCTGTGGATTTGAACCCACACAGCCGTGCTGAGTCCATACTACAGTTTAATCTATTACATCATCAGGCCAGGCTGCCATTACTAATCAATAATACAACTTTTCTAGAAAAATGTAGAAGTTTTAGTTGAGATCATTTTTAAAAATAGATTGTATGAAAATAGCTCGTTTATAATCACACTAATAATTTCAGAAATATTCACCATTTCAGGTTGATCTTCAGTTGACAGGGGCTTAATTTTTCTACTGCCCACCAGCTTTGGTTAAATTCTTGGGTGATTTTCTTATGAAGAGAAAATCCTTTTGTTTTCTTGTAACATGGCTTCTCTCAGCCAGGGACGCCTGTTTGCTCATTTTAAACTGTCTTGTATCATCATAGGTTTCTACTACACTTAGCAGACAAAACCGGTGGCATAATCGTAACAAATGATAACTTCAGAGAATTTGTGACTGAGTCAGCTTCTTGGCGAGAAATTATTACAAAAAGGTAATACTTTGTCTTTGGTTAGAAGAGTTTGTTTTGTTTGTGTTTTGTACACTTTGGCCCCGCAGAAGGCAATACAGACAACCAAAGTCCCCTAGACCATGCTGCCTTTCCAGTCCACAGAGTGGCTGGCCCATTAGGTGAGTGGGAGGGCTGAGCACAAAGCAGCAGAGCCAGCGAATGATATGCAGGGGCCTCAGGGTGCACCCTCAGTATCTTCTCAACAAGGATTGGTGTCCTCTCAGGGAACAGTGTTCTTTTGCTTTTAATAGGAGGCATATCTGTGGCATAGTTAACTCAGATGGAGAATGGATGGCCTTCTAACTGCCATTCCCTGATACCATGGGAGATGTTAGCAGGTCGTGGGGCCTTCCTGCTCTACTGAGCTGTGAAGTGAAAGATTGAACTTCATGACAGCTGAGGTTCCAGCTCATAAATACTGTGATTCCAGCAAGAGGAAGTAGGACCAGAGGCAATATTGTGGTTGGGTTTTTTGCTTCTTGGGTGGGTGAGAATCTTTCTACTTTCAAGTATCTGGTACTTTTTTTAGCTTTTTATAGCCATGGTTTAATTGTCTATATTAAAAATATATTTAGATATCATCCCCCCAAAATCCAACGCTCACTGTTGTAGGTTTTTTATTTGTGGTAATACTGTTGGATCGTGTCTGATTGTTGAAAACTACTTTAAGATCCGTGAACATTGACTTCTTGGACCTTTTGCTAATAAGCATCATTTGACCAGTTATTTAAAACAAAGGCAAGTTTTGGTAGTGCCAGGGATAAGTTACATGTGCCACAAATCTTCAAGCATGAAATGAATATACCTCAAGCTAAGTGTAAGCATAATAGCTCATAATTAGCCTAACTCTTCATTTATCTCTATTGGGGCTTTACAGTTGCCTCCTATCTAGAATTTATATTTTGCTGAATAGTTAGAGGATTTTAGGAAAGAATTCTTGCTATAGATATTCAGGCATGATTATTATATGCATTTCAGCCTATATGCTATTAAAAAGCTGTCATTGATAGCTGAACTGAGAGCTGGCCTTTGTGACCTTCTGGGCACAGTTTATTAGCCATTAATCTTCCAGGACATGTTTCTGTTGGGTCTTTGCCCTGGGCTCATTGTCAGTATTTATTGGACACTCATCTATGTATGCATGGGGATTTAAATGCAGTTGACATTTGTGTTCTCAACCAGCCTATTGCATTCAGATTTATGAGAGCATAGTAGAGCGAAACTCAGATCTGGACAAGAAATACATGCACTTGGAATTTTTGCATTTTGCATTTTCCTCAGACTTGATAAATAATGTTCTACTAACCTCAGGTTATCTTTCTTCATATATCATACTGTTTTTCTTTTTGAAGATTTTTAGTGAGTTATCCTGTGAATTCCTTGATTACTGTTTCATTCAAAAATTAAATCTTTGTTGAATACCTGTTGTGTCCTATGCTGACAGTCTTTAAATCTTGATTTTTTAAAAAAATTATATTATTTAAATCTTGATTTTTTAAAAAATTATATTAAAAGGTATATTAGGACCAGAAGCCACTACTGAGGCCCAGATAGAAATCTGAAAGTCTTGATAAGAAGAATAAGGGCCAGCTGATGAAAGTTTCTCATATCCTTAATTAAAATGGCTGTTTAAGCAGTCTTAGAATTACGGACTATCAGTTTGGAGCTGGGTGGCTACTTTGTGATAATGCTCATTTCTAGCAGTGAGGACTTGGTGTTTTCTCCAACCTTGTAATTATTGTCTGTATTGTAGATTGCTTCAGTATACATTCGTGGGGGACATATTTATGGTTCCTGATGATCCTCTGGGAAGAAGTGGACCTCGATTAGAAGAATTTCTTCGGAAGGAAGTCTTTCTTAGGTATTTCCTTGTTCAGATTGTGGTGTACTTAAGTTTATTTCAGTTGAGTTCTTTGTGTTTTAGTACAAGTGCTGACTTTGAAGACTTTTTTTATGACATTCGAATTTTTTTTAAGAAAAACACTTCAGTGTTAACTGTGTGGGGACTAATCGAGCAGACACTCAAAAGCATGTGTTTAATTGTCCTTTGGTTTTAACCTTAGGAAGAGGCGAGGAGCCAAACTTGTTGTAGTATAAAAAGACAAAGCAGATTTTCCAAGTAGGTGGTCATGTATTAACAAATGCCACTTGGGTTTATCATGCATGTTTTACATTCATTTTCTAAAGTCATCGTCTTTGCATAATATCTCTAGTCAGAAATCACTACCAGAGGGGAGCTGACTATTCTACTTTCTATTTTATACTTTTAATAAATGTGGAAACCAAGATTCCCTGTATCTGTAATTGATTTAATAGTTTAGCTTTTTCTTTTTAATGTAGTTTGTGTTTGTTTTTAAGACATATTGCTAGTGGTTCTTTTTTCAGAATTCTCAGGTTACAGACATTGTTAACCAGTTTCCTACATCTCTAACAAGTAGAGCTATTACCCGGGAACAGACCTTTTCTGTTTGTTTGGGGGCAAAAAAAAAAAAAAAAAAAAAAAAAAAAAAAAATTAAGCAGACCTATTACCCAGAAAAAGAACTTTTCTGTTTGTTAAAAAAAAAAAAAAGACCAGCAGTTAGTGTAATGGCTATGTTGCTGAATTCCCATGTAGTCAACCGCGGTTCAAGTCCTGGACCCAGTGGCTTAAATTCATGCCGGGCTTGCGTGCGTGCATGCCCAAGATCCCGAGAGGAGAATGGAGGGGAAGGGATTGCAGCACGGTCATCCCCCCGGGGGGTGATTTCTTGCTGTCTGTCTGTCTCTGTCTTTCTGGCGAGCATACGCGCCCTATAGCAAAAAAACTTCTCAAAAAAAAAAAAAAAAAAAAAAACACACTGAAATAGGCAGTGCTTCTGTGCATTTCCAAACAGATACTTGCATGGGAGTGTAACAGGTATCTTAAGTTGGGAGGAAGACACAGCTCTCCCTGCTCTTTAAGGCAGTGAAACCTTCCAGCTGATCTTTACATTTGTAATGGGAGCCTTTGGGGGTTCTGGGTTTGGGTACAGTGGTGGCTGTGGTTAGGTGTTTTCACATAGATACCTCTTCTGTGGAGGAGACCAGCGTGATTCACTCCCTAGTCCTGTGAATCATTTCTCTTTTGAGCCTTTGAGTCCGAGTTCTGTTACACAAGTGAGGACTTGGTTCCACAGCATCATGCTTCTCTGCTCACCCAGAGAATGGAAGTCATTTCTGACACCTGGCGCGTGTCACCTGTCTCATTTTCTTCCGTACATCCTAACTTGGACATCCTCTGCAGGGCTTAAGGACATGAGGCCCATGTGCCAGCATCAGGGCAGAAGGAGTTCACTTCTCTCACCCTCTGAGCAGCCTGGTGGTAGGGTCAGTCCCACCCACTCTTTTTCTTTCACTTAAGGGCTCTTTACAGAGGTGTTAACTAACTGGTTATGAAGTTGGTAATCGCTTTCCTCACAGAGGGAAAACGGTTCGGCCAGCTCCGTTTCTTGACTGCAAGCCAGTTAGGTGGGAGGCCTTTGAACAGCACAGATGTCCTCCCATATTTGTACACACCTGTTGTTAGTAGGCTGTGAAACACCAGTACCTTATTCAGATTTTAGTGGGGAGGTGTGATCTGACTTAGTGGGGGCTGCCTCTGACCAAAGGGGACCAAGTTTTTTAAACCCTATCAGTTAGCCTTGCACAGAATCAGCATCATCAGAAGAGTAGGACACTGTTACTGTTACCTTTTTTTGTTATTATTCTCGTGAGAAAGTGCACGAGCCCCTGCCTTCCATGGGGTCTCATTATGCCACAGTCCTTTTTTCTTCCTTTTCTCCATCCTATCAGGATCCCGGACATGCGTGAATATGCATGCTGCCAGGGCTGCCATTCGAACTGCAGTTGGCTGTGTGGGATCTAGCTGCCTCTGCTCAGGGCTTATCATTGCTCTATAGGACTGGCCCTATTATCCATATCTTTTTGAAGCTCTCAGGCACATGCTGATTTAAAGCCAAACAGCTGGAGAGGGTCAGTCCTCACAGCAGGCCTGGGAGGGGTACCAACTCAGGAAGAGAGACTGTCAGTGGGATCCTGCAGGCTCCTGTGCAGGTGCTGATGTTGCCACTTGGTCTGCAATCTTGCACCTTGCCTTCCGGAGCCAGGGCAGCTTGAGCCTCAAAGCCAGCAGTAGATACCTTGAAGGGTTTCTCACTTATAACCCAGCTCACCAAATTCACTTCCATTCACAGAGATATGCAGCCCCTGCTCAGTGCCCTGCCAAACGTGGGCATGTTTGAACCCAGCTTCAGAGTTCCTGCCTCCCAGGCAACCAGCACCAGCCACCAGCCTCCAGCCCGGATTCAGGGAGCCCCTCCAAGCCACTGGCTTCCTCAGCAGCACCACTTCCCACTCTTGCCAAACCTTCCCAATATCCAGCAGAATCTGCCCATGCCAGCACAAAGGTCTTCTGCAGAAACCAACGAACTGAGGGAAGCCCTTCTGAAAATCTTCCCTGACTCAGAGCAAAGACTGAAAATTGACCAGATATTGGCAGCCCATCCGTACATGAAAGATCTGAATGCTCTCTCTGCCATGGTGTTGGACTGAAGAGCGTGCTGAGATGCTGGAGCTCAGGGCCGACTATCAGACTTGCGCTGTGTCCGTTTGCGATGGGAAGTAACATAATGTGAAGAAACGTATTCCCAGTATAAATGCTGTTGTATAGAAAAGATGTTTTGTGTATAAAAAAACTGGGTTTTCCAAACCAGCTTTTTTCTATATATAAATTATGCTGCTATTACAGATTTAACATTTTCTGTAAAAGGAAAGTCTACATTTTCTGCCTGTTCAGAATTGTTTGATAGCAGTTACTCTTGAGTGTATTTACATTTTTATGTTTTTTAAACTATTTTCCTTAAAGCTGAAAATATTGACAAATGGATATGGTTAGTCTTTCTAAATAAAAAAAAAAAAAAAAAAAGAGTTGCTTTCTTAAGGAAAGCAAGACCTCTTAAAGTATATTTTCTTGAGATGAATATGTCATGTCCACTAACATGAAGTGTGCTCAGCCCCTTCCAGCCTCCTCTGCCCTCACCTCTGGAGTCATAAAGTGGAGTCATGGGCTCCTGTGGGGTCTTTTCTTGGAACCATTTAAGAGTAGACAAGTGGTGCCACTAGATGGCACTTCTTGCCTAGCCATTGTTAATGACCAGGGCATAGTTAGATTCCCAGTTTTAGAGCTCATGTAATCCCTTCCTTCTTCCCCTTCCATTCTGCAGAAGGGGCTACTGAGGCCCAGAGTGCTTACTCTCTGGGCATGCCTGTGTCCACAGCCACAGAGTGGCCAGGCAAGCGATAGATCCTCATCCCTTCCCCAGGGACAGAGCACTCAGATGCACTCTACAGACTGGGGCCTCCATACAGCTGACCTAGCTCTAGAAGTCTCATCTTAGCCTCTGAAGACTGAGGCAGGATGTGAGGAAGTTCAGCAATTGCTGTGGCAATCCCATGTCCTCTCCATAGGAGATGCCTCAAGTGGAGTTTGTACAGCTTTGCCAAAAACTTGCTATTCTGTTCTCGAGAATGGCCCAGGCCAATAGATAGCATTAGTAGCTTCCGTGGGAGCCCAGGAGCCACTATATTTATTTTTCTTGTGTTTGTCTCTCTAGTGTTCTAAATAGCTGTTCCTCTGAGTCTCTGAATTGATATCTTAGTATTGTCTTTTTCCAGTGTTCCCCAAATTCTGTGCCAGTGAAGATCTTTTCCTTGGTAATTCTTAACATCTTTACTATTATCTGGACCTTCAAAGGGCTTTGCATTTTTAAACTCGTTCTTCCCCTGGGCTGCCCATGGTCAGTTTCCCCTCTGCCTCTACATCACATCTCTTTCCCCGCCCCCGGAAAGCGTGGTTGAGGACTCAAAGCTGGCTGGGTGGCATCCCCCAGTGTTCCTGCCAGGCGTGTTTCCTCTTGGGCCTGTTTGAGTCCTGCATCCCTTGGGGTGAATCCATAGGCCTTGGGGTGGCCAGACTTCCGTATCATTTGCATTTTCTCTGGAATGCCCTGATGGTGCATCCTAGAACTGGTTGTCAGCTCCCCATTGGTTTAGTCTGCCGGGTCCCTCAGTTGTGGAAGTAGAAGACTTGAGGCAAGCCAGGAAAGGGGGTTAAGGTATAGCCCCTGGGGTCCCAGCTTCTCAGGGCTGGCTTTCACAGCCAGCAGAGATGGGAGGCTGGAGCTGTCTCGTAGTTACTGACCTTGCTCGGAGTTCAGTCCAGCAGCCTTGCCAATCCAGAATTTCTCCTCTTATTTCGGAGAAGAGACATAGGAGACCGCCCCAGTTACCAAGGCTAAGAGATGGGTGTACCTGGAATGGAGTTGAGTCTCTAATTCAGCCAGGCAGAGCTGACTGGGCTCAGGGGCTCACAAGTTTTCTAGGCTTTACAGTAATTTTACCCTTGATCTTTGAATTCTGTAAACCTTCGTGTTCATAGTATTGTATCTGTGTTATACCTGTCCCTTTCCTCTTTTTTTAGGTGTGAGAGGAGTACAGGAAAGCATTAATTACTTACCTGTGCGAGTTTTAACATGAAATATATTTCACAGTTCTTTCAGAAAGCCATGAGGTTTTGTTAAATTTAATATTTAAAAACCCAATTATCAAACCATCAGAAAGACCCATTGCTTGTTCTCAGCCATCTCCTTGTGCTAGGCTGTGTTGCTGCTCAATAAATCCAGATGGTCTACCTCCCACGATAGGTATCTAACTCCCGCAGGCTCTCACGCACTGTGGCTCTGCCTCCTGTGTTCTGTGGCATTCAGGTGAAGTGGCTGGCAAAGCCAAGGATGCCACCTTCATTCAACAGAAGAGGTGTCTGATGCTCAGAGAGATTGTCCGAGGTCAAAAAATAGCCAGTATATTTTCTTGAGATGAGGATGTCATGCCCACTGACATGAAACATGCTCAGACCCTTCCAGCCTTTTCTTTCCTAGGGCCTACATTTTTCCCTAGGCCCCAGACCTCCATTCTGGAAGAAAAAAGACTGACCTTTCTGTAAGCACCTGTGTTCAAGACCCTGTAGGCTGCCAGTCAGGAAAGCAGACAGCATCTCCGCCACCCTGTATGGTGGGCCAGCACTTGGAGGTTCGGCTGGTTCAGGGCTACAGCTGTTGTCAGTGAGAGGAGGCAGGAGTAGGACTTGTGGAATGTGAAGGAGGCCCTATGATCTGACGCCCTGCACACCTATCCTCTCCATGCTGCCTATCACCCTCTCCCAGCCCTGCCAGGTAGCCACCCCATTTCTCACGTGGGGCATGGCTCCCGGTGCTGGGCCCACTGGAACCAGGCCTTGGCACCATCCTTGCCACAGAGCCCAGCCGGCCTCCAAGGTGTGCCTGCCCTCGAGAATCTCCCCTCCTCTAATACCAGCACTGCCTGCCGAGGAGCCTGTCTCCTCTCAGCTCCCAGCTGCAGTTTGTGCACTCGGTTTCTCTGGCTCGTTCTTTTCACTGCTTGCTCCCCAGTCCCCACATAGTTCAGGTCCTTTAGGTTAAAATGAAAATAACCTGGTTTTCCTTAAGAATCATGTCCATTCATGGCAAACGCTCTTCCTCAACTTCCCAGTCTTCATTTTCCAGTTTGCCAGCTTGGCCCCCACCCCACCACTTGAAAGTAGTCTAGGAAAAGCCGTGAAGGACTGCCTGATGGCTGATTCCGAGGCTCGGTCTCCACGCGTAGCCTTCATGTGCTTGGAAGCCACCCACAGTATTTGATACCAGTGGCCCTATTATCCTGTTTCAGAGATTCCCCACACCTACACATTCTTTTTTCTTTTACCCTCAGGCCAGTCCCTTCTCTTTGGCACTAGGTGGTTTTCAAACTTGGGACCACCTCAGGCCCTCATGGTGGAGAGGGCAGCTGTGGTTGGAAATGTGGATCACCAAGCACTACTACCAAGCTCTGTCCAGCAGCTCTGGAGTAAAGCCTGGGGGTCTAGGCTTCAGCACACTTGATCATCCCCATGCAGGCCGTCCCTGGACCACATTCTGAGGACTGCACTCACCCCTAGGGACCACTGCCCTCCCCTACTCCGCAGCCCCCTCTCTGCAGTGGCTGATCCCCTAGTCCTGCCCTTCAGGAGTGCATTTCTTCCCCCACCAGGAAGCTTTGTGGAACCCTTAAACTCCGCAGGCCCTCAGCCTGCACCTGTTGTCCCTCCATCCACCCACCCTGTGAGGTCCCCTGCTCTTCCCCACCCACCGGCCATGCTGTTGTGGCCTTCCTGGGGGTATCAGCCTCTGACCAGCCTTCTCTCCTAGACTACAGTGCTGACAGATTTTCCAGAACACTCTCCTGATCAGTGATCCATGGCTCATTGACCCTACTTCTCTGCCCAGACTCCCCTAAGCGTTGTCCCCGTGGCTGCCCACCTCCCGGCCATGCTTGGTTGTCCACTTGTAGAGCCCTACCCAAATGCACACCGCAGCCGCAGACTTCCTCAGTGACCATGGGCTCCTGCCTGCCCGTGCACCTCTTCTCTCGGCTAAAAATACCCTTCTCCCAGGTGGTGTCCCTCTTCAAAGGCCCTGCCCTGAGCCCTCTTTGTGCCCTTGCCCAGTGCCTCTGACCAGAAGCATTCCTTGGTGTTCTGTAACCCCACAGCAATTTGTGTTTTGCTCTCGGCACTGGCCACGCAGGCCGGAGCCACTGCAGCTGATTGTGTACCGTGTCACCTCCCTTTCTAGACTGTGAGCTCCTCGCGGGCAGGGACTGTCTGTGTTCACTCTGTGTTCCCCTGGCACCTAGCACAGTGCCTTGCCCTTGATAGGGGCTCAATAAATGTCTGCTCGAGTGAACTGGAGTACTGTGCCTTTTTGACGGGGTGTCTGGCAGCGGGACCAGTGAGACCTTCAGAGGCCAGGCATCCACATCCTGCAGAAGATCGGAGGTTAGCCTGGCTCACTGTTCTCTCCAAGGCTCCAGCATACACCAACCTGGGCCTGTCTACGCCAACTTCCAGGCCAGTGACCTGGCCCAAGCTATTCCTATCAGCATTCTTTGGGATTTCCCGTCTGGTGGGAGGACCCCTGGGATCACATGCCCAGATCTCTTAGAAGCCGTTTTCTACCACGAGGGGAGCGTATCAATATCTATGTATGAGGCAGCCTGAGTTCCAGGTGCCTATTGTCAGGGAAACCCTCAGAAGAAGCCATGGCCAATATCTAACCCACCTCCCTTTTTACTTCTACTAGTTCAAGGTGGAGTCACATTCCTTGAGTTCAAAGAGTCTCGAGTAAACTATGTTCTTGTCCTCGGCAAGAATTGCAGGTTGGAGAGGTTCATACATTTAGAGAGGTCGCAACGACTATGCAAATAGAACTTTAGAAGTCCACCCGAGTCAAGAAATGTCGTAAGAGCCCAGCCGTTTCTGAATAACTTAACTCACCCCTAGGCAGGCTGTTCCTGTCACTGCTTTCCCCTGCCCATGTGCCTGCTTTTCTCTGGAGGCTGGGTCTTCCTTCAGTTCCCTGAAGTTCTTGGCTCAGTTCCCTACTTGTGCAGAGAGCAGACCTGTTCATCTGGAGTTTGGCCTTTCCTCATCTGTAAAGTGACTATAAAATCATACTTCCTACTTGAAGGGTGACCTGAGGAAGAAGAGCATTAATACCCAAGAGGCACCTGAGGATCCCGACACCTGCGAACCTCCACTATCCCTGCAGCTCTGAGCAGCAGCCCCTCGGAGGGTTCCATAACTGCTCACTGCCATTACAGTACCCCGGTCTCTACTACCAAGAGCTCCTTAATCTCACCTTCACCTTCCAGGTTCTGAATGTGTTTCTCTGGCCCTGCCAACCACATATGAACTGGGGTTACCGTGTTTAGGTTCATTCCTACACATTTTTTTTTTTTTTAGTTTTTGGCCAGAGGGCATGTGCACTCACTGGAGAGAGAGACTGAGAGGCAAAGTGAGAAGTCACCCTGCAGGGGAGATGGTTACCCTATTCTCTTCCTGGGATTTTGGGCACACACACATGCCCAGTATGGTTTTCAAGATCCGAGACTCAAACTATAGTCACCCATGTGGGAATTCAGTCTTAATCACTTATTGGCCGTCACATTTTAAAAAATAAATAAAATAACCTCTTTTTTTCTTTATTCACGCACGTGAGAGGGAAGAAGAGCACCCCCATAGGG
The DNA here is from genome assembly GCA_026018925.1 of Tupaia tana. Classification (NCBI taxonomy): domain Eukaryota; kingdom Metazoa; phylum Chordata; class Mammalia; order Scandentia; family Tupaiidae; genus Tupaia; species Tupaia tana. The sequence goes on from JAKSZU010000018.1 coordinate 38,618,198, forward strand.
TCTGGGCATACTCTTCCTCCAGTCCTCAAGCCTATTGGATCTTGGGCATTGCGGGTGTCAGACCTACGGGGCAAGGAATTCAGACCCTGGCTGTCCTGTGGGATCTGGCTTCTCGTGAGCAGCGCATTTCCACCGCCTGTGGGGGCTGTTTCCTGCATGTTTTTCAGAGCCCAGGCAGCGCTGCAGGAAGGCCTGCTGTGTCCTCATGCCAGCCTCATTTCTTTAACAAGTGCCCTTTTGGTGTCATTGCCAGAAAGAACCAGCGGGAAGTGGCCAGGACGCCTGCCTGCCACAGGATGCTGGGAGAGCGGGTCCCTGCGGGTAACATGGAGCCCTTGCGACATCTGCCCAGGCATCGTTTGTCGGTCTAATCCTCACAGCAGTGCTCTCAGATGCAGTGAGCACTATGTCCACCGTGTAGAGGAAGGAATTCGAGGTCGATGCCCAGACATTTGCAGCTCTGGAAGCTGATGTGTGCAGGGTTCAAAATTGGGATTCCAGCCGTCCATGAGGCAAAGTTCCCCAGAGGCGAAGGGGCAGCAAGGATGGCCCTAACACGAACTCTCCCCTCAACCCAATGAGAAGAACTGGGGGCCCATGACAGTCCAGGGCGAGGGTGTTGGCCTGATGGACAGAGGGAGGCTGGGGAAGGAAACTGCCCCCACCTTCGTGTATAGCGAGCTGTCTAGCCCTGTCCTGTGGGAGGATGCCTAGTATAGATCTTTAGAAGGAAAAAGCTGGGCCCCATAATGCAGTGGCTAAGCTCTGCACATAGACAGCCGGTTCCCGCATGGTCAACTGTGGTTCAAATTCTAGCCCTGGCAGCTTGAAAAACTCCTGGTGTGTGTATGGCCTGAAAATCCTGAGAGGAAGAAATAATGGAAGAAAAAGAATTGCAGTGTGATCACGCCCCATTGGGTGGTTCTCTCTCTCGATCACACCCTCTGGCAATTAAAAAAAAACGAGGCCCAGCCGGTGTTTAAGATGGATGTCACATGGACAACTGCACAGCTCAAGTCTCAGACCCAGCAACTTTAACAACATGCCAGGCCTGTGTGCACGCATGCCCAAAATCCAAAAAGAATTAGAGGGGAAAAGATTGCAACATGACCATTTCCCACAGAAAATGCTTTCTCACTTTCTGTCTCCAGTGAGTGCACTGGAGGGTGCATGTGCTTGCCCAAGAGAGACAGAGAGAGATGGAAAGTGGGAAAACACCCCACAGGGGGCATAGCCAGACAGCAGTCCATTCTCTTTCAGGATTTTGAGCACACATGTGCACGCTCCGAGCATGTTTTTCAAGCTGCCAGGTCTAGGACTCGAACCATAGTCAAACATGTGAGATCTAGTCTTAATCATTGGCTGGCCCATTAGGAATTTTTTTTTAAAATATAGTTCTAAAAAGTTGACCAGCTTTATATAAATTCTCAGGGATGAGCCCACTCACTTCCACTTTCCACTTCCTCTAGGAGGACACAGGTCAGTGAAGTGGTCCTTGATGCGCTTTGAAAACTGAAAGCAGCCTTTTTCACTCAGGATCTGGTCCCCTTGACACGTGTGGTACCAGGGCTGGGGGGCATTCCTTGAGGAAACTGAGGCTGGGCAGGCAGGGATTTGCCCAGAAGAGGGCATAAGTGCCCACAGCCAGCGTTGGAGTTAAAAGCCCAGGGGCTTGGGGCTTCCTGAATCAGCCCCACCCCCCTGCTTGGCGACTGTCGCTCCAAGAGTCACAGGACTCCAAACCGCAGACTGCGGCCTTGGGACTTTCCTTACTGCCCCCAGTCCCCAGGGAGCCCTGCCTGGCCTCACAGCCTGAAACCCAGTCTGGGGTCAGGCTTGGGCAGGCCTTACCCCCCTCCCCCAGCTCCCAGTGAGAGGAGGAGGAGGTCTCCCCCTGAAAAGAATGTGCTTGTCTGCCCGCCTGTCTGGCTCCAGGATCAGTCTAAGGTTTCAGCCACCAAAAAAGGCAGCAGGGAGGAGCGGGCCTCCTGCAGCTGGTCCTGGGAGCTCACAGGCTTCCCCAAACCCAATAGGCCCCTCTTTCCTGCCCACCCTCAGGAGGACTGGCCCCTCACACCACCCTGGAGGAAGGTCTGGGCCTCCACAAGTTTCCCATTGTGTGACTGAGAAGCCTGAGGCCTCAATGGCCTGCAACAGAGGGCCCCTACCCAACCCCAGAGCTGTTCCCCCTGCTCTGCCATGGTCCCTCCATCCCCTCTGTTTACTGGCTGTCCTTGGGCAGTGTTGTGTGCAGGGGACTGTGGAGGAGGGAGGAAATAGCCGAAGGGTGTTTTCAGAAGGGCCCCATGCTCACCAGGCCTCAGGGGGCCAGAGCCCAGGCCCTGCTTTGGCACTTAACAGCTGTGTGACTTGGAGAAAGTTCCTCAGCCTCTCAAGGCCTCCATCTCCTCCTCTGTTAACAGAAGCGATGATACTGTCTGTAGAGCTGGTGGTTTTCCAGCCTGGCTCTGCACAGGAAATCACCCAGAGGGGCAGGTCTGCGGGCCACTCCCTAGACTGTCAGATCAGAATCTCTGACATCTGTATTTTCCGTGTATTTCTTCTGTATCCCCAGGTGAGCCCATTGTGCCCTCAGAGTGAGAACCCCTGTCCCACTAAGGAGTCTTTGCAACTGGGATGGGTGCTAGGGATCCCTTCCCTATCAGGGCCTTCCCTCTCTGCATTAGGATGGCATGTTTGAGCCTGGAATTTCTGTAAAATGCACCTGGCTCCAGTAAGGGTCCCTTAAGGCCTCATCTGATTTGGGGGGGGTGGGCGGGGGGTTTCAAATCCAAGACTCTGCAGAGGCAGGACACAGATAGGAGCACTGGGCCTGGGAACCCCAGTCCTCTTCCAGCCCCCTCATGTTTCCCCAGTACTAGCTTCGGCTGGGCTGGGCTGGGCTGGGCTGGGTTTGGGTTGCTTCTCCCTGGTCTCCAGCCCAGCTGTGCATCCTTACTTCCTGGCAAAAGCTGGCTCTAATTACATCTGGGGACAATTTCTTTTCTTCTTTTTTTTTTTTTTTTTAGAGAGATTTTTTTGCTATAGGGTACATGTGCTTGCTGGAGAGAGAGAGATACAGACAGACAGAAAGCAAGAAGTCACCCCCTGAGGGGGATGGCTGTATCACAGTCCTTTCTCCATTCTCCTCTTGGGATTTTGGGCATGTGCACACACGCCTGGTGTGAGGCTTAAGCCACCGGGTTCAGGACTCAAACCACTGTTGACTACGGGGAATCCAGCAACATAACCATTATGCCATCTGCTGGTCCCATCTGGGAACAATTTCTGAGCAAACAGGAGAAGAGAGGGAGAGGAGGAACCGGGGCCCACTGAACATGCAAGCTTCTTCCCACTAAACCAGCACCCCCATGCTGCCACTCTACAGCCCCATAAACTCAGTGCTGTCCTATGGCACATACAGGCCTGGGAGCCCAGGGCTCGCCTGCTGTTGAGAGGAGCAAGAGGGGACAGCCATGTGGACTGTTTCGGAAGCCAAGCCTGACTTTGCCCACAACCATCAGCCGTAGGTGGGGCAAGACTCAATCCAGAGCTCATTGCCATGCGTGTTCTGTCCACGACCTTCCCACAAGATATGGCTGTCCTTTGCCTTAGTGTGTTCTCCAGGTATCCGGCATCTCCTGGTTTATCCTGCAGACCAGGAACTTTGCCATTGAGGATCAGCCAGAACACAGAGGATCACATGCACACAGAGGTTCTGCACAGGTGGGGACAGTGGAGAAGGACTGCCAGTGTCACCTGATCACTATCTCAGTAACCTTGCCTCTGAGAGGGCTCCAGGACCAGCCAGCGGCAGAGGTCCTGCCCACCGCAGAAAGAGCCTCCAGAAAGGTGGTGTCTGTTCCAGACACCCAGCAGCCAGGCCTGGCTGTATTTGCAACCCTCAGCTTCTCAGAATTAATATCTTCAGCCTATACCACTCCTTGAGGCCTGCCATCTCCATATCACCATTATGGGTAGCTACGAGGAAAATTAGCATCATAGGCAGGGCAGGGGCCAGGGCCTGAGAACCAGCCCCAACACAAAATAACTTGAAGACACAACCCTCAGGGCCAGCAGGTGGCGTAGTGGTTCAGGCGCTGGATTCCCACATGGTTGACTGGTTTGAGTTCAGGACCCGGCAGCTTGAAACTCATGCTGGACGAGTGTACGTGCATGCCCAAAATCCCAAGAGGAGAATGGAAGAGAAGAGATTGTGATATGGCCATTCCCTACTGGGGCGGGGGGGGAGCGGTTCTCACTTTCTTTTTCTTTGTGTCTACAGTGAGTGCACGTGCCCTATAGCAAAAATCTCTCTTACAAAAAAATAAAAAATAAAAAAATAAAAAAAAAAGACATGAACCTCCCCCCGGTTCCTATCCACGGCAGCCTCCAGACTGGAGAGGCAGGCCCCATCTGTTTGTTCTTCTCAGGGGTCCCCCCATCAGCAGAGCCACTCACCATCTCCTCATTTGTGTCCATCTCTGCGGCAGCCCAGAGCAGCAGGCAAGAATAATCACCTCACCCTGTGGAGGACACTGAGGCAGACCCACGATTCGAACCTGGCTGTCCACTGTCCCCCCAGCAGCACACTGCCCCTCCGCTAAATGGCTCGAGAAACTGCAGCGGCATGTCCGTTCTTCCTTTGATTGATGTAATTCCTTCCGAAGACTCCATGTCTGGTGGGGTGGGCACTGTTGGGAGGGAGACCTGAGCCTGGGTCTTCCACACCAGGAAGGGAGACCCGAGCCTGGAAGTGTGAATGGGAGCGATAGGGAAGGGCTGCCGACAGGAAAGCAGTCCTGAGAGAGGAAACAGCAAATGGGAAGGAATGTATTTTCAAGGAACTGGAAAGCTTTTGAGGCAGGAGTGGCCAGGAAGGAGGACTTAGCTACATCCTACAGGATGTGTTGACCTTCTTTCCCAGGGATGGGGACCCGAGTGGGAAGCCAGGGGGGCGTACACTCTGCTCTGTGGAAAAGCCCCTCCTGGGCCTGTGTATCTGTACCGTGGAGTCAGTGCTTGCTCCGGCTGTCCCTGGCTCTTGGAAGGAGAGGTGGCCTAAGTTTCCCGCTAACCCAAGTCCACCCCTGTGTTGTACCAAGGGCGTGGCAGGAGGCCTCCATGCTCGGAGGATTCACTGTTAAGTTCCCAGTATCTGTCCTTGGAGCTCAGCCTGTTAGCAGCAGATGGTGGTCCAAAGATGACTCTTGCCACTCGTACCAAATGACCAGGGCTAAACCCAAGGCCCCTGAGATGCGTTGTCTCTTCTGCAGCAACCGTAGCCTGCCTGCACCTTTGGCCCCCATCGACCCTCCTTGAAGGGCCAGGACCAAGAGGCCCTCCAGGTGCCTGTGACCACAGCACTCATGGCCTACTCTGGGGTAAGGGAAATGCAGCAGGCTCCTCTTTAGAAAGGAGGCAAATCGGTTTCTTTTTTTTAAGGGGCCAAGATTCATTTATACTCATGATGTAATGTCTATTGTCTGCTCTAGAGACTCCTGCAGCTGAGCTGCAGTGATGCACAGGTAGCACCAGGATGTGGGAGGCTGGAAGGCTCTGGGGAGGCCCGAGTTCAGTTCCCAAGCCAATCCAAACATGCCGGGCATGTTTTTGCACACCTGGTAACCCTGGCTGATGGAGAGGCTGGGGCAGGAGAGTCACGAATCAGTGGGACTCAGTCAAAAATGCCTGTCTTTCTCCTTTTCCTTCTTTTTCTCTCTGTCTCTCATAAAGAAAAAGGAAAGAGACAGAGTCCCTTAACTCCTTGGTGCCTCCCGTTACTCCTATCAGTACACCTGGTCACCTCTGCCTTGTAAGATAATGCCGTTGTCAGCTTATATCTGGTAAAGCCCTATATAAGCAAAGTGGGGCTAGCGCCTTCTTTTTTTTAATTTGCTGTAGAGTACTTGCCCTTGCTGGAGAGACAGAGAAAGTGAGAAAGCACCCCCCAGGGAGATGGCCATTCTACAATCCCCTCCTCCGCTCCCCTCTTGGGATTTTGGGCACACACACAGATACATGTCCGGTATGTTTTTCAAACTGCCCGATCTGGGACTCAAAGCAGGACCAGTTTGTAGTGGGTTATGTGGGACCCAGCTGCTTTCACCCCACCACCAGCTGACCCACTTTTTGTCAACTTTTTAAAAGTGAAATTGAGATTCTTCAGAAGAGTACCCAAATGATAAATAGACTGCTCACTGAGTGTTCACAAACCAAACATACCACGTCACCAGCACCCAGAGCAGAGAAGAGCATTTCAGCTCCCAGTGAGCCCGGGTGCCTCTCCTGTACCCACCTCCCCACCAAAGGAACCACAGCGTGACCTCTGATGGGCTCTAAAAGCCTCCCTCACCTTCCTCCTGTGTAGAGCCGACCAGGACCCTTCTCACAAGGAGAAAACAAGAAAGCACAGAAAGGCAGGGCTTCAGAGGTCTCTGTGCAGGGGTCACCCAGTTCCTGTGGCTGAGGAGAAATTGTCACTCACAGGCTTTGAGGTGTTCAGAACCTCAGAGCCCCAGAGCTGGAGGCCCTACCTCCCCTAAGGGAACCCAGAGCAAATCTACAAAAAAAAACAACCCAGCACAGCTCTCCAAGAAAAGGAGTACTTTTTTTCTTTGCGGCAAATCAGAAAAGTATGAAAATTTCAGTACCGTATGCTCCATTGGTGGACCGGAAAACAAGTAGTAAAAAGAAAGTTGTTTCCTTTTTTTCAGGAGGAACCTTCACAGGCCCGCGGTCCAGCAGGCCCGCTTTGCAGGGCGGCTTTGCAGTGCTCTCGCTGAGGGAGCGTGCCTGGCGCCTGCCGGGTGCTTGTGCGAGGTCATTGCAACCATCTGTCCAGAGTGGAGAATACGTTTTTGGGCCCAGAGGCCTCTGCTCTGCATCGGCGTCTTATAGGGCACCTCGGGTGAGAGTCCTCCCCTGCTGCCCACAAGCCCATCTCCTCTTGATTAAGGACACCTCAGTTCAGATCCCAGCTCTGCTGTGGCTCCCTTGGTCCCATTCCCTCCTGTCTCTGCACAGCAGTGACAAGTTAGACTCAGGAACCCTCTCTGTGGGTATGTGAGACACATGTGAGAGTCGCCACACTGCTATTAGAGTGGAGAGCTGTGAGACTCCTAGACAGAAGAGCTTTAAAATTTGGGAATGAAAATTCCCTGGTGTGAGCTCTAAGCCTCCTCTTCCAGGAAGTCTCCCATGGAGCCCTTCTTGCACCCCCTAGTACATTAGCCTCTGGCAGTTTGTTCTGTCCTTTCATTGAACGACTAGTCGTTCCTTGGACTTCTACCCACAGGCACAGGGAGCCTCTGCCCTCCCAGAGCTATGGCTTCAGTCGCTCGCCTGGCTGGCATCTCCCATTACTCTGGTTCAGGTGAGTGTACAAGGGGATTTCAGTGTGTGGTGAGGCTGGACAGTGGCACAGAGGTGAAATGTGACACTCTGCAATGCTGACCCCCACGGGGAAGTTCTGGGTCCACATCCAGAGACCTTCCCGAGCACTCCGGGCATATGCATGCCCATGGTCCAGGGCTGGATGTGGCTGGGGTGGATTGTGGCATAAATCTGCACACAGTGGCGAATGCTGTTCTCGCTCTCTTTCATGACTCTCGTTCATTCATGGACTAAATGAATAAATAAATAAATAAATGACTTTTTATTTATCTTTTTTTTATTTTTATTTTTTGCCTTAGGGCACATGCACTCACCAGAGACAGAAAGAGAGACAAAGATAGTGAGTTTGAAAGTGAGAAATCAACCCCCAAGGGGAATAGCCATGCCACAATCCCCTCTCCTCCATTCTCTTCCAAGGATCTTGGACATGCATGCACAAGTGCCCAGAGTGATTTTCAAGCCACCAAGTCTGGGACTCGAACTATGGTTGGCCATGGGGGAGTTCAGGAACATAACCCCTACACTGTCTGCTGGTCCCACCAAGTGACATGTTTTAAAAAGTTTGCGGGAGGGCCAGCAGGTGGCATGGTGGTTAAGGCCCTGGTCTTCCACATGGTCTACTGTAGTTTGAATTCCTGACCTGGCATCTTGCTTTCTCATTTTCTCTCTCGTCATTCTCTGGTGAGCACACATGCCCAGCAAATGTTAAATTAATAATAAATAAAATTAAAATGAATAATTTTAAAAAGTTTGAAGGAAAAATGAAATTAAAGTGTGAGTTTATTTTGTTGCTGAAATATGTTTAAACCCATGCATACTTTTTCCATAATATGCATTTACCCAGAGCGCAGGAAACCAAGAGCAGGAAAAAACAAGCCAGGCCTTCCTTAGAAAACATTAGACACATATCTCTCCTGTACCCAGCAATTCCATCCCTTGGTGTTTTCCTAAGAGGACAAAACCATTCATTCTCAATACAGACTTCTATAAGAACGTTTGTACCAGTCTGCTTCCTCATAGCCATAGCTGGAAACAACCCCAATGTTCAGCAAGTAGTGAATGATTATCTAACTGTGGAACATCCATGAAGTGGACTACTACCCAGCAGATACTCAGACTGGTGTGTATCATATCTTCAGCTTATACACAGAGATGTAACACCATAGATGAATCTCACAGGTATATATTGGACTTACAAAGTCAGACTCAGGGGCCAGCAGATGGTGTGGTGGTTAAGGCTCCCATATGGCCAACTTTGGTTTGAGTCCCAGACCCTGTGGCTTCAAAGTCCAGCCGAGGGCATAAACTTGCATGCTCAAAATCCCAGGAAGAGAATGGAGGAGAAGGGATTACGGCATGATCATCCCTCCAGGACGTGAGTTCTCACTTTCCCTCTCGCTGTCTCGCTCTCTCTCTGGCAAGTATATGAGTCCTATGGCAAAAACCTTAAAAAAAAAAAAAAAAAAAAACCTGAAGAATCATATGCTGTGGGACCAGCAATTAGTATAATGGCTATGTCACTGGACTCCCATGTAATCGACCACAGTTCAAGTCCCAGACCCAGTGGCTTAAAATCACACTGGGCGCATGTGTATGCATGCCCAAGATCCCAAGAGGAGACTAGAGGAGAAGGGATTGTGGCGTGGCCATCCCCGCTGGGGGGGTGATTTCTCGCTTTCTGTCTCTCTCTGTCTTTCTGGCGAGCACACACGCCCTATAGCAAAAACCTCTCCAAAAAAAAAAAAAAAAAAAAAAAAAAAAAAGAATCACATGCTGTGTGATTCCATTTATGAGATATTCTAGAAAAGACAAAATTATTCCATGGAAATAATAATCAGTAAGTGGTGGGAGGGTAGGAGAAATGAGGAACTTTCTAGGATGATGCAAATGTCCTATACTTGTGTGGTGGTTACACAAGAGTCATTCAAAAAGTTCATGGACGAGGACTTGAACTACTATTTTATTTTGATGCAAAAGAAATTTGAAATCTTGGGACCAGCAGTTGGCATAATGGCTATGTCACTGGACTCCCATGTAGTTGACTGCAGCTCAAGTCCCAGACCCGGTGGCTTAAACTCACACCAGGTGCATGTGCATGCATGCCCAAGATCCCTAAAAGAGAGTGGAGGAGAAGGGATTGTGGGGGTGATTCCTTGCTTTCTGTCTCTTTGTCTCTCTCTGTCTTAATGGCAAGCACACACGCCCTATAGCAACATCCTCTAAAAAAAAAAAAAAAAAAAAAAAAAAAAAGTGAAATCTATGCATGTTTTTTCATAACATTCAGTTCAATGAACTTTTTGAAGACACCCCTCCTATTCCTCATATGCCTTATATATAATTGTCAAATATTGAACAATTAGCATGTGTGCATTTTAATGTATGGAAGTAACGCTTTATTTTTTTAAGAATTATTTTATTTTATTTTATTTTATTTTTACTTTATTTATTGTTATTATTCCATTTGACCAGAGAGAGACAGAGAGAAAGAGAGAGGGAGAGTGAAAAAAACAAGCCACCAAGTCCAGGACTCAAACCATGGTCGGCCATGTTGGGGTCCAGCACCTTAACCACCACACCACCTGCTGGCTCCAGTAATGCTTTAATTTCAAGAAGTATTGGGAACCATCAGTTAGCGTAATGGCTATGTCGCTGGACTCCCACGTAGTCAACCGCGGTTCGCGTCCCGGACCCAGTGGCTTAAAACTCACGCCGGGCGCGTGTGCATGCGTGCCCAAGATCCCGAGAGGAGAATGGAGGAGAAGGGATTGCGGCATGACCATCCCTCCTGGGGGGTGATTTCTCACTTTCTGTCTCTCTGTCTCTCTCTGTCTGGCGAGTGCACGCACCCTCTAGCGAAAACCTCTCAAAAAAAAAAAAAAAAAAAGAAGTATTTAAAATTGAAAAGAAAAGCCAAACCTCTCAGTACAAGGCAAAAGGCTGTATTCTGGGCTTTAACCAGGGTCTGCCTCAGTCTTTGAGAAGCTTGTTTCGGGGCCAGCAGGTGGTGTAGTGGTTAAGGCACTTGATTTCCACATGATCAACCACAGTTCGAGTCTTGGACCCCATGACTTAAAACTTAACTGGGCAAGTGTGTATATGTGTCCAAAATCCCAGAGGAGAATAGAAGAGAAAGGATTCCAGAGTGACCATCCCCCCCCGGGGGTGATTTCTCATTTTCTGTCCCTTTCTGTGTCTCTCCAATAAGTGCATGCTCCCTATAGCAAAAATCTCTTAAAAAAAAAAAAAAAAAAAAAAAAAAGGAGACTATGAAGCAGCTTGTTTGTTTTGTTAGAAGTCAGTGGATTCCAGGCCAGGGTTACATGGCCTTTTTCATAAATACACCAATAAGCAAGGAGACCAGGGGGAGTAGGCGTGGAGAATGGAAGAAGGAGCTGCTTAAAGGTTCACCTGTAATTCAGGAAGGGGCTCATTTATCCTCTAATATTTATTGAGCAATTAGTACTTGCAGACACTGTGGTAGGCCCTGGAGATAAGCAGCGACTGAAAGACCTGATGCCTCACCTCCTGATCTCACTGGAAGGAGACACATCAAAGAACTTATCATGCCAACACACGCCTCACTGCGGCCTGCAGGGAGAAGGAAACACACGGGGAGCTCTGAGAGCACAAGGATGGAGACTTCACCTCGCTTGGGTCTAAGAAAGCTTCCAGAGGGGCCAACAGATGGAGTAGTGGTTAAGGCGCTGAACTCCCACATGGTAGACTGCAGTTTGAGTCCCAGATTCGGAGGCTTGAAACTCACGCTGGGCATGTGTGCGTGCGTGCCCAAAATCCCGAGAGGAGAATGGAGAAGGGATTGCAGCGTGGCCATCCCTGCTAGGGGATGGTTTCTTGCTTTCTGTCTCTCTTTCTCTGTCATTCTGGTAAGTACATGTGCCCTAACGCAAAAAATAAAGTAAAATCTCTGAAAATAAGCAAACAAAATAGAAAAAGGAGGCTTCTCAGGGCCTTGAGTTCTGAATGATGAGACGATCCTAGCCAGAGAGAGAATGAGAGAGAATGTTCTCGTCCCAATCATCAGTGCAGAGAACCTAACGTAGGAGCCACAAAGCCCAGTGCCTGAGAAGGCCAGGCAAGCCACAGGAAATGTGAAGTGACCAGATGTATAGGAGTCCCTGTGAAGGGGGATCAGGTGCACTGACCATTAGCCCATCGGCACGGGGAGGAGGAGGGCTGTTGTTTGTCCTGTAGGAGTGAAAGCCTGGAGTTGCCCCCATCTTCACATTTCCTCAAACCTAGAAATTTGGAGTTTTTTTAAATGCAAACTTAGGGCCAGCTGGTGGCATGGTGATTAAGGCAGCTGGATCCCACATAGCTGACCATGAGGTTTGAGTCCCGGATCCAACAGTTTGAAAAACACACTAGCGGGACCAGCAGTTAGCGTAATGGCTGTGTCGCTGGACTCCCATGTAGTCGACCGCGGTTTGTGTCCCGGACCCAGTGGCTTAAAACTCACGCCGGGTGCGTGTGCGTGCGTGCCCAAGATCCCGAGAGGAGAATGGAGGAGAAGGGATTGTGACATGGCCATCCCCCCTGGGGGGTGATTTCTCACTTTCTGTCTCTCTGTCTCTCTCTGTCTGTCTGGCGAGTGCACACACCCTATAGCGAAAACCTCTCAGAAAAAAAAGAAAGACACACTAGGTACATGTGCATGCATACCTCAAATCCCAAGACAAGAATGGAGAAGGGATTGTGGTGTGGGCATCCCCTCGACAGGGATACTTTCTCACTTTCTCTCTCCCCATCTCTCTAGGGTGAGTGCATGTGCCCTATAGCAAATATAAAAATGAAAATAAAACAAATTAAATAAAATGCAAAGTCAAATCAGTTTCAAATCTTGACTCAAATTTTAAAATCATGTCTGTAAATTCAAAACAATCCTAATCAAAATTCTAGCAGGATTTTTTTTTTTTTTTTTTTGCTATACCTTATTTACATCATAAACTAGAGAACACTGGGATAAAGAGTGAAGCTATGTTATAAATCTATAATCGAAACCAGCAGTTGGCATAATGGCTATGTCGCTGGACTCCCATGTAGTCAACTGCGGTTCGAGTACCGGATCCGGTAGCTTAAACTCACTCTGAGTGTGTGTGCGTGCATGCCCAAGATCCTGAGAGGAGAATGGAGAAGGGATGGTGGCGTGGCCATGCCCCCTGGGGGGTGATTTCTCACTTTCTGTCTCTCTGTCTTTCTCTGTCTTTCTGGCCAGTGCATGCACCCTATAGCAAAAACCTCTCCAAAAAAAAAAAAAGAAGGAAAGAAAAAAGAAATCTATAATCTTTTTCAGCATCACACTTTGTTTACTGTAAACAAAAACACACCTTTTTGACAATAACCCTGGCAGGTGTGAGATGTAACCAAAGTCTCAGGTTTTGCCTCACCTTTACATTTCTTCTTTTCTTTTTTTTTTTTTTTTAAGAGAGGTTTTTGCCTTAGGGTGTGTGTGCTCACCAGAGAGACAGAAAGAGAAAAAGTGAAAGACAGAGACAGAGGGAAAGTGAGAAATCACCCACCAGGGAGAATGGCCATGCCGCAATCCCTTCTCCTTGATTCTCCTCCCAGGATCTTGGATGCACACACACACACACACACACACACACACACACACAGACTGAATTTTCAAGCCACCGGGTCCGGGACTCAAACTACATTTGATCATGTGGGAATCCAGCGACATAACCAGTATGCCATCTGCTGGCCCCCAGACCTTTACATTTTAAATGGGCCTTGCACTCCACAGACTGCTCTGACCTGCTTTTCTTTCTCACTGCTTCCATTTGATGGATATATTTCTTTCCAAAAGCATTTATGTTCAATATTTAATTCTGACTCTGTCTCTTGTGACTGGGAAGGCTTAGTCTCAGCTGTCCTGTCTTGCACCAGGAAGAGGGAGGAATGGCTGACATTATGAGTAAGAATTTAATGAGAGTCCTGGACAAACTGGCAATGCAGTGACAGAGGGATGGGAATTGGTTAGGCCACCCACATATAAAGGGCTGTAGCAATTTACATTATCTGTAAACACTGAGGTACCATAATTCTATAATTTAAACATCTAGAGACATAGAATGCAATTGACTTGAAAGCAATGAAGAGAACTAAAATGCCTGTAAGTATTAAAACAATATATAGTAGGAAAAAAAAAAAAAAGACCCTAGGCCTGAACGTAGTCAAACAGGTCATGTAGGAAAACTTCCATTTTCATATCTTGTAATCATTTGGCCTTCTGGGTAATCCTTTCTAGCCAAGATCCTATTTCCCAGAGGCATTGATGTAGGGGCGGCAGGTGATGTGAACAACTGTGCACACCCTGTTCAATTTTATCATCTAACAGCCTATGAGTGGGTTAAAGTAATAAGTGTTGGGACCAGCAGATGGCATGCTGGTTACATTGTTGGACTCCCATGTAGTCGACCACGGTTCAAGTCCCCAACCTGGTGGCTTAAAACTCACACCGGGTGTATGTGCATGTGTACCCAAGATCCTGAGAGGAGAATGGAGGAAAAAGGTTTGCAGTGTGACCATCCCCCCTTGGGGGTGATTTCTGTCTCTGTCTCTGTCTCTCCAGTGAGCACATGCACCCTATAGGAAAAAATCTCTCTCTCTAAAAAAAAAAGTAGGAAGTGTTACTAATTATAGAACTTTAACTACAAAATTATCCTACCAAGAGATAGAAGTAAACATAAGCAAAGAAAAATTAAAAGGGGTAATAAGAGTCTTATCACAGCAGAAGTCTTGGTTCAACATCTTGGGAAAACGTTCCACACTGTGAAATAAACGATTCATTCTGTTTGTAGTTTGAATGTCTCTGGTTGTGGCATTAGGTAGCCTGGCAAACTTTCCATGTGGTCCACATTCCAAGCATATAACTTTCCCTTGAAATTTACCTCCAGTTTTCTAGTTTCAATTTATAGGGTGTCAGGAACTGAACTTTTTTTTTTTTCTTAGCTGGAGAATGTAATCTGATATTAGGAGAATTTAGAAAAAACTCCACAGCAGCCTAATAACATGTATGATAGTTGGATTTTTCTTCTGAAACATAATTTTTCTCTATACAGCCGCCTTTATTTCTATTGTAGATAATCACAGCCAGCAGGATTTGTGGTAAAAAAAATGTTCAAGCTAGGGGCCAGAAGGTGGTATAGTGACGAAGGCACTGAACTCCCACATGGTTGACCATGGTTTGAGTCCCAAACCTGGTGGCTTGAGGCTTGAAACACACTGTGTGTGTGTGTGTGTGTGTGTGTGTGTGTGTGTGTGTGTGGCGGGGTGCATGCCCAAAATCCTGAGAAGAGAATGGTGGAGAAGGGATTGAGGTGTGGCCATCCCTCTGGGGAGTGATTTCTCACTTTCTCTTTGTCTCTCTGGTGAGTACATGCACCCTATAGCAAAAAGCTCTCAAAAATTTTTTTTCAAGCTGATTCTATAACGTATATGGAACAGGAAAGGACTTTGAATATCCTAAAACAATTTTTAAAAAGAACAACCAGGCTAAAGGACTCCCTCTACTTGATTTGCAGAATTAATATAAAGCTGTAGCTATTAGGACATTTTATTATAGACCAAAAAAAAAAAAAAAAAAAAAAAGAAAGAACTACACATAGCTACATATATGACTAGACTAGAAGGGAACATCCAGAAGCAAACTTATGAACACATGGTCACATGGTTCATTGATTTTATTTATTTATTATTTTTTTAGGGAAAATTTTGCTATAGGGTGTGTGCGCTAACCAGAGTGACAGAGGAAGAGAGAGACAGAAAGTAAGAAATCACCCCCTTCCCCAGACGTGATGGCCATGCCCCAATCCTTCTTCATTCTCCTCTTGGGATTTTGGGCATGCATGCACATGCATCCGACATGAGTTTCAAGTCATTGGGTCTGGGACTTGAACTGCAGTTGCCCATGTGGGAGTCAAGCACCTTAACTGCTATGCCATCTGCTGGCCCTGGCTCATTGATTTTTTTTTTAGAACAACGTAAAGACAATTCAATAGGAAAAGGGTAGCCTTTTCAGTAAATGGTATGTCCATGGTAGGCAGAGTCTTAAATGACCTCCCATAACCCTTGCTGCCTGTGTTCACCCCTTTGTGGAGCCCCCTACTCTTGAGTGTGGACGAGATTTGTGACCTGTTTCTAATCAATGGGATGTGGCTGGTGATGGGGTGTCTTCCCATGATTAGGTTACTTTATGTAAGATTCTGTCTTGCCAGCTTCACCAGACACTCTTGTTGGTTTTATGAAAGAAGTGGGGGCTGGTAGGTGCCACAGTGGTTAGGGCACTGGACTCTCATATGGCCAACCACAGTTCGAGTCCCAGACCTGGCGGCTTGAAACATGCTGGGCTCATGTGCGTGCGTGCTCAAAATTCTGAGAAGAGAATAGAAGAGAAGTAGTAGTTTCACCTCAGGGTGATTTCTCACTTTCTGTCTCTTTGTCTCACTGGCAAGCAAGCGCATGTGCCCTATAGAAAAATCTCTCTAAAAAAGAAGAGAGGCTGGCAGGTGGCATGGTGGTTAAGGGCACTGGACTCCCACATGGCCATCCACAGTTTGAGTCCTGGACCTGGCGGATTGCTTTCTCAGTTTCTCTTTCTCCCCTTGCCTCACCAGCAAATTAAAATACATAAATAAATAAAGTTTTTTTTAAAAAAAAGAGAGAGAGAGAAGTGACCATGATTGGAAAGCTCCCATGACAAGGAATTACAGGAGACCTCTGGGAGCTGAGGGTGGCCAGCGAGAAGCTGGGTCCCTCAGTCCTGCAGCTGCAAGGAAACTCCACCCACAATCTGCACGAGCTTGGAGGCGGATTCTTCCCAGTTGAACCTCCCAGGGAAGAACACAACCCAGCCGCACTCTAACTGTCTCTGGTGAGACCCTGAAAAGAAAACGCAGCTAAGTTGTGTGAAGACTCCTGACCCATGAGAACTGTGAGGTAATAAATGTGTGTTGGGTTAAGGTGATAAGTGTGTGGTCATTTATTATGCAGCATAGTAAACTAACATAAAGTATGAGGCAAAAGATGAACCTCTACCCACATACAAAAATAAAACGGATCAGAGATTTTAAAGTAAAACTATAAAACTTATAGAAAAAAACAAAAACACTGAGCACAGTTATATTTTGGTAGGCAGTGGTCAGGACAGGAGCCATGGTGTGTGCATATGAGTGTGTGTGTGTGTGTGTGTGTGTGTGTGTTGGGGGTTGGGTGATGGAGGGAGAGCCCTGTTGTGGTCCACCAGAACTCAGGATCCGTAGTTGCCTAAGGTAGTGTGGGAGACAGCAGTAACCTTGGCTTCAGGATCTCTCTGGTGGCATCTCTGGAGTCCTGTGGTCTCTTCTCTTTTTTTGGAGACGTTTTTTGCTATAGGGAGCGTGCGCTAGCCAGAAAGACAGAGAGATAGAAAGCGAGAAATCACCCCATAGGGGGATGGCCACGCCGCAATCCCTTCTCCTCCATTCTCCTCTAGGGATCTTGGGCACGCATGCACACGCGCCTGGCGTGAGTTTAAGCCACCGGGTCCAGGACTTGAAGCGCAGTCGACTACATGGGAGTCCAACGACATAGCCATTACGCTAACTGCGGGTCCCCTGTGGTCTCTTCTTGCTCCCAACTACCCAGCTCGTACATAGCTGAGTGCAGGTCTACGATAGTTGGCTTACTTAATGCCGCCACATAGATCAGAGTCCTTTGCTCCAAGCCCTTCACAGGTGGCTGACCAGCCCACACCTGTTCTAATCAGTTTCTAGCCTTGTCCACAGCCAGCCAATCACCACCTCCTGGTAAGGCCCACAGGAGGGCCACGGGACAAGAGAGGTGTGGTGACAGACACATCAACCTCCTCTGCTGCCCAGTCTGGGGCTGAGTCCCTTCTGTGTTCACAGTCTGAGGTTCCCTAGAGTCAGACTTAGGCCGGGGATCCTGTGGCCTGCCTATGCCTCAATGCCATCCTGCTGCCATCAGCCCTCACCAGACTATTGGAGCTGCAAGCCTTGGTTAGCTTCAACTGCCAGGAAGCCCTGTCTGAGACAGCTGGAAAGCAACTCTGTGAAGGTGTCAGAGGTAGCACTGGGGGAAGAGAGAGTGGGAGAGAGCTCCTGGGAAGTGACAGGGCCCACCCCTTTCTAAGAAGAGCCTCTGGCAAATAGGCAGCTCAGCCCTAAGTCACCCTGATCATCAGAGCCAAAGAGCTTCCAAGTGGAGTCCATTTGCAAGTCCTTGTGTGTCAGGGAGTTGAAGGGACCTGGGCGATGAGGTGCTCTCAAGTAAATGAAGGGATGGCAATTGTAACCCAGGCAAATGTCGGCGGGGGCCCCACACACCTGGAGAGGGAAGTGCAAAGAGGCCCTGCCAAAGCACAGCTAAACGGAGGGTACTGAGCACCCAGACACAGCCCCTAGTCACCCCTCACCTGTATTTTTCCAGAGCCACCTAGGACCTGCCCTCCCTCGGTTCTTAGAATACGTTGCCATCCTCGCCCGTTTGGTGTGCAGGGTTTCAGTACGTCTGTGTAAGCACAGCTTTGGACGACCACAGTGGGCCTAGCTAGCCTCCCAACAGCTGGTGGGTGGAGACTGTGACTCCCGGAATGCCCAAAGGACATGGGAGGCATTTCAAGAATTGCAAAATGTAAATCTCAGTTCAATTTGTTCTGTGGTCCTATAAACATGCTAACAATCGCATCGAGCTAGGAAATTGGAATAAAACACTGGGACTATGAAGGGGGGAAGGGGCATAGGGCTCTTCCTTACCCCAAATAAGGTAGTGTGTGCAGGCATCCATCCATTGCATGCTGAATATGGAGGAGAACTCACCCAGACTTCAGAGAAAACCTTGCCAACGAAAAGAGCAGGGTATTTATTGAGTGGAAACCTCCCAGGGCGGATGGCGGCAGAGGCTTTTGCCTCTTGTGCCCCCCAAAATGCTTGCAATGCTCACCATCAGACGCAGGCTGCTACACGGATAGATAGAGGGAGGGTCCACTTGGGAGGGAATTATAGAAATGTCCCAGGGAAGGAGTTTGGAGTGGAAGTTATTCACTTGTTCTGTGAGTTTACATTCACTTGAGGTGACCTGAAGTGGTCACACTGCCTGCTCCTCTAGAGCTGATGGGAGTCTAGTGGCAGCCACAGGAACCAAGAGGTGCCTGAGTCCTAATGACATAGGTGACAAGAGGGACTGAAGACATAAGGAGCCTCATCCCAGGGGCGTCCTGGAGAAGAAACACAAAGGAGTGGGTGTGAAAGGAGGCAAGACAACCGACCAAAGGAGTGCAGAGGGGCAGAGCCCTCCTCCATCCTCCAGGTGGTGTGCTGAATCAGGGTTGTGGTTAGGGTGGGGATGGAGGTGGGGACGAGGGATTAACAAGGTGTGTCTAGAAGGATGGGAAGAGACCAAAGGATCATCAACCAGGAGGAAGGGCTGCCCCGGTGACCAGAGTCGGACAGGGCTCAGAGTCTGAAACAGCTGCACTCTGCTTTGACGGCTGTTGAAACCCACTCTTGGCTGCCCCCTGTCCACCCCCACCTCACTCACTGGCACTTGCAGGCACCTAGCTACACGCAGACCAAGGGTACTTGTGCCAGTAGGAGCAAACAGGAGGCTCCTGGAGTACTCTATGTCCTCCTCAGGTCTCCTTGACTGCTCCTCGAGATCACCAGGGCAGGCTCCTGCCTCTTGCCAGCTTCATTCATTCACTCCAGACTCGTGTTTTGAACAAAGAGCCAGACCCTGTGCTCACTGCTAGGACCAGAACAGTAAGCAGAGCAGACAAGGGTCCCGCCGTGTTGGAGCTTGTGTACTAGTGGGGATGAGACGTGAGACACGGGGCGTGGTTTTCAGGCTGCCGTGTCTGTCTTCATTCATCCACTGACTAAACATACAAATAGGTACAGTGTTTGTGGGGGTAAATGCAAAGAAGAAACTTACAGGGTGCTGTGATCCTGTAAGGCTGGGCAGGCAGGAGTGAAGCTGGTCCGTGCACGACTGCTGTGTAACAACTCATTCCCCAAGGCAGTGGTTCACGGAACAGTGATTGCTCACTATGCTCACGTTTCTGTGGGTCAGGAATATAGAAAGGACACAGTAGGGCTGGCCTGTCTCTACACAATGTCTGGGTGCTGGGCTCATCCAAAAGCTCATTCGCCCCAAGGTGGGCCTCAATGGGACTGTGGCGTCAGTTTGAGAACCACATCCCCGGAAGAGAGAACCGAGCACGTTGGAGGGTGTGAGGAAGGCTCTAAAGAGGGCCAGGTGGGACTAGCAGGGGGTTACCAGGTACAGAGAGGAAGGCATCCAGGAGGGGGCAGGAGCCAATGTGAGCAAAGGCCTGGCCATGAGAGATCGCTTGACCTGTTGAAAAAACATGTAAAATATCTGTAACAGGTACTGCAAGTCTACCCGAGCCACTCAAGGTAAAAGAAATCTTATGTTCTTGGCACATCTAAGTCACATTTCTCGGTACTTCTAAATTTGGTAAATCGGTTTAGAACTCCTGTTTGCTAACGTAGCAGAGACCCAGTGCCCGCCCTGCCTGGGGTAATGCGAGAACTCCAGGACTTGACCCTCTAGGGCCCTCCAGGACAGGTCCCCACTTCCCAGCTGGTATGCTCGGCTGCTGGGGCCCAGGCTAAGCTGGAGAGGCCCTTTGACAACAGGTGTCTCTGGGCCCGTGCCTGCCGCAGGGGCATTGTTGAGGCTGCTACAGACTGGATATCCCCACACCACTGCCACCCACGGACCAGCCCCTCCAAGTGCTGGGTGTCGGGGGTCCCAAGTCTCCACCATGGGGAAAGACACTATCTTCCTGGAGTTCCACTC
This sequence comes from Tupaia tana, assembly GCA_026018925.1. Taxonomy (NCBI): domain Eukaryota; kingdom Metazoa; phylum Chordata; class Mammalia; order Scandentia; family Tupaiidae; genus Tupaia; species Tupaia tana. Next base: position 38,638,436 of record JAKSZU010000018.1, read on the forward strand.
CTTGCGTGGGCCCACCCTCTTCCAGTGCAGTCCTTCCAGCGGGCTTCCATTTCACAAGGCAAAGCCTCTCTGAAGAGTTCTGCCAAGAAACATGCAAACCACTCATCCCCTCCCCTAGGCTTGAGGGTCACAGGCCTGACCTGCACCTCCTGGAGCCTCGAGGAGTCCCTGCACTGTGGACAGCTGCAGAAAGCAGTCCTAGTCTAAGTAAGTCCCATGCCCTTGAGTGACAGTGGGTGTGGCCACCGTCCCCAACATGAAAGGAAGGTCGGCCTAGCTGATCTTATGGGGCCTTTCCAGCCAGGCTCTCTGATTCCCTGTGAATGGAGCAACTGCAGCAGCCACCACAATTGTATGGAAAAAGGGAGCCCCGCCCCCATGCCTGCTGGGCAGAGCCTGACAGACAGTCCTGCCAGCTGCTCCCAAAAAGGCAGACAGCCAGGGTTTAGTGGGAGTGCCTCCCCAGCTGGGGTCAGCCTCCCAAACAAAGCCTTTTCTTGTCTTCCCACACGCTTCCAAAACAAAGCCCAACACGCTTATCCCAGCTGCCTGGTTGCCTCCGCAAGAAGCCCCTGTGGATGCCAGACGAGGCATGTTCCCTGGAGACCTTAGGGATGGTGGCAGGCCTGACCTCAGACAGGAGCCAAGGGCTGATCTGGAGCATAGAGGCAGGGGGTAGCCTTGAAGCAGACCTCCATTTTGAACTCCTCCCTATTTTGGAAACTTGCTTTCTCCTTTTGCCTAGAGTAAACAGCGTGTTAACACTCCTACTGTCTTTGCTAAGTAACCTGAAACTCCCTACCCTAAGATGTTCCTTAGTGACTTAATCATCAGTCAGGCCCCTCCCCTTGAGCCATGAAGACCATTAAGATTTCATTGTGTTTAAGCAAGGTTCTAGAGATTATTAATCTGTTTGATCTGGCTTCTGTAACCGGCAACTCCCTCTCCTCAATAATCACAGCTCCTGCCCTGTCAACCCAAATTTGGCTTCTGCCTTTAGAAGTCCCTTCTTCCTACACTAGGGGCTGTGTGGTTTTGATAGACATGAGTCCCTCCCTGTATTCTGCCTGCTTAATCAACAGTCTCCAGTAAATTGGGCTATGTCTGGGTGTCCTCTTATTTCTCACTGGTTAGACTATTACAGCCTCTGAGACCCTCGATTCTCCATGTCTCTGTCAGGCTCTGAGCTGGTAGGAGTTAGTCTGACAGATGGCGTCACAAAGCTGGGTGAGCTTCGGTGGCAGGGGCCATGTCCCCGCTTCCCTGGCTAAGACAGGGGCAGCTCAGACTCAAGCCAGGAGCCCGGGCTACCCAGTCCCCAGGAAGAGCCTGTCGTTAGTGCTCTGGGCCCTGAGCTAGAATTCTCTTTTGGGCTTCTAGCCAAGCCTCCTTGGTAGGTAGGACTCACTTCATGGGGCTCGGAACCTGCCCCAAGTTCTGAGCAGCCTCTACATTGAGAGCCCGAGCCTTCTCTCCTCCTGACTTGCCAGCCTTCCTTGACACTCCCTGTCTATTGGATTATTGACTCCTTTACCTGTCAGCCATGCTACCCTCAACCAATAATCGTGTCTCCATAGTGCTGTTGCCCGGACTGGTGTCTTTCCCCTGGGGACTCCAGAAGGACTGTGGTCTCTGGAGAAATGTGGGCATCCTCAGATTGTCTTGATACCAAATAACGGCTTCCCATGTTTCAGAGCCTGCCAGTGTTTGATGATGAACAAGGAGACAGCTGCATACATCTCATGAATGCCCGTTTCGCCAAGGAGTAAGCCCAGTGAAGGTCGGCTCCATACACTCAACTCTTCCCCCTTCCCTCTCTGCCTGTGTCAGACCCAGCTGCTGACCTGACCGCTCATGAACATCTCGTGGCCATGACCTTCAACTTATGGAGTTGGGCTATGGCCAGGGTCATTCCAGAGGTATGTGTACCCCTCCCACATTAGCAGCTCAAGATTAGGGTCACCAAATCCTGAACATACTCTGCTGATTCTGTTCACTGATCAGCTCACCTATTTTGCAATCTTTAAGAAATGTATGAACAAACCAGACCCCTGTTTTAGCAATAAGGAATCCACATTGATCCCTGACTGATTTATGAATGATTTGTTTTCATCATATAAAACCTGGGCTTGTGCTCATGATGGCATGGACCATTCTCCACTGGCTGTCAGTGGAGCGTCTTTCCCTGTAGAAGTGAATTCGTGTCTTCCCCTACTGGACCTTCGTGTGTGTTCGGAATTGGTACACATTGTGGGCAAGACCTCTCTGATTTGGAGCTCCCCCCACAACATCCAGGCTTGGGGGCTTAAGAGTTTCCCCCTTGTAGGGACCAGCAGTTGGTACAATGGCTACATCGCTGGACTCCTGTGTAGTCGACCGCGGTTTGAGTCCTGAACCTGGTGGCTTAAACTTACGCTGGGTGCGTGTGCATGCATGCCCAAGATCCCAAGAGGAGAATGGAGGAGAAGGGATTGTGGCATGGCCATCCCCCCTGAGGGGTGATTTCTCTCTTTCTGTTTCTCTGTCTCTCTTTCTGGCAAGCACATGCTCCATATAGCAAAAACCTCTCAAAAAAATGTTTCCCCTTGTACAATTTGGAGTCAACTCAGGTCAGCCTGACCCCAAAACCCATGACTCTGTCTACTGCATGCCCTGTCCTAGCATATCCCCCAGTCCCAGCTGATTCATACCCATCTCTGTCCCCACTTGGGCTATTTTGATTGCTAGGTGCCTGTTTGGGAGAAAACAGCACACCCCGTGGGTTAGGACAGGCCTACCTGGAAGAGCTCCCTCAGCCAGACAACCCCCAGCCACCAAGCCTAGCCTGGGGTTTTCCAGGTGACTTCCCCACTGTGTGGTCAGGCTCCCGCTGAATGCTGGGGCCCTCCCACCTGCCCTTGGGTAGAGCTGGTGGTGGGGAAATAGCCGTCACGTTACTCCCCACAGATCGAAATACTCCCACCAAACCTTGCTTCTGACTTCTGTTCTCCAGATCCGGAAGCTGGGCCTTCTCTAGGTGCGTCTCCCACTCAGGCCCCCAGACAACTACCAGTTACAGGGAAAGAACGGGAAGCAAGGGACACCTCGACGTCATCTTCTCCAGCAGGTTCCTTCTCCCCTTTCCTCTGGGACATTCCTGGGCATCATATTGACTTCAGAAGCAAATGACATGGGCCAAGAAATGTTTACAGAGCACCTACTTTATGCCAAAGACACAGATGGTCGTACCCTCAGCTCTTCCGTTAGGTTTAGAAACAAGTGATAAATGAAAGAACAAACCAGTCTCAAGGCTTTACTCCCGGCCCCGTCAAGTCATTCTCCAAAGTGCTTGCTGAGTCCTCTCCCTCCTCTGCCTGAGCCCTTCAGTGTTTTACTTTAGGTAGAGGCCAAATTCCTTAGCATGGACTCCTGGGCTTCTTTTCCCACTGTTTTCAGGGCTTGCTGCTCCCTCTGCTGAGATGCCTCCCCACCCACCTGCTTGGCCTGAGATATTCTGTCTCCTTTAGCCCACTTTCCCCAGAATGGCTTCTCCCAGGCCACATTATGCCCTACAGAGTAGTCCCTAAAACGTTCCATGGGTTGTGTCTGCATGTCCACCGCTCTGCCGCTCTGCGGTCTTTCTCAGCCTGTGTGTGCCCAAGATCCCGAGAGGAGAATGGAGGAGAAGGGATTGCGGCGTGACCATCCCCCCTGGGGGGTGATTTCTTGCTTTCTGTCTCTATGTCTCTCTCTGTCTGTCTGGCGAGCGCACGCGCCCTATAGCGAAAACCTCTAAAAAAAAAAAAAAAAAAAAAGAATAAAAGAAAAATACACAGAGCATTCATGCTTGTCTCCAGGACCCTGAGAGGATAGAAAGTTGGAGGAAAAACTATCTCAACTTGACCAGGACCTGTTGGGAGGTGCTTTCCCTCTCTGTTTCTCACTTGTTTTAAGTGTGCATACATGCCCTCTGATATAAAAAATTAATAAAGACATGATTTATCAATTCTTTCTTTCATGGACTACGCATTTGGTGTTGATTTCTATTCTTTTCTTTTTATAACCCTGACTGTGCTCTGAGTGAATGCTCCATGTAAGCTTGAGAAGAATGTGTAATCTGCTATAGTTGGGTAAAGTAGTCTTTAGATCAATATATCAAGTTGATTAATGGTGCTGTTGAATTCAACTGTGTCCTTACTGCCTTTTTGCTTGCCAAGTCTATCCACTCCTGATAGAACGGTGCTAAAAATCTCCTGCTATAATCATGGTTCTTCTATTTCTCCTTGTAGTTTTATCAGTTTTTGCCTCATATACATTGATATTCTATTGTTAGGTGTGAACATGTTAAGGGTTGCTGTCTTCCTGGAGAACTGAGTCGTGTGTGTGTGTGTGTTGTTTTGTTTTTGTTTTATTTCAAGTTCTTTTATACATTCAATCATGTTATTTAGCTTGCAAAGTGAATATTCCAACATATGTACACTTCTCACCAGTCCAGTTGGTAATACTATAAAGTTATCTTCAACAGATAATACCCATTTCTTTGTTCTATTAATGCTTTGCCTCTCCATTTTTCTCCTTAATGTACTTCCTCAGATTCTACTCCTTCACCCACCCTCTTCCCACACTGTATCTGCTATTCACAACCATTTACTGTGTTTCTATATCATAGAGTGCAGACACTCAGTATATATTAAGTGGAGACATACAATGTCTCTCCTTCAAAGCCTGGCTTGCTTCACTTTTATCATCCTATAATGCCCTCTTAATTCCTGATAACTTTCTTTGTTCTGAAGTCTGCTCTGTCTGAAGTTAAAATAGTATTAGCAGGGTATATCTTTCTTCATCTTTTCACTTTTAATCTGTATGTCTACAGATTATATTATTTATGTAATATAATTTGTGTTTATTCATTTATTTTTATTGTCAGAGGGTGTGTGTGCTTGCCAGAGAGACAAAGAGAGACAGAGAGAGAGAAAGAGAAAGCACTCTTCAACAGGGCATGACCACACCACAGTCCTCTTTCCGCCATCTGTCCTTCCGTCAGTTTTTTGGGCACACATGCACATAATTCCAGTGGGTTTTGCAAGCCCCTGGGGATGGGATTTAACTTTGATTGACCATGTGGGATCTGGCTCCTTAATCATTGATCCATGCAGCCAGCACAGTCTAATTTATATATGAAGTGGGTTGCTTGTAAACAACATATAGTTGGGTCTTATTTCTTTTTAAAGTTCATTTTATTGGGATCAGCAGTTGATGTAATGGCTATGTTGCTGGACTCCTATGTGGCTGACCACAGTTCGAGTCCTGGATCCAGTGGCTGAAACTCACACCAAGCACATGTTCATGTATGCCCAAGATCCCGAGAGGAGAATGGAGGAGAAGGGATTGTAATGTGGTCATTCCCCCTGGGGGGTGATTTCTCACTTTCTGTCTCTCTGTCTCTCTCTGTCTCTCTGGCGAGCACACGTGCCCTATAGCAAAAACCTCCCTAAAAAAAAAAAAATTCATTTTATTTCTTCCATGAGTGAGAAAGATAAAGAGAGACAGAGAGACAGGGTCTCCAAACCACAGTCCACCCCTAGCCTCAGTCAGCCCCAGATTCAGGCACACACATGCCCTTCATGTTCAGGAAGATCCCTGGACAAAAACCTGGAACCTTCCTACATGGTCCAGCCATGCAGAGGATTGTGTTACCACTATACCACTGTTTGGCCACCTAGGAGTCTTGTTTCTTTTTTCTTTTAAGAATTATTTTATTTAACTTTATTTATTTATTTTTTATTTGACGAGAGAGAGGGAGAGGTAATGTGAGAAAACAAGCTGCCATGTCCGGGACTCAAACCATGGTCAGTCATGTGGGAGTCCAGTGCCCTTAACTACCATACCACCTGCTGGTTCCAAAGTCTTATTTCTTAAACCACTGTGACAATCTTTGTCCTTTAATTTGTATACTTAGACCATTGACTTTCAATGACATTATTGATATAGTTACAATAATATCCACCATATCTGTTACTGTCTTCGATTTGTGCCTTTGTTCTTCATTTCTATTTTTGTATTTTACTTTTTTCTGCCTTTTGTGGTTTAATTGTGCATTTTATATGATACACCATTGTCTCCTTTGCCAGTATATCGGTATATTAGTCAGACTTTTTTTTTTTTTTTTTTTTGAGAGGTTTTTGCTATAGGGCATGTGTGCTCACCAGAAAGACGGAGAAAGACAAAGAGACCAAAAGAGAGAAATCACTCCCCGGGGGGATGGCCATGCCACAATCCCTTCTCCATTCTCCTCTTGGGATCTTGGACATGCATGCACACACACACGCCCGGCATGAGTTTAAGCCACCAGGTCTGGGACTCGAACCGCAGTCGACTACATGGGAGTCCAGCGACACAGCCATTACACTTTATATGATAAATTTTATAAAATGAAAAAAGAAAAGAAAGGTAGACATGGTACAGTAGGAGGAGCTACTGGAAATGGGCTTCTAGTGACGAGGTGGTGAGGGCGGACTCCAGTATGTGTCCTATAGGTCTATGATGAGGTCTCAGTCCTTTTTTTTTTTTTTTTTTCTTGAGAGGTTTTTGCTATAGGGTGCGTGCGCCCACCAGAAAGACAGAGAGAGACAGAGAGATGGAAAGTGAGAAATCACCCCCCAGGGGGGACGGCCATGCCGCAATCCCTTCTCCTCCATTCTCCTCTCGGGATCTTGGGCATGCACACACATGCGCCCAGCGTGAGTTTAGGCCACCAGGTCTGGGACTCGAACCACGATTGACTACATGGGAGTCCAGCGACATAGCCATTACACCAACTGCTGGTCCCAGGTCTCAGTCTTGGAGAGCCTGTGTCCAGGACTGTGAACTTCCCACATGTCCTTCAGGTTTTCTCCGTCTTCTGTGGGATAGGATGGCTATGGAGGGCTGAGGCTGGGAGTTCCCCCAGGTTGCTTAGGCACTAATAAAACCCCAGCAGGTTTAACTTTGGTAAAATAGTTTCTCCTGAGGGCAGATTTTGCTAAGAAGCACATCAGACTTGGTGTATTTCAAAATGGTTTCTTTTCCTCATTCCCCACTGGAAGCATGAGGGGATTTCTTCTCCTACATTTACTGTGAGGCCCTGGTGGGGCTTCTGGAGATAAAACTCACAGAAAGGGAGGAACTCATGACCAGGGTCCCAGGAATTTTTCTCTCGAGCTTGTGCACACAGAGCCTCCATCAGTTCCATCAGGTTTTTCTACACCTGCGTTGATTCTCACAGAAGCTGCTACTCATAGGTTTCTGCTCCAGGAAATAGTCATTCTCTGTATTCCCTGTCTCTCCGATTAGGCGGACAGCAGTTTGCCCTATGACCTTAGCTCTGTGAAGTATCTAAGAAGAACTGTTGATGTTTCCATTTGGTCAGCGGTTTAGGTATTGTTAGGACGAAATGCCCTCTTCGAAACTCCTCACATAGTGGACTGGAAACTGGAAGTCTCTTCCTCTGCCTTCTAATGCCTGCCCTGTGGTGACCCCACCCGTGCAGGTGACACTCTGAGGCACCAAGGCAGGAGGTGGGGAATATACACTGAGGAGGTTAGACTTGACCAGTGAGATGGTCTTGAAGGTGGCACCGTCTTTTGGCCCCACTCCCCTTTTCGAAGATGAACCAACTAAGCCAGTGCCACACAGGCCCTCCATCAGCCTAAGGCTCTTCCCTCCAGCCATCCTCTCCAGGCTCTCTCCTCAGCTTTCCTAGTTAATTCTGCTCCTCCTCCAGAGTCACTCAGGCAGCCTCACTCCAAGCTGAGATGGGATTTTCTTTTTTCTTTTCTTTTCTTCTTTAAAATTTTATTTATTTATTTATTTATTTATTTTTTGGAGAGGTTTTTGCTATAGGGCGCATGTGCTCACCAGAAAGACAGAGAGAGACAGAGAGACAGAAAGCCAGAAATCACCCCCAGGGGGGATGGCCACGCCACAATCCTACTACTCCATTCTCCTCTCAGGATCTTGGGCACGCACGCACACGCGCCCAGCATGAGTTTAAGCCACCAGGTCTGGGACTCCAACCGTGGTCGACTGCATGGCGACATAGCCATTACACCAACTGCTGGTCCCTAAAATTTTAGTTTTTAAAAGATTTTTTCTGGGGGGGAGGTGGGAGAATTTGTTCAGGTTTTAGGCAAAAGGTCAGGGTCTGCTTTACTATTTTGAAGACCAGATCAGTCATGGCAATTCTATTTTTTCTTTCTTCTTTCTTCCTTTCAACTTTTTGCCAGAGGGCATGTGAGAGACAGAGAGAGAGAGAGAGAGAGAGAGAGTAAGAAAGTATTCCATGATGGTCATGCTGCAAACCCCTTCTTCCATTTCTCCCTCCTCTCAGTATTTTGGGCATACATGCATACACAGCCATCAGGTTTCTCAAGCCACTGGAAACAGGATTCAAACCACCCAGTTGGCCACGTGAGATCTAGTCACCTTAACCACTATACCATTGGTGGCCCAGATTTCTCTCTCTCTCTCTCCTCTCTCTCTCTCTCTCTTTAAAAATTTCCTTGAATGAGAGAGAGAGAAAGCAAAACAGATACAGCCTTCTCAATGGAGTCCCAACACTATAATTTACCGTTTCAGCCAGGCTGGTTCATGGATGCACTCATGTTCAACCTGCTTGGGGAGGTCTCCAGATGTGAACCAGCAACCTTCCCATGAGCGTCCGTCTCTAGAACAAGTTCTACTGCTGTGCCACTGTCCGACTCTTAGGCTGGGTTGTTCTGATATTTTGTCAGCGGAACAGAGACTGGCAATAGAGGTCTTCAATAAATCTTTGTGGCATAAATGAACACATAAAACTACACTCCATATGTCTAATGCATGCAGTCTCCACTGTAGTCAAATATTCACTGAGATTATTATATATACTGCCCATCTCTCCCTCCATGCCATAGGGGCTTAGTTTTTCATAACTGTATTCCCTACATTTAACACCATGTGGCCTATAGTAGATGCTCAATCATTGCTTCGTGATTAGATGAATGGATGATAAGAGCTGAATTGAATCTCTCACCAGCAGAGGGTATTACACATGCTGAGGAGCCTGTGTCATTCATCAGAACATACATATTCCAGGAGAATGAACCTTGCAGGTGTTCCCGGGAGACAGACAGAAAAACATCTTACACCAGAGGCCAAATTCCTTGTGAATTATGCAAAGGCATGGGGTTCCTTTGGTGGGTGCACTGGGGTGGCAGGGAAGGCAGGTGTTTCACCCTGGTCTACAGCTCATGTCCAAGACAGACAAGGAAACAGCAAGCAGGCCCAGGGTGGGAAGAGAGCTTGTTGGAACCAGACACCCAAAAACTAGTCAGCATCCCCACCAGTGCCTGACTCATGCACAGCCTCTGGGCAGTGGGCAGTCCCACGTGTCCTCACTGCCAATGGTCACAGCCTGAGACGGTTCCTCAAACCCAGGGCCTGGGAGGCAGACTGGAGAAAGCTAAGCAAGATAATGGAGACCTCGGGGAAGGTGAGGTCAGGGATCCTACCCGGGAAGGCTGAGGTCAGCAGCAGGTCCTCCATGGTGGTCACAGCCCTCAGGAGGAGGACAGAGGTAGCCTTGGACTTCCACCATGCCCTCGATGGAGCCCCATGCTGGGAATTAGAAGTGTGTGGCTCTTCTAAGCAGGGGACCCTCAGCCTTGCCATAGGAATCCAGCAGGTCAGAGCTGAGAGGACCCACAGGCTCACATGTGGAAAATGGGCCAGTAGTAAAAAAGACAATGTCCAGGAAGCAGAAACTGACCTAACTCTGGGGACCAGATGTCCCAAGGCTCTAGGGCAGCCCATTCACTATCTTTGGCAGGTTGCTTTAACCTCTCTGAGCCTCAGTGTACTCAACTATAAAATGGGGATGACGCCTAACTCAGAGAGTTGTTGTGAGGAGTCAATAAATATTTACTGAGGCCCGTGGCAGAGGCTGCTACACTCCCCTTCTTAGGAATAAAGCCCCAACTTTTAACTGGGAACATAGTTATCTGAAGCAGATTACACTTCTCTCATTTCCTTGCCATATGTGGTCATGACACTTGGGAATATAAGTGGAAGTGTTACAGGGCTGGCCCCATAGCCTAGTGGTTAAAGGAGCTAGATTTCGCATGGCCAACCACAGTTTGAGTCCAGGCCTCAGTGGCTTGGAAAACACACCAAGTGTGTGCTTGGGTGCCCCTCATCCCAATAGGATAGAAAACTGAGGCAGAGGAGATTGTAGCATGATCATGTCCCATTGGGGGCTGCTTTCTCTTTGTGTCTCTGTCTCTCTCTCTTCCTGTGTCACACATATGCACCCTCTGAGAATTAAAAAAAAAATACAGCAGAAGTGGTATTTGTAATTTCTGGAAAGTATCCTTCAAACGGGGAAGCGTGATTCTCATTTCCTCCTCCTCTCTGGCTGGAATTTGGAAGTGATGCCTTAAGCAAACATCACAAACCATGATGTTGAAGCCAAGGGTAGAAGATGGTAGAACATCTGGGTAAAGCAAACCTGGGTTCACAGTACTCATGGGGTCACCATTCCACAGTCATGGGGTCAGTGGTTGGACTTCTTACCTCCAGACTTTGCTTCCATGAGGTAAAAACAAATGTGTATTCCTTTAAGTCACCATTACTTGAGGCTGTCACTCACTGCTACATCAATACCAGTCAATACGACGGCCATATATAATATATGCCAGGCCTTGGACTTCGCACTGGGAATAACATGGAAAGCAGGGCCAGCCGTGGCAGTGTAGGCAGGAGGGGCACTGCCGTATGAGCTAGATACCATGTAGAACGGCTTTGGATTTATGTCCCAGGTCTACTTGAACACACTGGGTGAGACTCTGGGTACATCCGTGATCCTGGCTGGCTGCAGGGCTGGGAGCAGGATTGCAGCATGAAGACCTTGTTCAGGGTGCCTCTTTCTCTCTCTCTCCACATGTAGCAAATAAATAACTTTTTAAAAATCGGAGAATAGAATTGGGTGCAGCAGCTTCCCTCCGAAAGTTTCCAGTCTAGTAGAAGTGGGAAACTACTGGAACAGCAAACACAGGAGTGAAAAATTACCAATGTCATATGTGCTATGAGGGTGGATAATACTGGGACTTGACCTTATTCAAGGCATGGCAGGATCCTGGGGAAACTACACTTAAACCGGAACTTGAAGGGTGACAGGATTTAACAAGAGGAGAGGAGAGCCCTTCTCTGGTAAGGACTTGCTCTGCGGCAGGTGGGATGATGTCACAAAGGAAAAATAGAAGGCCAGGGTGGCTGGGCAGAGGCGGGACAGCAAGGTGGAAGGCAAGGCAGGGCCCAGGCCATGCAGGCCATGGCAAGTTCAGGCTGTCTCCTAAAAGCCGCACTGACAGGAACGCATGTGAAAGGCTTGGCCCAGTGCCTGGCCCTGGACAAGCCCTCGCTCTATGGCTAGTGTCATTGTTTTTGTTGTTGTTGTTTTTGGGAGAGGTTTTTTCTATACGGTGTGTGCGCTAGTCAGAAAGACAGAGAGTCAGATAGCAAGAAATCACCCCTCAGAGGGGATGGCCACCCCACAATCCTTTCTTTTCCATTCTCCTCTTAGGATCTTGAGCACACATGCACATGCACCTAGTGTGAGTTTAAGCTGCTGGGTCCAGGCTATCTGAGATTCAGGGTGGACTGTGGTATGAAATCCCTGTTGGGGTTACCTGGCTCTCTCTCTTTCTCTGGCCCAAATCACAAAAGGTGATTGAAATGGAAGAGAGGGGATTGTGATGTGACCGTCCCTCACAAGAAGGGTGCTTTCTCACTTTCCGTCTCTCTCCTCTCTCTCTAGCGATCACATGTGCCCTCTGGCCGTGTTTTCTCTTAAAAAAAAAAAAAAAAAAAAAAAGTGCAGCTACTTCCAGGAGAAGGTGGTTCCTGTGAAACGGGCAGCCCCATGTTCCACTCAGCATTCTGCTGTGTTATTGGAAAGGTTTTAAAGGTAAATCTGAGGGTGGGGACTCTAGAGAGCCCCAGTGGCCAGCAAAGGGAGGGGGAAGGTTTTAGAACTCTGACTAAGAGGGGTGCAGAGCAAGGAAAGGAGGGGAACAAGGGACAGCACAGGTGAGGAGCAGGGAGAGGACATGGTGGGGTACAGACCAGGAAGAGGACCCAGGAAGGTCCCTGGTTGTTTTAGGGTATGGTGTGAAGTCACAGTGTGACTCTTCCTTATCAGACAAGGTCTTAGATACCTCTCTCAGGAACCTGTGAGAATGGTTTTTGTTTGTTTGTTTTTGTCATAGAAACTGACAAAATGGCTGAGCTGCTCCTTGGGTCTCCAAGGTGCAGGGTAGAGATGCAGACACAGAAGAATGAGCAGAAGCAAAAACCAGTCATGAGAGGCCTATCCCTGTAGCCTACTGGTTAAGGAAGTCAATCCCACATGGTTGGCCATGGTTCACATCCCAGCTCTGGAAGCTTAAAAAACTGGGTGTGTGGGCATGTGCCCAAAATCCTGACAGAGTAGAGAAATAGAGGAGAGGAACTGCATTATGATCAGGCCCCATTCAGGGAGTGCATTCCCTGCCCCTACCCCCCCCACCCCCACCCCTGCCGCCAGCTCCCAGCAAATGCAGGCTCTGTCTGGCAATTAAAAAAAAATGAGAAAGCGATGCCTCTGGAAATCTGTCCAAACCTTGGGAAGAACTTTGGATGCCCCAGAGCAAGGGTGAGGTTCAAGTCTGGCTTGTCTGCACCTCAGGAACCAGACAGAAACTCCCCTCCCCATCCCTCACTCAGACAACACACATTCTAGGTGACACAGCTGTGAGCTGCCTCTTTTGGGCGATGTGGGGTAGGAGTGAGTCACTTACTCAGAGAGGGCTTTGAGGAAATTTGAAAAGCCCTAGGGTCAGAGCAATGAAATATTCTAGCCCTCTCAGCATTTCTGTCATCTACTTGCCACTGGCCAGTCCCCTGGCCCTGTGTTCAAGAAGGTGAAGGGGAGGCTCAGGGCTGGCATGGAGTGGCTTGAGCTCAGGCCCCTCAACTCTGGGAGAGGGTGGGCCCTTGGGTTAACCTGCACTGGAGTTTAAAAAGAGCCCAGGCCACATGTGGAGTGCTATGGCCATTCAGAAAGGGACCCAGGACTCTCTGCAACTACCCCCAAATTCCTAAGGGCTGACTTTGTTTGTTTGCTTGTCCAAGGTACCTTATGATCCTTCTCTTTTCTTTTCCCTTCTTCTCTCATCCTCTCCCCCCTCTTTTCTCCTCCTTCTTCTCTCCCCTCTCCTCCCCTGCTCCCTCTCCTCCCCTCTCCCCTCCTTCCCCCTCCCCTCCTTTTTCCTCCCCTCCTCTCTTCCCAGTCCCCTTCCCTCCCCTCTTCTTCTCTTCTCTTCCCTTCCCTCCTCTTTTCTTCCTATAAGTTTTAAAATTTTGCTGTGATAAATAGCAAATATTGGTCCAACTGGTAGCATGGTGGTTAAGGTGGCTGGATCCCACATGGTCGAATGTGAGGTTCAAGTCCAGGACTTGGTGGCTTGAAAAACCAACTGGGGACATGTATCCTGAACTTCAGCTGTGAAATATTGCTTTCAGAGACTTAAAATGAAGATTTTCTGCTGAGACTTCTTTCTCATTTATTTCTACCCCTACACAGTAAATGTCTAGACAGGTCCAAGTGAACAGGATCTAAACATCTAAATACAATTAGGGTCAGAATATTTCTCTATTCCCACTGATTCTGATGCACAAAGAATGAGAGTGGAACAGAAGAGAGATTGCAGATCACTCCTCCTGCATGCCTCTGAACACTCAGATAGAACTTGAAGAATTAGAAGAAATGCATTATCCATCAGATGACTAGAAATCACCACAGGGTCACAAGAAATATGGAAAAACAAGAAAATACCTCTCCTCCAAGGAAAAATAATAACTCCTCTTTATCCTGAGACAGTATGATGGAATTCATGGAAATGTCAGATAAAGAATTTAGAATTTTCATGGCGACAAAGCTCACAGAGATAGAAGAGAAGAGAGACAATGAGCTGCCAAAGAGGCAGGAGAAAGGAGCTGATGAGCTTCAGGAGGTGAGGAAGTTCTTGCAAGATCTAAAAGAGAAAATTCACACTATAAAAAAGAATCAAATGGACCTGTTAGAGATGAAGACTATAATATAGGAAGTCAAAACCTCCCTTGAAAGTATTAGAAGTAGACTAGATCATACCAAAAATCAAATCTCAGATGTAGAAGATAGATTCACTGGCCTAGAAAAATCCACCACGGAGACTGAGAAAATTGCCCCCCAAAAATGAGAATACTATACAAGAAATACTAGGTCACATCAAATGTCCAAACATCCAGATAATTGGTATCCCAAAAGGGGAAGAGACCCATAAGGGCATTAACAATCTATTCCATGAAATCCTGGAAGAAAACTTTCCAAACCTAGAGAGGCATTCAAAGATCCAGTCCCAGGAAATACAAAGGACTCCCAATAGAATCAACCCAAGAAGATCTTCTCTAAGATACATTATAGCCAGATTGAGCAAAACCACAGAAAAAGACAAGATACTGAGATTGACAAGAGAGAAACGTCAAGTTACCTACAAAGGATATCCCATCAGGTTGACAGCGGATCTCTCATCAGAAACAACGCAAGTGAGGAAAGAATAGGAAAATATATTCAAAGTGTTAAGGGAAAAGCAGTTGCAACCAAGGATACTATACCTGGCAAGATTATTCTTCATGGGGGAAGAAAAGACAAGAACATTCTCAGGTAAAAACCTCAAAGAATTTACCAATAGCTGACCAAATCTCCAAGAAGTTCTGTGGGGACTGCTATACCTGGAAAATAAAATACAGTCACACAGCCAGCCTCATTTTAATTTATTATTACTTGTTAATTTGACCAGAGAGAGAAAATGAGAAAGCAAGTTGCTAGGTCCAGGACTCAAACCATAGTCAGCCATGTGGGAGTCCAGCACCTTAACCATCATGCCTCCTGCTGGACCTATAAAAAATTTAAAAACTTACTGAAGGCTGGCCCTAGGGTCCAGTAACCACTGTGCATTGGGAGTCAGATTCTATATAGCCAACCACGGTTGAAAGCTGGGCCTCAGCAGCTTGAAAACATGCTGTCTGGGCATGTGTACCTGTGTGTCCAGGTCCCAGTGGGAGGGAGAAATGGAGGAAAAGGACTGCGGTGTGAACATGCTCCCCTGGGAGTGGTACTTACTCTCTTGCTCTCTCTTTCTCTCTGTCTCTGTCTGTTGGGAGCACATGTGCTCTCTGACAATTAAAAAAAAATTTACTGAGCTCCTGATGTATGCTGGGATAAAGCAATGAAGATACAGAGAAGGAGTAAAGAATTCTTGCCTTCATGGAGCTGACAGTTTCATAGGGAAAAAAGACAGGCAGGTAATTCCATGCTGTAGTAAAAGCTACAAGGGAATAAAACAAGGGTTTCCTGGGACCAGCAGTTAGCGTAATGGCTATGTTGCTGGACTCCCATGTAGTCAACCGCAGTTCAAGTCCTGGACCCAGTGGCTTAAACTCACGCCGGGCACGTGTATGTGCGTGCCCAAGATCCCGAGAGGAGAATGGAGGAGAAGGGATTGCGGCGTGACCATCGCCTCTGGGGGGTGATTTCTCGCTTTCTACCTCTCTGTCTCTGTCTGTCTGGCGAGTACACTCACCCTAAAGCAAAAACCTCTCCAAAAAAAGAAAAAAAACAAAAAAAAACAAGGGTTTCCTTGGCCCAGCATGATGACTTACACTACAGTCAGTGGCTTTTTTTAATATTTATTTCAGGAAATTTATATAAAAAAATTTATATCAGAAAAAATTAATACTAAACTGTTGTATAATATACACAATACTCAAAGCTATAAGAATATGACATGACGTGTATTTCCCAGATGGTGACTACTTTTAACTTATTGTAAATTCTCTCTTTCTGTCTTTTTAATTTAATTTAATTTTTTATTTTATATTTTATTTTTTAATACATTGAATCGTTACATATCACTTAGTTTGTAAAGTAAATTTTCCCAGCATGAATACACTTCACACCAGTCTAGTTGAAGATACTATACATGTTATCTACAGACAATAATCCACTTCTGTGTCCCATTAATGCTTTGCCTCTCTATTTTTCTCCTTAATATTCTTTCCTAACACTCTCCCCCTTCTGCCACCCTTCTCCCACTACACTCAGTATTTGAACAGTAACAATTTTCCCAGTAATAGCCTCTGTAGCTTTTTTTTTTTCCCCAAAAGCCAGTCTGTGGAGGTGCATTGTATTGAGTTGTGGTGTTTTGGTCCCTTCAGAGAGCCACCACCTCAGCAGCAAGATTTCTTCCTGACTTCACACTTCACTTCTCTGCAGTGGCCACATCCCCTCACCTGGGTTCCCATCACCACCACCTCCAGTCCTGCTTCTCTTCCTTCCCCCCAGCTCCTGTTGCAGTGGGGGTTTACTCCTCCCTGCATCACCAGCTTCCCCAGGGCAGGGCTTCTAGCTCACCCATCTGCCCCCAGTGCAGGCCCATGCTTGGTGAGCAACCATGGAAGAGTGGGAAAAGCATTCGCCTGGAGTCAGTCAGACCGTTCGGGACCTGTGGCCTCTGCTGCTGTGATCTCCACTGAGTTATCTGACAGTTGTCCTGAGCTATAAAACTACCAACCTTGCGGGGTTCCTTGATGGTCTCCCTAGGTACTATCTTTGAATGCCTGGCACACAGGACGCCTAGAAGGAGGAGATGGAGGGAAGAATGTCTGTGATGTCCACTAGAGCTCAAAAACTAGGAGGGGGATGGAGCATCTGCCCCTCAGTTCCTGGTCTTCCCTCACCTCCCAGGTCTAAGCAGCCTGACCTTCCTAAGCCTGATGGAGAAAGACCTCAGGTTAAGGAGGTCTTTTTTTTTTTTTTTTTTTTTTTTTTTTTAGAGAGAGAGATTGTTGCTATAGTGAGCATGTGCTTGCTGGAGGGACAGAGAGAAAGTGAGAAATCACCCCCTGGCGGGGATGGCCATGCCACAATCCTTTCTGCTCCATTCTCCTCTTGGGATTTTGGAAATGCTTGCACACATGCCTGTCATGAGTTTCAAGCCTCTGGATCTAGGACTTGAACCAGGGTTGGCTATGTGAGAGTTCAGTGCCTTAAACACTACACCACTGCTGGCCCCAAGGAAAGCAAATTTAATGACAAGGAATCAAGCTGATCTGAAGCCAGTTCCCAAGACTGAGAAGTGGGATTCAAGGACCTTTCAAAGAGATCCAGCCCATCATCTTATCCAGACATTTCATGAACATGATGACCTGGTCATAAATTGGGCCAGTGAGGGAACACTCCCTGCTTCTCCACAGAATAAATCACCTGGGGATCCCTCAGACTCAGACCCTTCCCAAACATCTTCCCAGGTTCTGGGGTCTGAGGCTTCCGCCCTCTCGCAGTAGGAAGGACTGGCCGCCCCAGAAACATATTTCTTAATATCAGATTCCTCCCCAGCATCTGGATCCAATTTAGCTGTGAACATTGAAAGTGAGACCTGGCCAGCAGCCAATGCCTCGCAGGAGAGGCTGTGACCACCATCCCCTTTTCCACGGAGATAAAGCTGCCAGAGACTCAGCCCAGAACTTTCTTATTCCTGTCAAACAACCTGGAGAAGGAGAGAAGGTGACCAGCACTCACTGGCAACCCAACCTAGGTCTCCTACAGACGATCGCCCTACCTTCTCTGATTACTCCCTGATATGTTGTCAGGAAGCTGGAAGGCTCTCTGCCTGCATGATTTCCACTTGGGGTTTAGCATCTCTATCTAATGCAAAGAGACACACATATACTCATAACATATACTCATAACCCCTACCACACACACAGGTGCATGCACGTGCATGTATGCATGCACACCATGCTACTTCCTGTATTGGACTTATACCATGCCCTGCACTTAAAACTTCCAGGTTCTCAGAGCAGACAGAACACTTAGTCCAACTCTCATAGTCTGGAGAGGTGTAGGGATTTGGCAAAGGTCAAATAGCAAAGCTGGTCCCTGATCTCGGTGCACTCCATTGTGAATAAATGATATGTCCTAAGGATAACGGTAACATTATGTTTACTGGGTACTTATTTTAAACCAGACTTCCTCATGGATGCTTGGAATATATTGGGCCATCAGAAAAGTCATGATACATTTTTCTATGCAAAAATGCTCCATAATTTTTCCGATGACCCAATAGTAGTTCTTTCAGGTTAAGCCTCAAAATAACTTGAGGCTCAGTTAAGTATTTTGCCCAAAGCCGTATATTTAATGAGTGGTGAGTCTGGGGATCAAACCTGGGTCTACCTAACATCAAATTGTAGGATTTCTTCCACTGTGGGTTTTGATGCTTGAAATTCCATTATTCAGTCTT